>CM043708.1:19120246-19509013 GCA_023969325.1 Oryzias curvinotus
AACATGTTCAGACAATTTATTGTGGAAAAAAAATGACAGTCTTTTGGCTCATAACATTTGATATTTTAACTTGCACTTGTTTTAATAGATGTTTGCAAAGTACATTTGAGCTAAACCACATTTTTAGATACATTTGATAACATTTTTAATTTGCAGTTATTTGACAAATGTAGAAGACTATGATTCTCTGCACACACATATCTGTGCATGAGTTTTTGTGAGCATGAAGCAGATGATACGGACTTCTCAGTGCCGACAGAAGCTCCAGCTTTTCCATTTAAACTGTATCATTAAAGGGAGCAGAGAGGCGAGGGAAACGGCCCCTCCACACCTCATAAAGTGAGAGTGCCATGCCAGGCAAAGTGCCACGCAACGCTGCGTTTACGGCAAGCCAAATGCACTTCTTATACACACCTTGTCCTTTCTCTCCCCTTTTTAAAAAAAATGTTTTTGAAGGTATCTGTTTGTATGATGTTACTCACCTTTTGGTTTTGCGTTTTTTCATATTTTACCCCTTCTATGTATTGACCCGTATTGCAACTGCCCCCTTCAGTTCCCTTTTTTCCTGTCAAAATTCTCCAACAAGGAGTTGGAGCGTAACATTGAAGAGGTATAATCAATGGAAAAGCACCACTTAGGGAGCCTATTTGATGCATACTGTAGGGCAGAGTTGATTCAAGGGTGTAGATTGAGTCAAGCCTCATTTCATATCCTCCACAATTAGTCATCCAGCTTTTGCCCTCTCTAACCTCCTATTCACGAGAAGCACTGAGCCAGACGGGCTCTCTGAAAGATGATAGAACCTCTTTTTTTCTCTCTCCTGTACTCCCTTTCATCCTGCTTCTTACCTGCACTGGGATAAAGCAAAGCAGCTCTCTTCTAACCTCTACATCTCCTCTCTCACCTCCTCCTTAACGCCCTCACACAGTCCGACTTTTCCACGCGTCCGCCCATTTTCCCTCCACTATAAATCTCTGCCTAAATCCTTCTTAAACCAGCATCAGCAGCTGTCCTTAAAACTCATTATCTACAGTACTTCAGCTATAGGGAACCAGTGCACACCTGCCCTCACATAAAAGTGCCCTCACCTAAGGGATTTGAGCTAGTTTATGTTTTTTTGCCTTTTGTTATACCCGTGCTGTGGCTGTCATCTTTGTGAGGCTTTGGAGAGAATGCCAACAGTGGTGGATGGCAGTTTTTTTTATTTGTGGGTGGGTCTGTGTGTGCAATGTTTGGATTGGTGGGGGGAGATCCCAGTAAGAAGGTCAATGACCTTCTGCCTCGATGAAGGAGAAAAACCAATGGGCCGAAGCATGTGAAATAATTTGGCGCTTAAGTTTAACTCAACCTTCATGTGTGTATTTATAAAAAATTCTGTTCTATAGTTGTTTTTTCTTTCTTTTTAAGGTAAATTTGATGTCTGTCTTTCAGCTTAGTAAATAACAAAGCAGGAATAAAATAAATAAAAAAGACTATTTAATTTATAGAAATATTAAATATGTAATATTTTCCTATGAAGATGTTTGAAAACATTTGCTCCTCTTTTTATGAAGTGATCATGAAAACAAATCTTTTTTAGAAAGTCCACACTACCAAAGTAAAATAATATAAAAACCCCTTTTTTTATGCACTGCTTTTATTTAAACTTTGAAAAATTTATTTTGCTCAAATAAATGTGAATCATATATATATTTTACTAATATTCTTTAGCTAGTGTTGTTGCTTTGATAAAAAATATGTTTTCTCCTATTGCCACTAAAAACAGATCTGAGAGTTAATATTTTCTGTGATTGAATGTATCCATTCTGGAGAAAAAAAAAAAATGAATGAAAAGACATGATAATAACTTTTACCCAAACATTGGGCCTGTATATGTTTTTACATGTTTTTGCGGTTGCCATAAAGTGCAAATCACACTAATCAATTACTCAACGCATCAGCATATAGAAGATCGTAACAATTAGAAAAGCAAAAATAATAACAATAATAATAAAAACAACATCACATTTTAGAAATCAAAACAAATTCAGGAAACCTAAATATAATAAAAAAAATGAAATGAAATAAGAATGAAACATTTCAGAAAACAAAATGTAATTTCAGAAATGCTAATTAAATTGGTAAAAAACGAAACACAAGAAGAAACCAGAAAATATAGGTATCATGGGACATCACTGATTGGGTAATCATGCTCGTCCATCATTTCAACCGAAAGTTATTTGTAAAAAAGCGATACTGGGCATGATCTGTAATAATCATAAAACTCATGCAGACATTGAAGATGTATTTGAAAAAAATTCAAAACTCAAATTCGACCTGGCAGCCTCCATAATTCAGATAATGGACAAAGTCTCACAAAGGGATTTACGATGCTTCAACATGAAGGAGAAGAAAACTGATGGAAGAACAGATGTTTTAGATCATTATGTTCAACAGATGCTAAAGTAAAATTCAGGTAAACATGTAGTTTGTTGACATGAGAGATGGTTTTAAACTTAACCAAGTCCAAGCACGGTACTCATGTGTAAGCGTGCACATGTGTGTTTTCGGGTGTGTGTTGGCAGATGCTGCAGCCAGGAGGATCTTTGCTTGGGTTGTTAGTAATGGACATGTTTGAGGAGGAGGGTCGAGCAACTCAGCTGTAGGTAGCCTGATCTCCTCTGATTGACAGTGATGGCAGATAAGGCGCTTGGAGAGAAGGGAATGTGAGCAGAGCTGCACACACAGATGAGGACCAAGATTAGCCCCCCCCTGCCACGTCACACACAGAGAGGAAGAGAGGCAGAGTCCAGTGGAGAGTAAAAGATTGAGATGTTGATGTGGAAAGGTATTGGCCATAGTGAATACAATGGGTAACCAAGAGTAAATGCTAGATTTGTTCGTTGAATCTGTCTATGAGGTTTTGTGTGTGTGTGCACAACTATTCATCAGACTATGTCCCAGGTAGCATACACTCACCCTGTTGAACTGAAGCAGCATGTTTGGGAGTAGGGTAACTAATCAGCTCATAATCCAAGAGGCTGCCGTTTCCCGGGCAACAGTGCTATACATTCATGCGTGTTAAAACCATTCACTCTCTCCATTATTTCTGTCGGTCTTTAAATGCTTCTCCACCATATCTTTCTTTCTTTTTTTTTTTTTTTAGCTTTTTGACACTTCCCTTTCTTCTTTTTTTGCCAGGGTAACATAATTTCCTCCTCAAATGTGTATTTCTTTGATTTCTTTTCTTTTCCTTGAAATCACAGAACATGTTCAATCTTCTTTGTTCCCCCCTTTGCCTTTCTTTGCTCCCACTTTTCTCCCTCTTTTGTCCCTAACCAATCAAGACTGAGTGGCCCTCTTCCATCCTTATTTCTTTTGCCTTCTCCTTAAGAGAATTGACAGTATTCATGCTGCCTTGCTGTCTGTTTTTCTCTCTTCCTGCATAGCCACATTTAATATATCCCCATGATATTTCTTTCTCATTTTTATGCCTTTCTCAAAATACAGCCCTGTAAACATCAACTCCTTTTTTTTGCCGCTTTCCACTTTTTAATTTCCTTTTTCTGCCCCTCCTTTTGCTTTTTTCCTGTCTCCATTCCTCTTCCTGTAAACAGCCTTTGTCTTGATCCCTCCTCCTCCCTCTTCTAATGCCAGGGGTCCAGGGCTGGTGTATTTGCTCAGTGAAGTTGGAGATCCTGATGATCACTCTGTAGGAGATGATTATTTGGTCAGGGCCTGGCAGCCTCCTCCCCTGCTCCACACTGCTGGAGCTCAGCTCTGACTATGTGCATCTCAATGTGTGTGAACATGCAGTCCATGCACATATGAAGAAAAAAAAAGAAAACACATTATTTTGTGTGCAGCTATCTTTTTGAAATATGTTTCATACAGAATATAGTGCCAACAGATATGTCTATTTTTATAAGAAATAATAAGAAAGATCTCCGCAGGTACATCTTATGTATGAAATGTCTCACTTGAAAGTAAAAAATATAAATAATAATAATGGATGGTGCTTCGATGATTGTTTTTGTTTTAATAACTGTTGCAAACATATTTGGTGTGTGTTCATGTGTCTGGGTTCAGTCTCCTTCTCTTGTCTGTGTCTGCCTCTCGTCTTTTCTCCGACGCCTGTGTGCAGAAGCTATGCTACCCCTTGGAGGAGTAAGGAAAATGACAACATTTGTAGATACAAACTAAAACCATATCATAATATTCATTTTTGCATGTCACCTTTTCATCCTACTCTTTATTTATCTTGACCTCTACTTTTCCTAATAGTAAAAAGGCCCCGCCCTTTGCGCACACACAAACCCGGTGCTGCTGGCAGTTTGAATAGCTGGCTATATTTTTACTCAACCGGGCTGTCTGATACTTTGGAGTGAATGTGAAAAAGGTGTCGGCAGTGGCTAATTATCATATATCTCTCTCTTTTTGCCAGAGCAACAGTCGGGTTCTGCTCATCGCCTTCACCCAGGAGCAAAAGCAGAGTTGTGCTGCGCCTCCATGCCACAGAGAGACAATCGATCGCTTTCATAACATAAAATAGTGGATATGAAAGGAGCTTGATAAATGGCAGGCTATTTGGCCCTAATTGCAGCGCTTTAAAATGTCTGGTGATGATTTGAACTGGCTTCGACTGAAGTTAGTGTGATCAAAGTGAAAAGAAACAAGATTCAAACACGCTGCCCGGCTGTGTCTTAACTGCAGGTCTCCGACTTGTGACCCTTTCCAATTGGCCTCCAGCTTTAAGGAATGGTGATATTCTCCACCTTTCCACAAAATAAATCAAAGACGTAGCTGCAGGATGCAAGTATAACCAGTTCCACCGTCCTGTTGCAGTTAATCATCATCTTTCAACCTTATCCTCATTAGACTTCATGGGTTCCGATAAACTTAAAAGAAGAGCTTTAATGTAAGAATTTTGTCTGTTGATTAGCAGCAAACGCCTGATTACTTGAAAAAATTAGAGGAAAACTTTGTTACAGTCAAAAATATGTTGTGGGCTGCAAACTCACATGTGTCAAGACAACATATTAAGATTGATGGGAGTCGAGCAAAAGTAAAAATCCCATCAACCTTTTTGTGTGTTGTGGCTGTGGTGATAGAGACAAATGGGGTTAGATCAGATGGAGCCATTATAACGATGGAAGGGAGTAAAGAGAGGGGGAGAGGATGGGAGAGATGGTGCTGGTCTGCCCTGCATCCCCTGAGCCGAGTCTGAGACGATGTTTAATCAGGCCTGTGAACCGATGAGACTGAGGTCACCCCGGCGCACTCATTAGACTTGATGGGAGCACTGTACCACGACAGATGAGAGCAATCTTTACTCCGTTCATCCATCTCTAAAAACACACACACATATTATCACCTCTCCAACCCGATCCCTCCATTAAAGCTCCTCTTGTCCCAAAACCCACTTTCTTCCCCGCGTTTTCACACCACGTTCACTAAGGGATTCCCACGGTATTCTTAAGTGTCTTCTTTGCCTTTCAGTCAATACAATGCATACAAGCGATTGTGTGCAAAAGCCAGGGATCTTTAGGAAAGTTGAGCTGTGTAGCTGATAAAGTGGACCAAAGGGATCGACTGTAATGAGTAGCAAATGGCGTGTAGGAACAAATAAGTACAAGGCTCCAAATGCACCATCAGATTAAGTTAGTTATCTGAAAGCCTAATTTGCTACAGCACTTACTTAAATATATGCATAGAAGCTAAAAGTCATGCTTAAGGACATCACCTTCCTCCTCGAATTGATGACTAGACCTCTTGGAAAAAATAGGCTTTGGTCAAATTGGAGTAGTATTTTTGCTAAACTAAAGGTTTTTACTACATTATCATCACGTATGCATAAAGAAGCTATGTGTAAATCGTAATAGGTATCTAGCATGCAAGCTGCTTGGTCTTTAGAAATATTCAATTTCACACCAATGACGAAAATGTGAAGTTTAACAGCAATCCTCCCACAAAGTCCAAAACTTCTTGACACTATATTACTTGATTTCAAAGATCTTGAGAAGATTTACATATTTTTTTTCCACTGCCCTTGAAGCTTTTAGAGAAACACCCAAAATTCTTGCAAAAATGACTCCACTGATCTTCATTTATTTTATAGAACTGCAAAAAAAAAACAAAAGTAAACCAAAAAAACCCCAAAGTACTGCGAAGCAAACCTCTCATCTGTATGAGAACTTGTAATTAACTTAATTTCAGTACTCAAGGGTTATACTATGTTCACAATAACATTTTAAGCATTGTTAAATTGTCTTTATTTATATCAGCGATGTAAAAATACCTCTACATGTTAAGATTATCAGCAGTATTATTGGGATTTTATGAATTATGGACAAAAATACAAAAATATTTACCATTTTATTGTCTTAGTGTGATAATTCAAAAACGGTAATACATTAATCAATTGATAGAGTTATTGTGCGCTTAATGCAAGTTTCATTTTTGATCCTTTTTACTATGGATTTCAACCTTATATTTCTTATTCATTTACTGCAAATCAGGATTTAGAAGTTAAAACTTCATGTAGCTCACTTTTTTCTTTAAGCATAACCTGCTCTAGCTCAGAAGAAATGTGATTGTGAGTGTGATTGTTTGAATTTCTATATAACTCTGACATCTAAAGACACTCAATGTATGTAACGTTCGAAACAATAAAGAAAATAAGTAAGGTATACTTTTCTATATTATCTAAGCTAGTTGTTCCTTTCAGAGTGTCTCTAGATACATGTATCCACACAGGATTGGCTGAAAGACAGAGCAGCCGTCTGGTTTGAAAGTGCCTGCGTTCTCTTAAAGCTTAGCTTTACCTCTTCTTAAGCCCATCTTAACTCTGAGCTGGTTTTCAGTTTTCCACCAGTTCACTCTGTCTCTGCTCTGTTCTCAGGTCTTGCCTACAGCCTTCCTTTAATTTACATAACTTGTCAAGTTAGAACTTTGCAATTGTTTTTTTTCTCTTTCAAATACTTAGCTTGTACATATTTTTTTTTAAATATCATTGGCATTTTTTGTTTAATTTATATTGTTTTTGAAACTGTTTTTGAAGGTTATCAAAATTTTCTTCTGATCTTTGGTAATACTCAAAAGATTTATTTAAAAATGCATCTCATTTGTCTTTCAAACTGAACTGTTACAAAGAGTAATCCGGAAGAGAACCGTCCTTTGTATTTGTCTGCATCACTATTGCTAGTGTCACTGCGAGATTTGGACACGACAATCTTTGACCATGACAACCACATTAACCACCACCTGTTGTGGTTTGATGTGGTTAAAAAGCTTCTTTTATCTTTAGACTGATAAACTTTTTTCTGATTCCATTGGTTTTTCCTTTAAATTGATCTTTCAACTTCCTCCAGTAGTGTTGCGAGGACACCAAGGCCCACAAGAACAGCCAAGAAGCTATCCAACGTGGTCTCTTCAGGCTGAGACCAGCCATGCGCCACAGATTATATGTCAGTCTTGGTGACATGGCGGACCTTGTTTTGAAGGTTTCCATATGGGACATTTGAATCACTCTTAGTCTAGCTCATCACCTAGAAGTTGTATGCCATGGGAGACCTTACCAGAGGCATTGCATTTGCCTAAAACAGCATAACCCCTAGGATCACTTAAAATCCCACTCCCATTATGTTTTGATCTATTGTAAAATCATTCCTAGTGGTCTTTTAACTATTATTATGCCACTTATGCTAAAAGAAATAAAGAAATACTCAAAAAGCTATATTAAAAGTTACATTTAGCGGCTGTGGAGAAGATGATCAAATCATCCGTCCATCCGTTTGCCCACCTGGCTGTGGCGACAGCAACAAACATTAAAAGTTTATCTGAGCACACATCCACACAAAAAAACAAAAACAAACACCAAAAAAAACCACCACACACCAAACAGGTGAGCCTGCAATATTATCACGTCCAGCACTGCAACAAAAGACAATAAGTATGACTCTGTGCTTTATTGCCTCTGTTTCCTTTTTTTCCACTTCTACCCCACCGGCTGAAAAGATCCAAACTGTTTATAATACTGCTATTCTTTTGCTCAGCGTTGGTTATTGAAACTGGCAAGGACAGGAACAGTCAATATAATGAGACAATAATCCCACAGCATGTACTTAGTATACCATACAGGAAAAAAAAAAAAACTGGGTCAACATCCCAGAGCAAGCCACTGTTTCACTGCCACTGTGCCAATGGAAATTTACCTCTACAAAAGAAAACAAAGAAAAAAAAACATGCTATATATTTCACTTACAGGAAGGGGACAGAAGGAGCAAAGAGGTATTCTATAAATACTGATCACGACAGCTGTGTTAATATTTATGACCACCAGAAAGCAACAACAGAGAACATCTACCCTGAAGAATGGGGAAAGCAAGCTGTCCTGTACATTAGTTTCAAATTTATCTTTTTTAAGACTGCCTCTGACTAAACATGCTCTAGCTGCTTCAAGATGTGGAAACCTTGAGGCCATTGTAAAGTTACCATGAAGCTTATGATTATCATATAAGTGGGCCCTGTTTGTTGCTCCAATAGGGGATAGAGGGAAGTTTGCCTGAAGTAAATAATTTTAACGTAGACAAATTTAAAAAACAATAAACTATACCAAAAAGATTTCTCATCAATTGAACCACTGGTGATTTCTTTCTTTATTTGACATATTTTCTTAAAAAAAATTCGTTGAGTTTGTATTTTAAATACAAGTTTCACATTTTAGAAAGCAATGTAATCTTTTCAGATGAATAATTATACTCGTTTATATGAGAAACTATCAAGATCTGGCTCACCTAACACTGCTTATCAAAGAACACAGAATAGCATGATAAGACAAGATAGGAAAGCTTAGTTTTTGGCCTCAGGTTGCTTAAATTATGACCACAACTTTTACTTATGTGCATCACCTGTTTATGATCAAAACTGCTTGTTGTGATACTAAAATACAATGAAAAACATGAAAAACATGATAAACATTGGATTTACAAAGCATTGGAATGTTTCAAGAACATGTCAATAGGCTAATAATGAAATGTAGCTCAGTACTTGCAGCTGAAAGTAACATATCAAAGTGTTGCTAAATCAACATTTTTTTGTTATCTTATTACTAAACTTAAAACTTGGGGAATCCTATAAATCAAGAAATATCAACTGAAAGACACTTTTTACTTTTTGAAATTTCTATTATTTTTCAGGGAATCACAAAAAAACCCCAAAACATTCAAACAAAAACCATTATATTGTTATACTTTTATGTGTATTTGTGTCCAGGACGTTTATATGTGATAGCTCATTTTTGCACTGGCAACAATTCCAAGTCCAATATCTTTTGTTTAGTTGGAGATGGCAGCATGTGTATGTTTGTGTGTGTGAGTGTGTGTGTGGGTGTTTGTCTTTGTGAAAAGGAGATGAGGGGGCTGTTTGAGCCACTGGGAGACAGGGGGTCTAACGAGGATGTATGAGGGTTCCAGCATCCATCTGCAGACATTTTTCTACCGTCATTCACTCCTGCTGTCTACCCATAACACAACTCATCTCACCGCTCCACACACAGACACACAAGGTTGCGCGAAAAGTCTCCTTTTGCTATTATGTCCATTATTTCAGCATTCTCCCGGAGCTGACAAATCCAAGGCATGGTTGGAATTTAGATCTGCAGAGGTCTCAGACAGGTCTTAACCTCTGTAATGGAAGTAAAACTTTGCTAGTCTGTAAAGCTTTTTACCCCCAAGCTGTGATTTACCTATACCTTTCCGTCTATCTTGATTATACTGCCTTGACTTTAGCCATTAGACCATTGATTTGTCAAGTTTCCAAAGTTAATTTTAATGAACACAGAATGGATTTCACATATAATCCAATTACCATCCCAATATGAATAACAATGCATAATATCTAACAGCTATTGGTGAAAATGTCCAATTAAAATGAAAACTAATTGATTTTAGAAGAAATGCTCGTTTGGTGTCTTTGCTTTAAAAAACAAAACCGAGAAAATTCACATCTAGACAAGAAAAACTTGATTGACAGTGTTAAATTGGGTTGAAGAGTGTCATAGAAAGTTGAATAACAAATGAAAAAAAGCTAAAGTGACTCAATGACTGACATATCTCTCATGTTCACACAGCATGAAACATGTCTGAGCCTTCTGGTTGTCTGGGCAGAAATGTGCTGAGAGTTACAGTACAACTATTAATGTCAATGTCAGACAGGGTATTGGAAACTGAACAAGTGGCTGTAAAACTGGGATAAAAATGATACGTATAAAAACCCAAAGCTGTATTTTTATGTGAGAGATCTCCGAACTATAAGGCAGTGCTGACTTTCATGTTCAAAGACGAGTTACTTCATAAGTAAAAAAAAGTAAGAATACTCAAAACTCACAAGATAAATGTAAATAATTTAATATTTTTTGTTTTAAAGCAGTTTTTTTCTGAGCTAAAAAAAAATCATAATTTAAATACATTAAAGAGTATTCTGGAAAATGTTTTATTTTAAAAGCAGAGCAAATTCTATATTAGATCAGTTTCTTGATTCAGGTTTTCAGAAAATATAATATTTCATGTGCTAGATAGAGGAAGAGCAGATTATTAGCATGCAACTAGAAATAAATAGAAATTAGTAAAGAACTTCACTGATGCTGGTTTATAGATTTCTATTGAAGATCCTCAATACATTATAGAACAAGGTAATTTAATGAGTGTTCATATCATCTGAATTACACATTTTCCTTTTTTGTGCACTCAGAAAACCTGTGAACGGCAACAACACACTGTTGCACCGATCTATACTCCACATCAGAGAATACACAGTTCTGCAAATATACAATGATTTTTTCTTTGAAGGTATCTTCAAAGCTGCACTCATTGTGTGCTACTGAAAGGCCACTTAAAAGGAGAAGATCATCTAAAAACCCTGCAAATATACCTTCTGCTTTTTTTTTGTAGCAGAAAACATTGTCAAATTAAATTTACTGTCTGCTTTTAAACCTCAATAATCCATATATTGAGGTGAGGAAAGCATTTTAATTAAAGTTTTAGAACCACAGTACCAAACTGCTTTAGTAAAGGGTGTGAATCACAACGAGACTGCAACATGAAACAAAGCCCTCTAAATCAATACACAACAAGAGCAGCCACATTCAAGCTTGACTGTGTAGAGAGCATTTTTCATTTTGACTGAGCAAAGTTTACTACTGTAGTACAACCATGAGCAGTTTTTTCAACCAAAAAAATTTAACTTGATTCAAAAAAAAGCCTTATCATTTTCTTAGAATTATTAACTGAACATTTTCAGCCCAATAATTGAAAAATTTGGCCTAATAAATTGAGATTTTTTTATTCAAAATGTATTTTTTTAAGTACTCCAAACAGGAATCCTAACATATTTTCTTAGTCCAATAATTTTGTCTATTTTCATTAATATGATCTCTCTTAGTAAACAGGTTCTGCAATGCAACTTCAGCTTTAAATGGAAAACAGCAGGTTCTAAATGTATGGTATGTCAGAACATGATTTCTATTACTACACTTTACCAAGTCTTGCCCTACTGAGGTAGGAACAGTGGATTTGTTTCAAGCTACATCCCTTTGCCCCAAGCTGTATGGTGTTATTGTCACTGATGTGCTTTGGGCACTTAAGTGTGACAGGTCAGCATGTTGCCACGGCCTTCCCACCACTCTTCTCTTATTTTATCGTCTTTCCCTTCAAATTTCTCTCTGATAGCTCCATTTGAACTTGGTTCTGCAAGAAAGGGCAAATGAAAACATCAGCAGAGAGTTGTCCTGAGGTCTATACAAATGCCAGGTTCAATCAAACAATATCAACATGCAAGGGAAACGGCAAGACAATAATGGGATTTTTTTGCCACACACTGGTAATGCATTCACTTGAACATATCCCAGCACAGCACCCAGGTACACACACGTACGCACACCCCTTAAAGTCCCTAAGCTGCTTGTGCCCCTGATGGGAGACAGTGCCTCGCTGGTAGTGGAGATAAAGCATTTCCAGGATGTTCAGCCCAGCCCTAACCTCCTGCCTGTGTCTCTTCCGGCTCCACAAACCCAAGCCCCTGCTGACTAAACCTATCGATCCCACAGCCACAAAACTACATCCAAGACAAAGCTTCTGTCTTCCCTGTTCTCTTTCTCTGAGCGAGACAAAGCTGAAGCCACTGCCATGTTTCCCTCTGGTGTCTGCAGTGTGGATTTGTACGAGTTCTGCTCCGCTGTCAACGTCAGTGTGTCTTGTGTCTGGCACTATTCTTTTCTTCCCCCCACCTTAACGCATGCGAAATGTGTGAGATGTTTCAGAATGGAGGACCAGGGCCACGTCCCTACCCTCCAAGCGAGGTCGCAATTAAAAGGTGGGGGGAAGGATTGTGTTAAAATGGCACTTAAGGAGCTGGGAGCTGAGCAGGCTGGACCCATTTCTGTTAGAGTGGCCACTGACGACTCCCAATTCTCTTAACCAATTATCTGAGCACTCATCTATGCACAGCGGGGCAACTCCCTTCCCTTGACCAATCAGAAACCTAAGTGCCTGAGGTATGGCAAACCAGTCCAGCATCTGTATGCAAATAAGACAGTTTTGCAAAGTGGACAAACTTTCTGCCTTTAAAATTAGACCAGGGACCAAAAATATGACCTTTAGGATTTATTAAGAAGGTGACCAATAAAAATGATAATATTTTAGGTCAAATAAAAAGACATTTTTTACAAACTAGCTTCCATAAAAACGTAAGTCATGTGCAATAACAAAGTTAAGACACACTTGTTTAAGTCCTTCAAAAAAAAACACTAGGTAACCAGAAGAGCACTACCTTTTTGCCAAACATGTAAACTTTCTATTTGTGTAAAAAATACTTTAATTCCACTCTAAATATTTCACAATTTCAAAGTATCATCCAAGTGAACAACAATATGGCTTTTGGCATTTCTGTAAAATATTCCTGGCTTTTTACTCTGAGAATTGCTGAAATGGAGTGACTTGGGAAATGAAGTGACTTGGGACAGGACTTCTTTTACTGCTACATAAAGACAAAGTCCAGCTGAACAGCTAAATCAGTCATCTCCTAGAGTCTTTGTACAAGCACAGCGCTCTGACCTTGTGTTAGAATATAATAAGATTTATTAAGGATGCTGTTGAGTTATACAGCATTTTTCTGAGTATAAGTCCCACTTTTGTGCTTAGTTTGGCTGGAGGTGCAACTTATACTCAGCTGCAACTTATATGGGATTTTTTTTTAATAAATAGGTTTAAGTGTACAGTATTTTCTCACTAACAACTGCTAGAGGAGACTGTAGGTGCATGTATTAGTATGTGCTACTGATAGCAATGCAGAAGAAGAAGCGCGGACTTGGCCGGGGTTGTTTTACACCAACACAGACAATGAATACTTCTGTGGATTTAGTTATTTAAAGTAATACAGAGTTGAGATGACTTGTTCATTATCCTATGGTTGAATAATTGTAAATTGTATGCACTGCAATACTAGACACTTGTTCCATCCCTCCTCTGTTTCATTACCATAAATACAGTTATGGTGAAACTTGCACATTTTCAGTTTATTATTGTTTTCTATTCCATTGCTATGATTTGCCTTTCAAGTGGAAATGTACGTTCTTGTGCTCTTATTTTTTTAAGTAAATCTCTCCCAAAAGTGTGACTTATATAGACATTTTTTTCTTCTTTATTATGCATTTTTGGAATCTGCGATTATACTCCATAGCGACTTATAGTCCAAAAAATATGGTAATATGGATCAAATAACAGTTAAACTATTTTAAGATGTGGGTAAGCAAAAAAAGTATGATGCTACAATGAATGAATCATACAATCAGTTTGTAAATCAAACAAAAGTTAAAATCTAAAAGCAGAAAACATAACAAAAACAGACAAAATCATTGGTTTTCACCTCTGTTATTCAGTCCTGTCCTCATATTTATTTACAGTAATGGTGCTTAAAATGACTTATGACTCACTAAATGAATGAAAATAAATGAGCATTGCTTTAGACTTGCACCTGCAATGAATTGCAGGACAGAATGATCTCCTTTCCTTTCATAAAGGTTGGTCCGGTGTTTCCCATCCTGAAGGAGATAATAAAGGACAATTGAATTTCCCTTTCCTCACATTTTAGAGAATTCAATGATCTCTTACCATCATTGCTGCCTAGATACTTTTGGGTCACTTTCCTCTGTTATTAACCTTGCTAAGCTAAAAATACTTTTTTACCTGACGTGTACCATAGGTTCGAATGACCATATGATATAGATCCAACATTTTGATTTAGGCTTATTTGCTTTCATAAAAACATATTGTTCAATTCATTTCAAAACTAACCTAAAGCTGTGGCTCAATTCCAAGAAGTAAATCTCTTTACTGACATTGTTTTTGGCAGTCTAATTTTCCTGTTCTGCTTTGTTTTTTCTGCAGTCCACAATCAAATCTTTGTTGTAAAACCATTAAAAACCTGAAGAAACAACAGTCGCTTGCAATCGCTTTCATGCTGTCATCTTCAGAGCGGAAAATGTCATCATTAATAGCTCACATTCCTAGAATCTATTTGACATTCCTTTAATTTCTTTATGTAGGGCAGAGTTTCAAAGAAAATTCATAGTTAGGTGTATATTATTATTAAACATAGTAGTGTGGTTTAAATTGTAAGTACAAAGTAAAGTGCCCCACCATGACACCTACAGTACTGTATGATGAGATGTTGCTATGGGTAATGTTGGTACCAATAAAACAAAAAAACATTACTAAGCTACTAAAAACCTCTGCTAATAATAAAATATAAAATATAGTATACCTTGTATAATAAACACTGTGCAAAACAAATGGACCACATAAGGAGCACCACTGCAAAAGTCCACATTGCATCACATAAGCCATGTTTGCTGCAAAACACAGAATATTACTGATAAAAAAAATGCTCATCAATGCTAAATACTCCATGCTTTGGTGATTTTTTTTTTTACTGTTGCCTCCCCCTTAGCAGTGTTTTGCCTTTACTTTTTCTTAATTTTCTTTATTTATTGCTGCAATGTGTAATGGATAAAATCATTTTCCATAGAAGTCCATCGTGTTTTGCATAATTAACACTTTGCATGATGAACACACCGATGGAACGAATTGCGTTTGTTATGCGAGGTACTAATATAATTTCTTTTCACGACAAACTACTTTTTTCTGGGGCAAATTGTTATTGAAGCGACCTGAAGAAAATCCCATCATACTGTACCTGTATCTATCAAAGTGGAGCCTTTTGTACGTTTATCTGCTCTCAGACTGCAGGACAAAAATGACACAAATCAGATTTTTGAGCCACTTGCCTTTTTTTTTTTCTTTTTCTTCGAGCAGTCCAAATTAAATGAGTTTTTCAAATTCAATGAGTCGACTGCTTCTACTAAGGCGACCTTGCCACATAAGCAACAGCAAGATTGAAAGAAGATATGCTCTAAACATCACTCTTCCATAAAAAAATGAATTAGTAATATAATAAAATTAAATAAGAAAAGCAAATTCAATATTAAGTAAAATCCAAAAATCAGGCAAGGCATTTGCAGTTTCCTGCATAATGTTTCGCTATAACATTTTTTTTTTTTTATAAAAACAGAGAAAGACCAGCCTCTTAATCTCCAATGTACACTGCAGTTTATTCCAGGCTGATGGAGCAGTAAATTTGAAAACCTTTTTTCCAAGCTGTGTGTGCACCTTTGGAACTGTAAGTGAGATAAATTTCTGTGAGTGAAGGCCATAGTTACTTGATTGTTTTTTTATTTATTTATTTTTTAACAGAGGTAAGTCTGGAGATATAATGGTCGCAAACCGAATACAGCTTTATGGATATAAACATGGCAGTGTTTTAGTCTGCACACAAATAAGGGGAGTCCATCCAGTGTGAGTTTATAAGAAACGGGGATAAGTGAAAGCTTTAAGGTCCGTAATAAATCACAGCGCTTCATGATAAACAGAGTTCAAAGCATGTAAACACTCAGAAGATGCGTTTACATAAAATATATCACCATAGTCTAGCCCAGACATGAAAGTAGCATCAACAAGCCTCTTTTTAACCTCAAAGGAAAAACAAGGTCTAACTCAAATAAAAATCCAACTCGACCTTGAGCCTTTTTACCAGCTGTTAAATATGAGGCGTAAAGGGGAGAAAAATCATTAATTTAAAGCCCTATATACACCCACTGAGACACAGATAATTATTTTTGGCAGTGTTAAAGTTTCAAACAATAAAGTTATTCTAGTCATTATTTAGTTAAATATGGAGATGAAGCAGTATACTCTGGATTACATTGCAACTTGCAGTAACAAGGAGACACACAGCTGTGCTGTGTGTAAGTGTGTTAACTGCATATAAGTGGAAGTTTGTAAAACTAACATTCACTGACAAATTATGGACAAAAGTGGTCCACCTCCTGAACCCTATGGCCTAGCCTACCTTTGGTCAGTATGGATGGTAGAAATAATTCTTTTTAGAAGAAACTAACAAACCAACTGCAAATTCAAACAGTTTCATGCATTGCTGCGCCAGTAAAGGGTAATCAACAGTATCAAAAACATTGGATGGGTTAACACCAAAGTACCGCAGTGCAGTAATGACACTATATTACTTCTACAGCCGTGGTGGTGTCTTTATGTTTTTTACATCATTGAAAATTGGACATTTTACTGGCGTCCAGAAATAAATCTTTGAGTTTGCTCGAAAGATTTTCACCTTTGTTTAATATGAGACTTGACATTTTCAATTACATGGCATTTTCATTTTAGAATAAGTGAAATATGGGACAATCGATTACATTTCTACTTTTTTCACATAATACACTCATACACACACACACACACACAAAATAAGTTAACCCTTTAATACAAGAGATGTTGCCGCCGACATCTATAACACACGCCCTTTGACGTGTCTTAACTCATACACTGTTTATGCGATCTATGTAAATTAGTGTATTCTGAAGGGGAGAAATGCAGGTTTTCATGTAAGTGCAATGCTGCTTTTCTCTGCGAAAGACTCAGCTGATTTTTATGGACTGCGTAAACACTTCACGGCTATAGAGTGTTGAATATAAGCGCAAGGCAACTTTTATCTGCTTTTCTCGGCTTCAAAACCCGACGGAGTTACATTAATTGCATAAACAGTTGAAGAGTTGCACACTGGAGCTCTGGTGTTGAAGGGTTATTAGAACCAGTTACTCAGCTTTGCAGAAATGGAAATTTTGTAATACATTATATAACCTTAATGTAACAGATTTGTAAAACTATCTGGGAACCTTTTTTGGACAAAATTTGGTCTACTGTAATGAAGAACTCATTTAGAGACACAATTATATGATGGTAGCTACACAGCTTATATGGTAACTGTATTGTCCCTTATGAGAATTTTAATACTTTCATTTTCCTTTCACAACACACATACATAAAATATAATAAACATAAATAATATTTACAAAATATATTAAGTGATTTTGAATCTTATAAGTAAAAAATGTGCTTTATGAATAAAATGTCATGTATTGCCTCCTATGATCCTTTACATATCTTATACATTATGTGAGAAGAACATGGTGACTCATGCATGTAGAAGAAGTGTGCAGAGTGCACATTTCTCCAGTGCTATCATGCAGTTCTTGAATCACTGAGGAGTTACTTCCACATTAAATCTGGGGCACGCATTTTACTGGAGGCCTAGAAACTTTATCCAGTAGTAAAGATGGTTCTGTGAAAGGCAATAATTGATGGAATATTGACTGTCTCAAACAGCGAGCCACGCTTTTTACGTGAGGGTCCAAAAAGTCATTCCATTTTTCTGCCTATTACTTTTTCCTTCAGCCTCATCTTTTTCCCATTTTTCCCCTCCATTTTTGGAATCAAAGTGATGTTGAGCTGGTGCTTTGAGACTGGCAGATAGAAACGTGCAGTTGATGGGCAGTGGGAGGAATAGGGGACTGAAAGCATTGAGAGATGAGTAGGACTGATGCAACTGAAGGAATTACCTTAAAGAGAAATGGGGGGGGGGGTGTTGATGGGAGTCAGCAAGTGGCAGCATCAAGAAAAATAAGGCAAGGGATATACATATATCAAAAGTGTGTGTTTGTGTGCATGTGCGCGTGCACTGTATATGTCTTTCTGGACTCTTTATCCAACTCATCTTGGAGAACATGCACCCCACCCTTTTCTCATCCACTTTTTCCTCTTTGCTTTATTTCTACCCTTCCCTCTGTCCTGCCCCGCTGTTGGCACTGACAGTAATTTGACAGGCGCAGGGTTGACAGACGTGAAGGCGGTAGGGTAAGCGATAGTCAGGCCTGGTGTTGTTGCGCAGCTGCTGACTGGCTGAAGAGCTGGCAGTAAGATTGGGAAGCTGTGAGTGGCCATGGGATTGATGGGGAGGCGGAGGCAAGCTGTCGCCACAGTGATGCGATGGAGTGGGATAGACGGCCCTTCAGAAGCCCAGAGGTGATTGGGGGTTGGGGGTTGGCTTGTGTTTGCAGTGCAACCTCAGTTCAACCCAAGACATCCGAGAAGTACCCTATTGGTCTTGTCAGTCCCTGGGTGCAAGAAAAAAAGACAGTGTTTGCCATAAGGCTTTGCAACCTTTTGGATTGAAACTCAGCAGTCATATACATACAGCATTGACATGTCCCTTATTGTTTGGGTTTTACAAAAACTCTGTCTATCAGTCATTAAAATGCACAGACTTTATTGCATCATTATGGTAAACCCTTTAACATTGGACATCTAGCTCCAGTGTTGACTTTCTTTGGACTAACTTAACTCCTCAACAGTTTAATTAACGTAATTGCGTCACCATCCAATGGAAGTGTTGAATTGCATAAACGGTCAAAGACTTGCGGTAGTTTCAAGAGCGTGTTTTATTAAGGTGTTGCCTACGACATATTTGGTAATAAAGGGTAAAGGTTTTGAGCGAATACTTTGCATCAAAATATGATTTTTAGGAGTTATTTGTGTCCCTTGGATGCTACCTTTAGCATTTGTGCAAACTTATATTAGCAGCATCTGTGATGCAACCTGGTTCGACTTCAGAAGTGGACTAACAATCTAAACTTAGAAACACATGGGAACACACACACTCTGCTCACTCTAGCATCTTGCCAACTTTTGAAACCCAGAGGAAGCATTATTTAGGATTAAAAACAAAAGAGGCTCCAGATTTGACGAGGCGTGTGCGTTTTTCCATCCATCCTAATCTTTCTTTCCCCGGCACTCAGCAATCTCAACGACTCCTGTGTCCTCGGCTGTTGTTGGAAGCAAAAAAGATGCACTTGACTTGCATTCCTGTTTACGTCAATGTATTAGTGAAAATCTCCAAAGGTTTTGTTCGGGTTGCAAAAAAGTAGAAGTCATGAATTTCACTTACAATACAACTATATAAGTTTTTATCCCAAACAAAGAAAAAAAAAAAGAACAAAAAATCAACACACCCTTCTCATGGTTTTTATCCGTCATCAGCAATAACCTAGTACCGCTGTACCTGTGGACACATCAGAGGGGTTTATGGGATCTTTATTTCTGATTGCACCCTTGTGAGCTGACAACGGCATAAATCTCAGTGGTGCTTTAAGCAGCAGCATATGCAGCGATGAAATGCTCTGGGAGGTTGTTACAGGGAAGAGAAGGAGAGGAAAAAAAAAATCTTCCTCACATCAGTTCAGCCTACGTGCTTCTCTAGAGACTTTCCTCCAGCTTCCACACGGCAGAAAATTTGTATAGGATTTATTATTAAATTGCTGTTGATCATTAAATCATACTGTTGAGAAGCAACTAGTTTGTGGAGTGACATGATTTTACATTCCCAATAAAACAAATTTATTCAGTATTTTATTTAGTTAGTAACTGAAAGACAGTAACCTTCAGAGTACTACTAAAGTGGCATCAAATCCAACTTTTTTGTTCCTGCTATATAGTACTGCAAGATTGGGGACTCTTTTTTTATGTGTATATGATCTTATGATTTTTTTCTTTTAGCACCTCTCCACATTAGAGACAAGTTACTGACAAAAAGTTATGTTAAATTCTCCCAAAATTGGATGAGTTAAAGTTTTTTTAATGCAATTACTTAAAAAAGTAAAGAAACAAATAAATCCAGTAAATTATTCCACCAAACAATTTCAACAAAACTGATGAATAGAAGTTAAAACATTTAGCAATTACCAACTAGTTAAAGCAAGTTAGGCAAAACTTGTTTTAAAAGTCCCACTCCGATCATCTTTTGATGTATTTTAAGTCTTTTCAGTGGTCTTTTAATTATGATTATGATTAAAAAACACAAAAACAACC
The DNA here is from genome assembly GCA_023969325.1 of Oryzias curvinotus. Lineage (NCBI taxonomy): Eukaryota > Metazoa > Chordata > Actinopteri > Beloniformes > Adrianichthyidae > Oryzias > Oryzias curvinotus. The sequence continues at coordinate 19,140,553 of CM043708.1, forward strand.
TGTGTCATTAGGACGTAAATCATTAGAAATTTACCTCTGAGTTGTTCGTGTGACCGTTGGAGCAAAGTAAGCCTGTCCCTACTTGACCTTAATCCCTACGTTTACACACTATAGCTTCCAGTCTCTCCCAACCCCAACCTAACATTACTGGTGCAACAAAAATGGTGATCAATATTGGAGTTTTCTAGCTGTACAGTTTTGAGCCAGATGCCAGCTCAGACGAGTAAAACATAGACATACTAGTTGTCTGCAAATGGATGCATCAGAATGGAGTGCAGCAGTGACTAATGGCGAGCCGATTGTAGGGCCTACGTCACTTCTACAAGATTTTTCCAATATCTGCTGTTGATTCACAACGATTTGAATAAAAAAACATTAAGAAATACAATTTTAAGCATAAACGTCTTAATATAGATGCCCTCTAACATTAGAAAAATGCCACAAGAACTGTTAGGTTGGGGTTGGGAGAGGCTGTAAGAACATGTTTTCTTTTTTTTATCACCAAAAACGTGTTTTTCATCGGAAAAAATCAGACATATCTAAACACTTTTTTTTTCCATGAACAGAAAAAAACTATAAATATGACCTATTTTATTAGTTCCCCTCGAGCAAAGCTTTAAAATTATGAAAAAAAGACAGTTCAAAATAACAACATACGTACGTTTACCCACATTGCTCTTTGTCCAACCACATGGGGAAAAAGACAATTCACAGGATTCTGCAGCCCTAAAAGATCAACATGTTTTTTTCTCCTGGCTACTCCCTTCAGGGGTTGCCACAGTAAATCACCGCTCAATTCAGCCTCAGTTTTATAGCAGATCCCTTTCCTGACATAACCCTTGGATTTTCCCAGATTTGGGTGATGCCGGAAAGTGCCCCCATGTGGTTGCTGTCTCTGATTAAATAAAATGTCACTCAATGCATAAATATGACCATAAAATGAAGACGTTTTCTGCATGCCAACATCAAATTTTTATTTTTTTATATTTTTTGCAGACCTCCTCATCAGCTTGCCTTGTCCTGTTCTAAACACTAGGTGAAAGCTCTTCCCCTTTGTTTTGTCTTAATCAACATTAAAACATCAAGTAAGGCTAACTCTTTTTGGCAGAGATGAAGGGTTCCGTGTCAACAACCCCCCACCCCCACCCCCAAACGGCTCAACTGAACAGAATTACTCAGGCCTCTCTTTTCGTCTTACCTTGCCACATCGCTCTGCTTGGCTAACCAAAAGCATCTCCTGAAATAAGCCTGTCAGAAGGCACCACCAGAAATCGAAGTCTGGGCAAAATTTAGTTAAAAGTTGAAAGAAACAAGGTGTGTGTGTGTGTGTGTGTGTGTGTGTGTGTGCGTGTGTCTGCAACAGTAGGAAAGTGTCTTACAGACATGCTGTAAAAAATATTTATAAATGAGAAATGATGTCCTGGTTTGCTGGATCTTTAGTTAATCAAGAGAAACTGAGACACAGTAGCAATAAAATAATTATGCTTTTGTAAATTATTACATCTTTTTTTTTATTTCCCGCTCATCTATTGGACAGTCTCTACTCCCAGAGATGTTTCTTTAATGAGGACTTTACTGTAATGGACCCTTAACGAGGGCTGAGCCTCCCTGCCTGGCCCAGCATCTGTGCTCTGCCTAGCCGGGTAGATTGCAGTGTGCACCCGCCAAAGTGCCCATCACCACTCCCTCGCAGCCTGTTATTCCATCCCTAATCCAGCCTGCTGAGATGCTGCACTTTGTCGACTCTCAGGCCATATGCTCTCCCAAAGATCAATTGAGATGCTAGGGTGAGGAGGCAAAGCTAGAGCCTGTCACTTTCTGACTTAGGGCACAAGCTTTTCAGAGGCGTGTTAGCTTTTTTCTTCCATCCTGAGACTCTCTCACTTTGGTGAGTGTGAGGAAAAGGGGCAGCACTAATTCTTGGTAGCAGATGGGAATGTCAGCTCTTATTGTTCTTCTTTGCAAAGTCTGTATGGGACTGGTGAGTGACTGTTGCTAACCACTGTAAACACAGCCCTGTACTGGTCTGTTGATTATGGGCTATATGGAGATGGCTGACATTAGGGATCACGCATGCTGGGAGACCAAACTGTGCTGAAGGATTCTGGAAACCTACAGGGAAGCAAAATAGCACTGTGGCCCACATAACCTGGATTCAAAGTGTGATACTATGGAGGTCAGCGGGAGTGGCTGGTTGCCAGGGACCCACCATTGAGCCATGACCTTTCCATAGCCTCTGCAGGATCTGACATGATACTAGTGAGACGTGTAGCACTTAGAAGAGGAGCAGAAGAGGAGAAATAAAGGATCAGATTAGCAAACCTAAAATAAACAAGAAATGGTGAATCTTTTTTGTTGTTGTTGTAAAGACATACAATGCATGTCTTAAAAGTTAGTGGATTAATTGGAACAAGTGTAATTTGTATTCTGTATGACATAAAAATTCCTCAAATAACTAACTTTAAAGAGTAAATTTACTTTTAAAAGGGTCTCATAATTGTTTTAAAAATGAAAAAAAGAACAAAACGTTTGCACTGTGAGGCACAAATACATACTTTATTGACTAGGTCTACTTGTACAAATTAATACATCGGCATTATGAACATTACAGCGACTGTTTTCAGGTCATATGTAATCCTAAAATGACACTTAAATGACAATCATGTTTTGGTGTTTTTATCATGTGGTATTTTTCTCATTATGGAGGACATATTAAAAGAAAATTAAGCTTAAAATTGCATTTCTGATTATTTCTTTATTCAAATCATTGTGAATCAGAAGAAGACGAAAAAATACCATTTGAAAAGCCTGTAGCTGTGCTACAATTGGTGGGATGGCCTGGGGGCTGTAAACTACCAGGAGAGAGTGTAAACAAAAGAGATGATGGAAAAATACTTTTTAAAATTTTGCCTTAAAACGTCATAATCATAATTAAAAGACCCCTGGGGACACTTTTAAAGCACATCAGAAGATGATCTGAGTGGAAATTGAAAACATTTATGTTTGTAACAGATGACCAAATCTACAGAGACCAAAAGTGCACTATAAAATGTTTGAATCTAGAACCCAGCTGCAAGCCTAGATTGTAGGTGTAAATTAACATTTTCCTGAAATCTGTTGGGAAAAAGGACTATTTTTTTTTGTCTCCACATCTAACAGCTGCCCCCCTCAGACCCTGTGAAATCTGTGCCGTGCAGTTTGCAGATTGAGTTAGAGTGACTCACACATCTTTGGTCCTAGTGGTTCAGTATTTGTTTGTCTCTAAATAAACTGGACACTCTGACTGGGAAGTCAGATCTGGAAAGGCAGAGAGTGTCGGCTTCTATTATAATACAGCCCAGCTCTCCTTCACAGTGTGGCCACCTTTTTACCTCAGGAAGATTCTCTCTAGAGGACAAACCTCTCCTTATTTGTTTCTACACATATATATCCTTTTCATCCAGTCAATCCTTTTACTTTTCAGCCATTCTACTTCCATTTCCATCCCTCTGTGTTCACGAAGTCACACTGAGATGAAGAAAAGCTCAGATAATTTTGACTCTTTGTTAGAAGAGAAAACCTTAGAAGTGTGTGAGTGTGTGCCAGTGCAAGTGTGTGTATAGAAGATGAGAATGTGCAGAGAGTTTTAAAGATTGAAAGGTCAGGATAGTAAATCTCCTCTCTGTACATGAGTCTCACCACTTCTTTGACTATGATATGCAGGATTAATCCATTCTCATGCCCTTTGAGCTAACATTGAGAAGACTGTAATATATGTGGACCACATTTTTTCTTCCCCTCCTTACCCATGACTAAAAAAAAAAAGAAATTTTCTTGGCAAAGGTAGTCACTAATGTTACTGCTGAAGTTTAGGATGAGTTAAACGAGCTCCTAATGCAGTAGAATTTTCACATTTACTTATTATAAATGCAGAATTGGTCTCATTATTTTTCTTTCTCTTCCTAAACTTTCTTGTGGATGGACGCTCTCATATCTGTGGTGGTCTTCATTTTCATATAATTGAATCGCGTCCCTTCCCACTGCGAGGCAGGATTTGGTTAAGCTGAAACTCCTCCTTGACTGCTGTTACCTCTGTGCAGATTCGGTTACAGCTGTTACCACAGCAGCCGCCTGCCAGGGCCTGTCTCCACGGATACCTCTCCTAATTACTGTGTTTATTGGAAATTAAAGATATACCAGCTAATGAAACGTGGCAAACATTACCGCCAATGCAATGTCATTAATTCTAGCCTGACTCCCATCTCCCATGCGAGGTTGAGGCGGAAAGAGGTGCAGCATATTAGCATAAATATGAATTTTAGTTGGCCGGAAAGGACTTGGAAAAAGAAGGAGGAGGCGTATCTGTAATTCTCTATTTATTTTTTCATATCGGGATAAACAAATAGATGATGGTGGACGAGACAGAGAAGAGGACAAAAATAATGTTGGGTTTCTTTCTGTATATGGCCCAGGAGCATTATAGGTATCAGGGAGCCAGACAGGAGTGGGGCTTCAGTGTGGTGGGATCTTTTCACCATACATCATAGATCTCCAGCTTGTTTTCTGTCATTTGCCACCAGCAGCCAAACTCCAACCCCATTTTCACAGCTCAACCCCACTGGCAAGAAAGGACATATAGATTAGAGTGCCTATATCACAAACAGCTTAAGGTCCCAGGAGATGATACAAACTTGCATCGAACTGCTGCCTGTTCAGGTATTGATAAAGTGCTTGCCTATTAACAAGTCTATAATTGTACTGAGCAACTCCTCACTAATTATTTTTCATAATTTTATTTGTCATGAAATAACAACTTCTTTTACACTTAATTTTGGATTTTTTTGGGTTAACGAAATCTCTTCATGCATTGCCATGAAACCAGTTCAGGAAATGTGTGCGCTCATTTAAAGTATTTTTCCTGTTTAACATCCTGTTTTTGTGAGTTTTTTTTTCCTTACACAACAGTATATGGTGTCATTTACTGAATACTATCATTGACAATGTACAATATTAAAGTAAATTATTTTTTTATTTTGAGGATATATATAAGAGACAGAATAGGCAATCGTCTTCAGATTTATGTTGCATAAAAGAGTTTAAAAATTCATTTAAAAGAAAGAAAAAGATAAACACTGACTGTAAACAGTTGTGCAGCAGCTACTCGTGGAAGATAAAAAATACACAATTTAGCAATGTCTTTCCCCATCAGTTAGGGAGGTGGGAGGTGTGAAAGAAGTGGGGGGGTTGTGTAGGTACGGGAAAGGGGGCCCTATTTTAAAATTTTTATTTTTTGCTTGTTTATTTTAATTTTTATGCTTGTTTTTATATTATTTATTTTGTTTTAATGCAAAGCACTTTGTGTTATACTTTTATATGAAAAGTGCTTTGAAAAGTGCTTTGTGCTTAAAGTTTGATTTGATTTGATTTGAATGATTTTCAGATGGAATTACGGCAAATTTCATTGCAATATTGCAGCATTGGCTCCTTCAAACTTACCGCTTCAGAAAAGTGAATACATTTACTTGTCATTAATGTCATTGGCATCTGATACAGGTTGAATGGATTCAGCTATTTGCATCTGGAGCAACCCCAGGGCTATATGTTACTAAACCCATCAAATCAAGGCTTTAGGTTGTCTATTAAATTATGCTGATGATGCCATGATGTGGTGTATCTCTCTTAATTTTGCACATTCCTCTTCTATCAGCACTTACTGAGCTTTATGTGATCGGTGGGATTAGGTCTAAATAGCATGCAGCCTTAAGGGAGGGCCATGAGTCATCCCTATGTATTTTAATATCTTCAGTTATCCCTTTAGATGAACTCTTAACATTGACAAATTGCACCCTCCCTGTAAAATAAACTGTTTAAATTATTTTAAGATTCTTAATCATTTTATAGTCTTTAGCCTTTGACATCATTTAAATGAGTTATACATTTTTTGCTTTAGTGCAGTAAAGCTTTTTCAAAAAGGTTACTGCTTTTATTGCGTCTAAATTTGCATGGCACTAATGATGCAACAAGTTAACCACAAGTAAAACAGGCGATTCAAATAAAACTCCTTCAACAGTTAAAGAAGATGATGATAGAAAATACATAGAATAGTTTAAAGGAGATAAGATACAAATATAATGAAGAAACAAAAATGTTGCCGTCTGGTGAAAAGGTGAAAATAAGGTGAAGATAAGGTGAAAAGCTGGTTTTAAGGAAGGATTACAAAATTGTTAATCCTGCATCTTGTCTGATCTCTGGCAGATCATTCCAAAACTATAGATCTGCACTTTGGATGCTATGCTTAACTTGAAAGCTTAAAGCTTAAAGTAAGACCCGGGCACTGCCAATTCAATAACCCTAGAAAATGAGTCACTGGCAAATGTTGATACCTTTAGTTTCCAGGAGAAAGGAGGCATTTTATTTTTTATGCCAGAAGATAGATCATTTTTATTTATTTTTTATTATTTGGCTTTTTTTCTCTCATTTTATCACTGATACATATGTTGAGCTTTGCCTGCCATCTAATAACTATATTTTGTTATAATTGTAATTATTGTTTTCTTTTTTCTCACATTACACAAATAGGTTTCCTTTGTTTGATGTCAGATGCTCTCTTTTCTGTCTCACTGCTGTCTTATATGCACTTTTGATTTCTGTTTCCGATTACTCTCACAGTATTTGCGTTAATTATTTTTCCTCAATGTGCTAAATGTGGGTCCTTTAAATTCCCTCGACCAACTGACACAAGGGAAGTAAACGAAGTTTCCACTGTTTTTCCTAAATAACCCAAGTATCAAAAATAGCTTCCCTTAGTCCCACTGCTGTGCTTTCCAAACAACCTATCTGCTCTGTTGGAAACCTTTCTAAAGGGGAGCTATTGGCCAGGTTGTGCTTGTTGTAAAAGCTTTGTCCTTCGATGTTAAATCTTGACCTAGTGTTGTGAACCGACTGAGAAGTGCTACTTTGTCATGGTTTCAACGAAAATAGCAGCTTTTGGATCTCACAGCAGTGACATTTCCACTGCTTCAGTTCCATGTGTGTTGTTATGTAACACAAACAGGAATAAACCAGTTTTCCTGGTTCAGCCACATTGCAGAAAATCTTAGTTTCCCTGATTTTTTTTTTTCTTTTCTTTTCTTTTTTTTTTGCTTTTGGCACCTTTTTCTAAAAAAAAAAAGATCATTTGAATTTGAAATGAGAATTCAGGAATTGAATTCAAAAGTCAGAAATTAAAGCAGAATAAGAATGTTCAGACTTACCGACCCCCTTCCTGCCACAGTAAGAACAGCTGATGAACAAGCTAGAGCAATGCCCTACTTTTGCTGTCCAACCTCTGCAATATTCTTGGTTTCCTTTTTTTTTCTTTCATAAATTGCAATACAAAGCACAACTGGAATGGTGGGATTTTCTCTACTTTCATAAAAACAAAGACACAAAACCTATTATTTTAATAACTAGACATCACGTTACATGATTCCATAAGATATTACTGGCAAATCGTGCTTACTCAGAAATGATCAACTAACATTTAGTCTTTGCTCTCTTTGCAGTAAAGCTTTTTCACTCATGAACAATACGTTCAAAACTCCCATGTTGGAACCCCTTGATAGATTCTCTGAGGTACAAAGCATGGATACTTATAGTTTTCAAGAACATATTGGGATTTCTGGCAAGACTGCAGGTAACACATCACAAGATATGGCTTTTTTCTGTGTTTTTGCTTGTGTGAAAACAGCTTCAGCGCTCCCCTGCTCCTTCTATACCTTCTCCTTCCACAGTTTTGGTATTTCACATTTTCTTTTCTTCCCTTCACCTACTTCTTGTTGCATCATGTTAAAAGAAGCCTCGTTTGCACCAAAGGACATCAAAGAAGAGAGAAAAAGCAAGAATGTTTTTATTTTCCTTGCCTTTTTTTCTTTAATCTTTTTGCTGTGCCTCGCTAACCGCCTCTCCCCAGGGAGCAGTGCTGTTGGCTGTTGGAATATCATTCAAAGTGGACACAGAAACTCTAGGGACCGTCATTTTCTTTCGGCCTCTAGGGAAAGTATGCTCGGAACAATTTTACTGCGTCAAAAGAGAATTCCCTTCTTTTTATTTCAAAATGTGATTTGAAATACTGGTAGAAATAGAGATGAAATAGAGATGTCTATTTAAACTTTTTTTTTCAGTGAATAAGTCATCCATGCATCACAGACAGTTTTATGTATGTATATATGTTTTGTTTTTTGTTTTTTTGCTTATTTGTCTTTCACAACTAGTAATTTACTACGAAAAGCCCCGTCTCTATATATCTTTGAGCTTTAAGATTGTCAATGCTGTCCATGAAAGGATGCTAGGTCCATGTCATGCCTTGCCAAAATGATTCTTTGTGTGCAAATGTCCTCTGCATACCTTGGAGCTGCGGCGTAATATGATTAACGTAGGAGTCGTCCCAGTAGTTGCCCATGCTCCAGAGCACTGTGCCTGCCCTTTGGACCGTCTGCAGCTGCAGTGATGAGCCCAAACACATTTATCAGGAGCACTGATATTAAACTGCACCACTTTCATCATCCTACTGCCAGACAGTACACCCTGAAAAAATAAAAATAATGACAATAAATCCAATTTGATAAAGCTATAATTTGATTTGCAAGTAACTGAGAATGGATGTGTTCCTGTGTTATTTATCAACGTCTAGTGGTTGTGGCCATATGTAGATTGCCAGAAATGAAAAGTACTTTAATAGAATTCCTACGACATTCTAAGCAGTAAAAAATAAACACTAAGACTGGTGTAATACACTTGACATGACATGTAAAGTGGATGGAAACATGATCTATAGCAGTGTTTTTCAACCTTTTTTGAGCCACGGCACACTTTACCCTTGACAAAAATCCCGCGGCACACCAGCATAAAAAAAAAAAAGCAGAAACTCATAGTCTGTTTTGATGTACAGCCCCCCCCCCCGCGGCTGCCGCCGCCGCCGCCGCAATCTGACGCGCATTTTTGTGATAATTGTGCCAGAAAAAGCTGGAAGTTGCAGCTGTTTTTTTTCCTAAAAGATGTAATAAAGGTTACGTTAGGAAATTTACAAACTGTATGTTCTTTGTGGTTTAAGACGTTTAACAAGGCCGGTACGCCGAGGCGCTGTCACGTGACCTAATGCATCATGGGAGATGAAGTGTGAAACTGCCGCAAAAGGGCAGAAAGACTAGCGTCTCTGAGCTTCATTGTTTTGTTCTCTTGTTCCACGGTCTGATCCCGGATTCTGTGGAAAGCTACACCGCTAAAGACGAGCTTTAGCTGGTAATTTTGTTAGAACTGAGCGACTTTTTGAGCTAAATTGGGACAAGGAAGTTAAGACTTTAAGCACTTCTGATTGGTCAGACTGATGACATGTGATTAAACCTTCAAGAATAATTGGTGGAGACAGTTAAAGGGGCGGGACTTCAGGAAACAGGTATAGCTGCAGCTAAATCGCGGTGGTACCGTCATTCTTATCAAAATGTCTTTAATATAATCAAAATAACACAAAGAAAAAGTAATTTTCTGATCTTTTATATTCCTAACTACTCAGTGTTTTATCAGGGCCTGTTTGGATGAACACAGAGCTGATATCCTGGAGATGGGAAATGGTTTTAGATCAGTTAATGAGGGCAATTTGCCACGGCACACTTGACCATCTACCACGGCACACTAGTGTGCCGCGGCACACTGGTTGAAAAACACTGATCTATAGATCTAAAAGTCTCACTTCCTTTTGATCTATTTTAATTATGATTATTGTTTTTAGGCAAAATAAAAAAACCTGTGTCTTAGGGCTTAGTTCCTGCAGGAGTTCATTAGAAATGCACATATGAGTTGTGGACAGGACGTAAGCCCGCCCCTACTTCTCGTCATCCCTTTGTTTACACTTTCCCATTAGCTTACAGCCCCTCACACACCCAACCTTACAGTAGCGGTGCAACAAAAATATTGGAGCTATCCAGCCAACCAGTTTTGAGCCAGATACCAGCTCAGATGGGGAAAATGAAAACATGCATTGATCTATTTTTCTGTGAGTGGATGCATCAGAATAGAGCAGAGCAGGGAGCTCATGCCTTCCCAACTGTTGCTTCTACGTCACACCTACAAGCTTTTTCCAACTGCATTTTTTCATCTGGTCCTGATTCCCAATTATTTGAACAAAAGAATACTCAGAAATGCAATTTTAGGTCTAATTTTCTTTAAATACAGTATGTCTATCATGAGAAAAATGCTACAAGAACATGTTAAAAACACCAAAAACACAATTTTTATTGGAGTGGGTCTTTCATAAAAAAAATCTGTTTGAGCAAATACTGTAAATGAGAACTGAGGTAGGTTTAAGCATTTCCTGTCAGCTGGTGTCACCAGAACCTTCCATATAGCAGGTTATCAAGAAATCTCACTGAGATGAAGATGCTGAACAGCATGTAGAAATGACCCTTTCCTTTAATCTATCTTTGCTTCTTCTTTACTGTTTTGCCTTAAGTTCAATCTGGGAAGAGCTAAGATGGCTCCTTCATTCTCATGGCTTAACTCTGAATGAAACTTGTACCCTGTGTCTGGCGGCTTCTCGCTGGCTTTGATTAAAGCCACTCTGCCTTGGGACAGCAGGCATCCATGAGGTGACGGCTCATTCTGAGCAGACACATAATGGCACATGGACGGTGGACTATGAAGCCCTCGGTGAAGTTTGCATTAATCGCCCTGCTGGCAAAGAACATTGACACCCCCTGCAATTTGTCTTTTGTGAGTGGCCTTGAGGGACTTCTCACACACCCTCAGTGGCATGCTGACTGCAAGCTTAAAACTCGTCAAAGAGCTCTAAAGTGAAATTTTAATGAGCTACACTATGCATTACCCCCTAGTGTGATTTTTCCATCTGACTTTAAAAAGTGGATGCCTGTGGATGCTGTCGCTGAAATAATCAGCAGTGCAAAAGCCTCATGTGCTCAAGACAGTATGTAACCTCTGTGTAGTGGCAAAAGTAAAGGCACTTCTTTTTTTTCCCTATTTTTATCATCCTTTTTACACCCAGTAGTCTCCTAACATACTGAGGATGATGGACAGATAGACAAATGCATCCTTCTTTTGACTCTCCCAGCTGTGGCAACCTCTTAACCGTCCTCTCAGGCTGTTTATTGGCAGTGTGATCTATTTTTATCAATACATTCCTATCCCACCTCCAGGCCAGATGCACCACTCTGAGAGACTGAAAAGAAATTTGCTGTTTACCGAGCAGCTGGCCTCACTATTTTAATAGCAGAGGTCACCGTAGCATGGACTCCGACTCACGCAAACCCACAAGGCGCATTAAAGATACACAAATATTCTCACTTTATCTGGAAGTGGGTGGCTTATTTCTGAAATACTTCTTTGGTGGACAGAGATCCCTTGATAAACAATAATGGTAATGTGGTTTTTCGATTCACACACAGAAGAAAAAAACTGTTATCATTTCCTTGTACATCTTCGACACTTACTTTACTAAGTTTAAAAACTGATTTCAGATTTACTCATGGTTCCCAGGAAGATATATTCTCACTTTGTCAAATAAAGGTGACACATTTTTTAAACTTTAGAGCCACATAAAATTGACAATAAAAAACATGACTATGGTCCTGAGGTCCAGTGCTTCATTGCACAGACACGGTGGGCACAGACAGAGACAGGCAGAGGGATGAGTGTCTCTTTGTTAACAGTCTCTGGCTACAGCACAGCCCCTGTCGCCTGCTTTTGGAGGGTGATTTTTCAGCCTCCAGGTGTTTACCTGCAGGATATGCATCCCTCCTGAGAAACACATCACTGTCACACTGGAGCTGTGGGCAGGCACATCCTTCAGTGCTGAGTGAGCGCGTGAGCAAGAACTCGAGGGTGGGGCTGGCAGTGGCAAACAAACAGAGAATCGAGGGCAGTGCTGCTTTGTGTGCAGCTCTGCTCAAGCTCAGACTCATTAGGTATGAAGCCATCTCGGAGCATGCATCTGTATCCTGTGAGAGATCCCACCAGAGACTTTACTGAGAGAGCCATCAGATCTTCAATAGCGGGCCCCTTTGAACACAAACCACCACCCCCCCTTCCTTCCCAGATTTTCCAGCTCCCATCTAAGCACAGAGACGGGATGGAAATTTAATGAGAATTCTGTGCTGTTTAAGCCCGCTACAGCTGCTGTATGAAGCAGAGATAGGAGTGTTTTGTTCACTTATTTTACCCTCCATGCGCAGGCTGTGGGGCGAACATTGCAAATGGTATGGAGAATAATAGATGAGTATCTGCTTGCATCTGATGAAAGGTCTAAGTGATACAAATGTGCCCCGTTTCAGTGATCCATCCAGCCCTGTGTCATTGCTGTGATTTGTGGGAAAGGTCGTGCAAGAAACGACTTTGGCTCAGGAGGCGAATCCCCTGTTTATGTTTGTTGTGCATGAAGCGATGGCCCACAGAGCAATGGGCTGGCTGAGATGGGCGCCTGGTGCAGGAGGTGTTTTTGGAGGATAGGGCTGATATATCATTTGCCAAGGTCATACTCAATTAGGCTGTTTGTTGAGCATAGCTGCATGAGGTTGGTTTAATCAACCGAAGAAGGGAGACAACAACGACAAAAGAGGAAATAAATTAGGCATGGCTAGGCCACACTCTCAGACATACAGAAGCATGCTGGGGAAATGCTCCATTTAGTTGACCACCTTCTTTCCCTGACAACCCACTCTCTTCGTGGAGGCACAAACACACGCAAGACGCAGTCATCCCTTATGTTTCACAACATAAACAACCAATCTAGAAATGAAATGGACTCATGCTTAACATCAAATATAAAAGATGGGCTAAATAATAAGCTGAAATAAAATGTGGAGCAAAGTGAGAGCAACTCTAATTACAATATGTGGCATATATCACTCAAAGTGGCACTGCCATGACAAAGAAACAACATTTGTTTACCCTGATTAAGCCAAGACCTTAAGGGGGGCTGAAGCACCTGTGTAATTGGGTACAGCCCTGGAGGAGAGGAGTCAGACTGTGTTAATAATGGAACAATCAGCGGCCATTCAGGTTAATGGGCTTTCAGCTAGTCAGCCCTGCCTAATGTGTGATTTGGAGGGTCAGCTCACAGCTCAGCAGCAAACGCCGGTCACATTCACCCTCATGGCCAATGCTGGCCTTTGCTATCCCACCACACCCTGATGCTGCTTGCCTGCATGTGACAGTAAATATTTGATTTAAGAAATGAGGACTGATTGACTTTCAGAGGCTTGGCATTGAAAGGTCTTGCACTCATCTACATTGGACTTCAGTTTTATACTAAGGGACAATCTCAAAATTAACTTCTACAATGTCATCTATTTCCACTGTAAACTAAGTTAAAGAGTGAGTGGGTGGATTGAGGCTAGATGATTAATATAATTTTACAGAGGCTGAGTCGATAATGTAATATGCTTTGGTGCAAAGATAAGGAGCAATGCATCGATCCCGTCACAGAGTATCCTCACTATTACCTATACTTTCCTGCTTTTCTCTTTTTCTCTTCCTCACTCTCTTTCTGTTAGACCTCTTAAGCTGTGACATTTCCGTTTCCCTGGAGACAGAGCATGCCAGGCGGTTGCTATAGCAACTCTGCACTTTAATGCCCACACAGCATTGGTCCACCCCCTTCCTTACCCCATACCTAAGATGGGGCTTTAAAAAATAAAGGACGGGAAGGTGCTCTGGAGAGAAAAAGCACACCTGCTGACTCTCTGCTAATTGGTTATTTCGGTTTCTCATTTTTTCGCCTCTTTCCACTTTAACTTTTTACCCCCTTCCACAGATTTCCCTTTTTTTCTCAACCAAGGTGCGGCTCCCTGTCCACTTTAAATTTAGTTTCCCACTTTCTATTCTGTTGCTCTTCTAAACTCCTCCTTTTGCTTTACCTTATAGTCACTCTTGGCTCTGTGTTCCTGCAGAGTTGGATCACAGTCCTGGCATTCAGTGTCTGACATCTATCTTCATCTAAACCTGTCCAGTTCTTTCTTCCTCTACCTCTTTATTTCACTTTCTGGCACCAGTCTTGTATGCTGTCATTCTACTGTATATCTCTGCCACACCAGTTATGACAGTTGTGTCACATAGCTATTAGTTTTGTGTTGATATATTAGTAATCACCACCTCTGTCTTTCCACTGCTCCTGTTATCACTCTGTCCTGATTCCCCAGAGTCCCTATTTTGCTCTTCTGATGTGCATTTGTCTTTGGTAGGCAAATATCTACAGTATTTGTCACTTTTGTCTGTACTTTATAACATCAGAGTGCACTTGATGGCCAAGCAATATGTCTGTCTGACAATGTCTGTAGTGTCTACCGCCCTTCTCTACCTGATCATACCAAACTGTAGGAGATGTCAATTATTTACCTAAAACCTTATTTGGTGACTAAATGGGATAGTTTCATGAAAAAAAGCAGACAAACTGTGGACTAATCTTTATGTCAATTGTTGTACCTAAGTCTGTTGGTAAGTCTTGATTCTGGGTGTTTTTTTGCTTCTCAGACGGAGGCTTGACTGCTTGACAGGTGGCCAGACCAGCCTGTCACCCCAATCGGCCGGTGACATTTGAGTGATATTAAAATGAATTTGAGTGCCTGATGCTGGGGCTCAGCTATTTCTATTCAATTAAGTCCATGAACAAACTGTCTGCGTGTTTTCCTGAAGATAAAGTCTTGGCTATTGACTTTTGAGCAATGCAAGTGATACCATGAAGGTTGAGCAGTCTGTTTGTGTATTTGCCAGGGAGCCAGTTGGCAAAGAGGTGGTTATATTAGTGAAATGAGACTGTGAAGACAAAATAGCAACACAGACGTCACAGATAAATCCTTAGCAGATCTCCTGTTGTCTTCCAAAGGTTATGATATGATGTGATATTGTCAAAGCATGTGCAAACGAAGAAATATTTCTTTTGTCATACATAATGTAGGGTATATGTGACTAAGAAATGCTTATTAGTATTTGAATACTATTGTGATGGTGAGTTTTTCAGTATGTAATAGTTTTTAACAAAAAGGCAACATGTAGACATCAAAAAGCTCTGTGACCTTCGTTAGTTAGCCTCTGTTCAGTCTCAGTCAACCTGGCACATTTAGCTCCATCACCTGGAGCTCCAGATTACACTATTGATCCATTGACTAGCTGGGCTTCATCTGTCCACCCCATCCACCTTTGAGCACTTCAATTATCAAAGCCATCACCGTTGCACCGCTGTGAGTGGCAGCTTGTCCAACACCGTAATCTGTCAGGGAATGAGATTCCGACCACAAAGTCACAGTGCCAAATGGTCCCCCATAAGTCACCTTGATTATGAAGGGCCGTCAGCGGCTGGCAGGATTTTGAAAGGACCCCAGCCTCAGAGATCCCTGCAGCTCCTCTCAGTAGCTGCACAATCTACTTAGTCAATCCCACACCCCAGGGGTGGGGATTTCAGAGTTTGCTCTAGACATCATGTTGGCAACTTCAAAAGATTGGCACAGAATGACTCTATAAATTAAAATGTAGCAATTTTTCATTTTTCTTTGGGTATTTCTTGTGTTTTCATGGGTTATCAAACACTGAGCTCTATTCTAATTAAACTGGATTCCTGTTTGTTAAGCTAGCAGGATTAGTTAGACTTTACTTGCCTTGGTTTTAATAATTG
This sequence comes from Oryzias curvinotus, assembly GCA_023969325.1. Classification (NCBI taxonomy): domain Eukaryota; kingdom Metazoa; phylum Chordata; class Actinopteri; order Beloniformes; family Adrianichthyidae; genus Oryzias; species Oryzias curvinotus. Next base: position 19,156,187 of record CM043708.1, read on the forward strand.
GTCCTAAATTACCTTTTTATCTCAGAAGAAAGGATAACAAATGATTTAATTTAATCAGTTTTGAAAGAAGTCTAATCCTATCAAGTATTTTTGTTGTTTCACCATTTAGCCTATAATATACTATTCTTTTTGATCTGCAGATTTGACTAAAAACAAATGAGTACTCAGGAAAGTAATGTAGTTTTTTCTTCTCTTCACATTTCGAACAGCTACTGTAGGTTAGATGAATAAAGTTATTTAAAAACTGGCCTTTTGATAGCGATCATGCACCAGTTTCTGTAAATATTTTAGAGAAATATCCACATCCTCAGGTATAAACTGGAGGTTTAATAGATCTCTGTTAAAAGACCAAAAATGTATTCAATTCTTTAAAAAAGATTGGGCTACCTCCTTAGAATTCAACAATACTCCTGACATTTCACCATGTGTTCTTTAGGAAACAGCAATAGTAGTGATGAGAGAGAACATCATTTCTTATTCAACTCATAAAAAACAAAGAGAAGGTAACTTTGCTAGAAATAGAAAATAAAATCAAATGTGCCCACTATTGAGTGTGCGTTGATTAAAGAAATGGGGCAGTAGCTTGAAGGAGTTGTAGGATCTTTGTCTTGTTTTAGAAGAAGGATTATATTAGTTGGATTCATGTTAGGTGGCATTGATTGGCTTTCCTTGATAAATATAACAATTTTATAAAACGTTGGTGCCATCTGCACCTGGGGCTGGGATCACTCCTTCTCTGGCCCTGGGATGGGCAACCCTCTTGGGCCTGTGGTTGCTCTGGGCGACACCTACCATGGCCATGTGATCTGGGGAGACAGCTAGGCAGACTGGTTGGCCCTGTCCTGGGGAGGGTTGTCTGGGGGAGGGGCTGGTTCCACTATCAGTCCAGAAGCTTGGAGGTTTGGCGGGTTGGGGTCTCCACTGAGGCAATCGGTGGTTGCCCTAATTGGTCAGCTGCCAAAGTTCCGTCAGTGTCTGACCAGAGCTTTCACAGGGGCAACGATTGGGGATGGGGGGCCTAGGAATGCTCCTGGGAGTTGGTCTTTCTTGGCTTCTCTCTCATTGTGTGGGGTGGGAGTGAAGGGGGTGTGTGTGGTGTCAGCTCTTCGAGTGTTGGGACCCCAGGGCTGGGTGGGGAGACCTTAGCCAAATGCTGGGGGGAGCCGTGGGACGGGTGTTTTTACCAACCCAACTTACCGTCTTCCTCATATAATCACTTCTTGGGGTGGGGGTGGGGGGGGGTGTCAGTCTGCAATGCACCTCAGGGGGACAAGATACTTGGCAGTGGTCCCTTTCCCATGGTTGCCGAGTGGATACGGGCCCCTCCCCTCTCGGATTCTAGTTCACCTCAGACACCAAGGTCCCTTGGTGGTGGTTGTGGGGGGGTGCGGACGTCACTGCCAGCAAGCAGAAGATGTTTTAAGCCAGATACCAGCTCGGACGAGTAAAACGAAGACATACACAGATCTATTTTTCTACAAGCAGACTCGTCAGAATGGAACAGAGCATGGAGCTTGTGGCTTGCCATAAAAGCTTCTATGTCACTGCTACAGGCTTTTTCGAATTGCGTTTTTGTGTCTGCTTCTGATTCACAACAATTCGAAAAAGGTAATACTCAGAGACACAATTTTAAGCTTAATTTTCTTTCTCTATGCCCCCCGTCATCAGATAAAATGCCACAAGGCCATGTTAAAAACACCAAAAACTGGATTTTTATCGCAGTGGATCTTAAAACATTTGTAAAGGTTCTATGAAATAGATTTGATGACAATCTAAAGCTAGTTTAGAGCCGGCATGGAAGCTGTGATAAGTGCAGCAAAAAAATTCTTGTAAGATGCTGTTTTCATTTAATGGGAAAGGAAAAGGAAAAGCATAATTTTCGAGTCATGTCATGGACAGACAGGTTAATGGATAGTTTTACACACTGATGACAGCACTATCAGGAAAAAAACAAACACATGCCACTTAAAATGGACTTGGAAACGATAACAGTTTGAGGGAGCACTCAGCAGTCGGTAATCTTCATTCGTACTTATTTTTGATACTTGATCGTGAGCATAAATGCAACATTAAGTGTTGCACTTTAGACATTTTGAAGGAAATATATAAGCATAAAAAGTAATACAAAGATATTATACCCTCAAGATCTTAAGGGACAGATGTAACGGCATCCATGTTTGCATCGAGTGGCATTTCAATAACCAGCTTTTTATTTTATGAGAGAACAAGGCTTGCTTTTCAAAGGCAGTCTGTCCAGTCCAAACTAGCCAGCTATAGGGGGGGTGGTGCGATGGGAACAGGATATTGACTTGATATCCAGTCTGAGCAAGGCGAAAAAGCCCGGGCACATTGCAGCTCCATCAACACACATGATTTATAAAAACATTTGATTTCAGAAGATTACAGCTGTGACTGTAAAAGACTGAAGAAAAGAGAGGGAAAACGCATGTGTGTAATGGTGTGAGGCAAAAGCAGGACATTTGTGAAAGTTTGTGCATGGATTGGAAGTGCACATTTTGTCAGTGTGGTTAAACACCTCACCCACCATCACCCAGCCAGAGTGAATTCAGGTCTGGAGGTTTGTAAGCCAGAGCTGCACTAATGGATCGAGGTGGTATGGATGTAAGGACAAATAGACTATGTTCATGATGAAAATTGGTTCTCACTTTGAACACATCATGTGCAACCACAACTTTTGTGCACGATGCTGGGAGTAAATCTAAAAGCTCATAATAGATCCCTATGAAACATGTATTCTGCAGACCAGCAAGATTTAATCTAAATAATCTAAAAATTGCACATGGACTTCTTGGTAATAATTCTGTTTTTCTATACCTTAGCCACTCTTTTGTTTCTAATTGTCTTTTAAAAACAAGAATAAATAAAAAGCACCTTCTCTGATAACTGTTTGGAGGTCAGCATTAGGATCTAATCTAAGTCAGAGAAACAATGACTGGGATGTAAATAGTTTCATGACCTCTTCTCCACACCAAAATAATTACTTGTTAAAACACCTTTAACCATTGAGAACCCCAGCGGTCAACTTTGGCTATTTATGATTATTTTTTTAATCTTTATTTTTATTTTTTGCCCATTGTTAATTCTAGCCACCAAAGACAAATAAACAAACAAACAAACAAAAAAGTCAAATTGCTCCTGGGTACTCCAGGGTTAAGAACCATCAGATCTGAATGGCAACAGAATTCTTGTCCATACAACTTCAGTTTCCCTCATTTTGTCCTAGCAAAAAAAAAAAAAAAGAAAAAAAAAGAAGAAGGAAGAAAAAACCTTAGGACTTTGAGCTTAAATGACTTATATCTCCTGAATAAATGTGATATATCATGAGTTTAAAGGATTCTTTTTTACTGATAGTTCAAAGTGTTTTTGAAAATCCTCAAAGGAGCTACAATGATAATAATTTTTCCATTTAAACCTTGAGCATGCAGCCTAAATGGAAAGGAATTTACCACGAGACAATGTCAGGATTTTCCTGATTTATAAGATTTTTGTCTTATAGTGTGAACAGAATTTTATTATTATTAGACTTGATTTATAACAGTAAAATCACAGTGGACATACATTTAACACATTCCACATTCCAACAAATATAAGGGTTATATTATCTTTAATTTTATTTGTTCTATTTATTTTTATTTGATTATTCTGTAATGATTGAATGAAGCCGTCATAAAAACTTAAAACAAATTGCATTATAGCTTCAGCTGCAGGACTGCTTTTGCATGACTAAGAAATGCAATGAGATTGTTTTTACATCAATATCTCTTCTTATTTGATTAATAGATAATATTTATCTACTTTTCCATGCCCTAAATAATGTTTTCCACCTAACAATCCCTGGTCCACACTGGGCCAAGCCCTGTGCTCTGGCTGTGTCCGTTCTGTGCCCTGCTCAGGTGTTGCAACAGATTGTCCATGCTGTTTCACAGGAGGAAGACTCCACCCTTCTCCTCCTCTGAAGTAATGCAGGGATTAGAATCTTTCCAGCCTTTTATCCAGAGCTAACACCTTTACCATGACACTAGCTACACAAAACAAATGCCAGCTGAGCCTTGTAGCGCACACGCACGCAGCATGTTCCACAACATGGGCACTCTGACTGCGCCTGGATGTCAGCACTACCCAACTCAATTACTTTAGTCTGCAGCGCACCACTAATCTCCTCCCCACCCCTCCTCTACCCTGCCGCCATTATTCCTGTACATCAACAGATTTGCATGTACTTTCACGCCACTATTTAGCTTGCTGTTTATTTTTAGAAGCCCACGCCTAATTAGGGGGAGCTGGTGTAGAACACAAGCATAAACGGCAACATTAGTGCTTGCGCTAATGAGAGAAGATATTGTGGGTAAAGCTCAGTAATTTTATCCTGTTCTCTGTTATTATTCTTTCATTTTCATCTCAGTGGATTGCTGACCCTTTTACCCCTCGGGCTCCTGTTCTCCTCCACCCTTTGTATGCACTTTAAAGTCTAAGGTGTTTTTTGTGCCAAATGTAAGGTTGTTGAGTTAGGCACAACTGTGTGTAGTTGTACACGTGTTTTCCTCTTGGCCAGGGTTTCTGAGCCCCCACTCTATGATGTGAGAAAACCACTCAATCGATCCCTCTGCACTCATTCTTCATCCAGCCATCACATGAGTCCTCATCACCAGTCCCACAACCCCGTTCTCTGGGGCTCACCAAACTGGTAAGAGACGACACGGTAAAAAGAATCAGACGTGATCAGTGCACGTCGGGGACACTTCATAAACCCCATCCCCATGTTGCAGCAAAAAATGTCCCCAATCACTGCCTGATTTACGTTCTTCTGATTTTATTTTTTACTCTAATAACAGTCATGAGTTACCATAATGCACCTGGGCATGTTCCATGCAACCGGGGAGGATTTCTGGCGCAGGGTGGTGCGATTAAATTGACTAGTAGGTTGAGACAGAATTGAGAGGTATTGCCCAAATTATCCGTCAAGCCAGCAATGTTTCTGTAGAGGCAGAGCGTGGCTCTGTGCATTCAGCTGTGGTGGACTAAATGTGAACCTGCATTGTCATGGGCTCATTATCTTTATCAGTTTGCTTTTAATGTGAGAACAACATTTAATATGAGATATGATATGATATTTTGGGAATGGAAAGTAAGGGTGGAATGTTAACTGTACTTTTATTTCCATATGATGACACTTATCTAAATGCCAGAGTGGAACTTGAGTCTTTCCCTATTCAACATCTATGTAAGGGCAAGATGGTCTCTGAGTTCTCATCGGGTACCTAGTCATTGGTGGCACGAAGCTGCAAGGAAGTGTACTGTCACGCCTGTCTCCCCTCTGCCCCTCTCATGCTGTAGCCCCTCTGTGCCCCTCTGCCTAATCAGGCTGCTCAGTATGCAGAACAACCTCCCTGACGGCCCAGTGCTCAGCCCCGAGTTGCTGACCTCCCCTAAAGCTATGGAGCCGAGCTGGGCTGAGCTGTGCCCAGTCAGCCGATGCCAGATGTCAGATGGGATGGATGACAGAGATAGTTTTGCAAAAGCAGAAGCCCGTCTGGAACTGGTAGTTTTGGCAAATACTTTAAATTTTTTTTTTTTTAAGCTTGCCTACTGGGGTGCCAGATGGATGCCGTTTATGTGGAACATAAAATAAAAATATGCATCAGGATGTTAAAGCATTGGCCTGAAATGATCTAAAAGCCGTTTTATCTTTTAACCTAAACGATTAATCATGACACACTGTATTGTCTTGAGGGTTTTCTCCAAACGGCAACTGAAATGTTGCAAGAATATTTCTAACATCAAGACGGATGTTCTTGACATGTAAACTGAATCAGGAAGATGAGAACATGTACATGTTGTTTTTACAATTGTTTTTACAGAGATCTAATATAAATCAATAAAAGTATAAATTTACACATAAAAGAAAGAAAATAGTTCTATAATTGATTCTTTTTTTTTTAACAAGATCTTGTTGAAGGTAAAAATGAGTCATGGCTCTATTTCAAGTTATAATAAAACAGAATATTAAAGGGTTGCACTCTTTCTTTTGAACTCTTACGTTTGCCTATTTTTTTTTTTATTATTTTGTAGCCAAGAGAATCATTGACTTTGTCTTTTTTCTTTTGGTCTATAATTCATAGTGAGATCCAACGTGTTTACTTTGAATAAATGCCCTCTAAAACAGTGATTGTCTAATAGATTTGAAAAGAAAACCCATAGCTTTAGACACTCAGAAACAGGTTTACAATTTCATTGGAACTGCTGATTTGATTTGTGTTTGCACATGTGTTACACATGCACAATTCCCCAAATCTGTGTCTTCATCTAGCTGATGTAACCCAAAGCAAGGTAACATATTTATACCCACATATGATGTTCAGACCTTTCAGAATACGCCATGTACTTTTACCAGAAAGTCACATAGAAAGAGAAAAAAAAATCCCCAAGGGAATTCAAAAGTAGAATTCCTTGTCTACCTCTCAACATGTCACACTTTAAAAGAAGTCAGGGTATTGATCCCTGGGAAGAAAGTCTGTCAGAGCCGTGTGCCTGGCCACGGCTCCCGGCTCAGCCAGAACCCGCAGAGGATGCTAAATCCCCTGAGGCTGATTACAGGTATTTCACCGAGAGATCTCAGGTCATTCTTTAAAGTCTTCCCTCATCCTGAAAGCCTGATATGTCAAAAAAACTGAGACCAAGGGAAAGGATTCACATGTAAAAGAAAATTCCGCTGTTAACCTTTCCGTTACTATATATTTTTTTCTTAATGCATACATGTTTGTTACCATGGTTATGGATAGACCACTTCATTTTTGGCACAGCTCTCAACCAAATTTGTGTGTGTGTGTGTGTTTGTGTGTGTTTGAGTGTGCATGTAATCTTTCACCCATTGGCCCTGTTGTCACCACTGTGCTGTAATTGATCTCATGGTCTGATTCTGTCAAACACTGGTACCAACCCACTAACTGCTGCTAGAGAGGCAGACGAGGAACAAAACCTTTTTATGGATTTCTTTTGTGCTTTCTAAATTTTTCTGTTGCCCTCTAATCATCTAACGTTTTTATGTTTTGGGATTTTTAGCTAAAAAAAAAAACAGTTTTGTGTGTCTCATCTTCAAATTACTGAATGCGACCAAAAAATAAAAAGGAAAAGAAGAGAAAATGTAACAGATGAGAGTTGTAAGAGGGTTAATTTTTCCTTTAATTCCTCTCATTGCAATTTAATCGTAAAGCTAAAGAGTATTGAGTTACTTTAATGTAATAATATTCTTGATGTAATAGTCAAAATTACTATGTAGGGGTGGAACAGATAACAGCATCTCAACAGCATGAGAAGAATATTAATGTCCAAATGAAATTTCTCCTTGTACAGAAAGGGAATACAAAACAAAAGCGGGAACAGATGAAAACTTCATATCACATCACATATTAAGACTTACTACTCTTTTGCATTTGATGATTCTTTTTTTTTTACATGCAGAGAGCTAACATTATTTTACAGTTTAATATTGTCCAAAGCAGCAACACACAATCAAGAATTTATTTTCAAGCGAAAAATCCAAGTGAATCCCACTACGGCTTGAAAAATCCTACAGCACATGCTTGACGTCTGTCAAGGCACCTAGACAATGAGCTTCTTAAAACTTTAACGCAATCCATCTTGACAGATAGCCAATGAAATGAAGCGACTGATTCGGCTGTCTTTGCCTGTAAGTAAAAGACCAAATACCGTATATGATGAACAAGGTGGACAAAAGAACAAGGGTTCAACATCCCTCTATATTCACTATTATGCTATGGCTTTTTCATAATGCAAAAAGAACTGAAGTGAGCTTTCATATCAACCAAGCTTTACCTGGTAGAGTCTTTTGAAAAACACTGATGTAGTTTAGAGGTTAAAGGAAACACAGAGGCTTTTCCTTTATCACTAAATTGAAAAATTACCGGTAATAATTTGAGGGGAAATGCTATCAGATTTTGCTCATACACGATTAAACACAAAAGTTGTGTCTCCTATTTAATTTGACATGTGAGTCAAAAACCAAAACTATTGAGTAAAGTAAATTAAGTTGAAATAAAGTAAAGTTTCCACATCAAAGGTTTTGTCAGCCGTAGTAGTAAAATGATGTGCAGTTAGAAAGTTGTATATGTCTCCACTGTTTTGATGCAGATTCAGAGTTACAGTGCCATGTCTCGCACTGCTCAGGTCAAAGTAGGGACAGGAAGTCTACTGGGGGCAGACTGACCTTTACCTTATTGAGTTTAGCGTGATGAGATTACAGAGTGGCCTCAACTGCCAGGCCCATTACCACCCTGTTTTCCATTAGTGACCTCTGGCTGCAGCTAAATGTATACAGTACATGCTTCCAGAATGCACAAAGGTACATCTGTCCTCATAGTGGCAAGGTTACATGTAATAGACCCAACATTAGACCTATTTAAGCAGGTATTAAAACAGAAAAAAACATGCCCTCTACATACAAATATGAAAAAAAAAAAAAAAAAGTTTGGATGGTGAAAATGCAGCTACTGCTAGATGTGCTGTGTTTATGTATCCACGCAGGTGTGCGTTATAGTTGGCTGTGCACAACTCTGTATTTATTGTGCAGGGAAGCTGGTCCGCAGGGCGAGTATGCTCCCTTCTTCTTTCGCCTTGTCACATTTGTCTGTTCCTATCTGCCTCACAGCCTTCTCTGCCTCCCCCACACTCTGCCTGGGGAGTGATTAAATCAGTGTACGCCTGTCTACAAGCCAAAGAAATTGGCATGCAAACATACACACAAACGCATGTACACCAAAAACACCCACACAGTCCTCTTAACAGACTTGCAAACAGCGGTACTGTTCAGACCCAAATGCGCAGAAACATGTATTTACCTACACCCCCGACATGTATTTGATCACAAACACCCCAATATTTATCGAGTTCCTTAAACTGGTCCGTCACAAGATCCGATTTTCTTTGCTTGTGGTGTTAAGATTGTATAATGCAGCTTACTTTCTAAGGCACAGCTGGCTGTATGTGTTTGGCGTAGTACAGTAATTAAGCATGCTCATATGAGCAGATCCTATAAGTACTGTCCACGTATCTCCCAAGTGCTCTGTGCTGCTGAATGGGAGGCTCAAAAGGACTTAAGTGTTTGTATGTGTGAAGTGTGAGGCATTTTCTCCAGCTGTGCATGTCCACAATGTGATCATACAAGGCTAATTTGTCTTCTTTGCATGCTTGGGTGCTATTGTATTCAAAGCACACCGAGTGTTGAAGCACCTCAGTGTTTGTAGTAGAAAAGTGCACAAATAACACACACAAACATTTTCATATGGGTCTTTTCCAGGCAAGGATGTGTGTTTCTGTGCGTGCATGCACATATGACAGCAGGTCCTTATGATAAGTGACTCCCAGCCTGATTAAAGAGAACTCTTTTTCTCCATAATGAACACAGGAGATCCATCAGCCACTGCCTTTGAGGAACGCCAGGCGCATCAGCAGCTAAAGTGCCTGTGATCTCTTGGATTTCAACTGGGGTTGATTAACTTGGCAGCATAATAAATGGAAAGGTATTGAGCTAGATAGAACAGGAAAAAAAAACAACATCACTGAAAGTCTGGCTTGCAAGCACTGTTATGAGGTCAAATTTGCATATCTGAGTAAAGTGCTTATGTTTGGGAAACGACGCAAATATGATTAAAGTTTTTGGGTCAGCTGAGTAGGGCAGAGCATTATCAGGCTTACGGTTGTTCAGGTCTAATGAAGTGGAAGGAATGTGTATTTACATTAGCCCTCACTTGCAATGTGCTTGTCTCCTCTGTGTTGGACAGCTAATTTAAACATTTTCTTGTTGCTTTAAAAAGTTGTTACAACATGGAATAACGGAATGACGCAAACTTTGTTGATCTAATTGGAAATTTTTTTTTCTCATAGGGTTTAAATAAAGTACCATGGGGGTGTCAGATTAAAATGATGGGGATAACAATATGCATTAAGAAATATTTATACATAATCTGTGTCTTCTATGACTTCACTGAACCAGCAGACATTTACAAACATGTTACAAGCAGTTTTTTTGCTTAAAGACAAAAATTTCTTTCGTCTAAAGGGAAACTTGCTTTTTTTTTTTTTTTTTTTTAAATAGATCTAGTAATCCTACATCCCACTTTGATCTCCTTTATCTTCACTGATGAAAGCCAGGCAGGTAGAAAAGTTCTGGATGTGTCTGATGGTCCCCAGACTTTTAGGGGAGGGACGATGTTACTTGAAAAAAAAAAAAGCAAGGAGGGCAAATTGGGATTCAGTGTAAATGTACAAAGGTAAACTTCAATAAGGCAGCATCGGGACTAGTCCTACTCTTTTATCATTTATTGGCCGGTGCTCTCACAGCCTGCTGGGAGATGGCCCACTTATTCCACCATACACACCCAGCCACGTAGGTGAACCCTCCTAATACGGGATAGGCCCCTGTCTCTCCTGCAACCTGCTGCCTGATCTGATATCAGGCCAGTGGGACGGCTCACTCGTATTTTCCACTCCAACTTCATTTCCCAAAAGATCTTACTCGAGGCTACACTGAACCCAGGGACACACTGATATAGAAAGGTCCTCAAATCTGATTCAGAACTAAGTGGAAAAACATGAGGGAATGAATCAGCCTTTGTAAAAGTTCGTATTTCATCTGCTGATGTCTCAACTGTGACAAGCTGTCTTATTTTGAAGTTAAGTTGAGGGAGACTTTTGAGAAGGTTTTTAAATGGCTCCAACTCAATTCCGTCTTCTTTTTCTTCTCTTCTGTCATGGCTTGTCACAGCTCTACCTTTGTGAAGGATTTGTTTTCTTGTTTTTCCGACATCAGAAATGGCTTTGGGTCGGAGATTCAGTCTTTGGAAGTTAACTCGTCACCATAATTATAGACTGACATTGAACAGACGAACTCTTGACCAAGCAGTACGGACCTAGATCTAAAGCTACTTTTTGAGTGATTGAATCTGGCTGACCTCTAGGAGGACGGGTTAGTTTTGACATTGAACTTTTTATAGTGCACATTGAAATCTTCTTTTTCCTGTTCTAACTCTGTGTTGATAAGCAGAGTTTGCTTTTGGTGCACAATATTTCACTGACATGTTCATCTGGATTAAAATCTTAATTAACTAAAGTGTCAGCTTTTCTGAGAGAAAAGCTGTAGAAAAAGGATCTTTGGCACATGAGATCATGTTGATGGATCTAAAAGTTTACTGCACGAAGCACTATTGTGTGGTTGTGTCTCTTTCTTTGCTTTGTCTAATGATCCTCCACTCTTTTTTATTGCTCTCCATCTCTCGGTATGAAATCTTCCATCTATTTTGGAAGACTTTCATAAAGAAGAGGTCAAAAAAAGCAAAAGCAAAAGCTTTTCAGAGACCAAAGGGCATTGGATCTGTGTCACAGAATGACCTCATGTAATAAGGTTATCGTGGGTACAAAATGAAGAATTCTTCCAGTTTTACTCAAGAGGGTGAGTGGAAAATATGAATGATAGCCATCATTTGTTGCCACAGTCAAAGCACTGGTGAGTCATCAGACTCGTAGTGCACGGGTCACCTTTGTGACAGAAATGACACGCCTGATCAAAGGCCGCCCGTTTACCCACGGGATGCCTTAGTGTTTTTGTGCCCGGCTGTAACTGGCTGTCTGTTTGACCTTGGCCTCCATGCAGGAGGATTTGTTGGGGAAATGAAGACAACTATGGCCATAACTTGTTTTCCGTTGGTGTCCCCTTCCTTTTTTGGTGCACATTTAAAGTGTGGGTGACATGGCCTATTTTAATAAGCCAATATATAGTAAATAGTCTCTATTTCATGTTGCGATTGTTTTTAATATTTTTCGAAAAAGAATAAATAACGAAAAACGCGATATAAACAACGAGGACGGCCGCCGGCTTCACGCATTCCGCCGAATTCGCGCCGCCCTGTTTGTGACGTAACGAAAGGCAGACAACATGGCTAGCACCGATAGCGAAGCACAGAGTGATGCTACCGTCTTCCAGCCAAGACCACTTAAATTTGTTTTTTTTATCGTCTTCTCACAACTGAGGTCGTGACCACGCTCAATAATGACGATGCCCGCATTATTGATCGCAAACTCTTCAGATTTGTTTGGGAAAGTTTAGCGTGTGTCCCCAGTTTTGGTCTCTAGGGGATCCGTCACGCTGACCACGTGGTACAGACAGAGCCAATCAGAGCCGTCGACGCATCCGAAAGCAACTAAAACGTCCCGTCATTGGTCAATTAGGCCGGGTAGACGAGAGATAGCCGCGACCATAGAGGAAGCGATCCGCAGAGAAATATAGAAAATAAAGCTAAAATTCGCCGATTTAAGACAATTTTTTCATCCGGAAAGCGATTTGTCCATAGAGATCAGGTCTTTATTTCCAGGAAAGTACGTTCGGTTTGCTCAAAAACCCGGATTTCCGGGAATTCCCGGAAGACTTTGATCACTGAACGTTAAACTCACTCTCTTTTGTAATAAATACATTATGTAATAAACGTTAAACTCACTCTCTTTTGTGCCAGCTTTTCGGTCACAGATTTTCTCTTTTTGTACTGGCTCCTGCCAGTGCTGGTACTGGGCGTTTCTGTTTTTCGGACGTGCGCTGAACTTGTTTTGTCCATTGTTTCAGCAGCGTTTCTTGTTTTGGGAATTTATACACAGATACACTTTCACTAGTAGTATTGCTACATCCAGCTGCCACACAACGACTTGGCATGTTGATGATTAACAGAGAATTAACGAGAATTAACGATGATTAACGAGAGAAACGAAGACTACCTACTTTGTTTACATGCTGTCCGAAGCGGAACTACGGAAGTCAATGCCTTTCGTGACGTCACAGGTCATATCAGGGTCACTTCCAGTCTGCGCTCTTAGCGGCAAATTCAAATCTCTGATTCCTTCGAAAGATGTCTATTATTCATATGCTTCGGATTTTTTTCGACGCGAACTATTGGTATCAATAGAATCAGCGTTTAAAGGGCTTTTTTATTTGACAAAGTTGTTCAAAGCATGGCATCCACACTTTAAAATTCTGTTATAAAAGCTTGTGGCCATCTTTGATCAATTTGATACGGTTGATAAAAATGGCTGGCTGATTGTTGAATATTCCTCTTAACCCTCTATGGTATAGCATTGCCCCCACTATTTTGACTCACACAGCCTCCCTATATAAATATTTTTTTTTTAAACAAAACATCCCATTTGGAGTTTGATGGCAAGTATTTGACTAATGTCTTTGGGCTGGGTGTGGCTCTGAAATTTTGCCTTTTTTGGGACCACAGCCAACTTGAACACACTGCTTGCAAAAAGTAACATTAATGCCACTTTTTTGATATGTTTAAATGTAAGTATTTTTGTTAAAAAAAGCTGTGATGTTCATGAATATGTGAAGAAGCATATTTGATTTAATAAAGAGACATTTTTCTTGAGTTATTTACTAAAATGGCAGTTTTTCGTTTGTTGCCTCAGGGCAACATTGTGCAGTTAGACCATTTTCTAGTTGTTATAAGGATCCCCTCCCCCCAAGCACTTAAAACTAGGGTTACATTGTGTTTTTCCCCCCTATAATAAAATAAAAAAGTTGGAAGCAAGATGTGTTAGCAAATGAATATTTGTGTAGGTTCTTGAGAAAATACTCTCACCTTCATGGTCAACTTTGGAAGGGAAATTGTTTGAAGTTCCTTTCCTGATGGGGGTGCAGTGCAGACCTTCTTATACTGAAGCCATTTACCAGTGCCAACTACAACAGTAAAAATATGTTTCCAATTTCAGCTCTACCAAAAACGTGTTTTTTATTTTTATATATTTATTTCATTTTCCCAGCCTGCTTCTTTGTTTGTGTGAAACGCCGTTTAACACCAAATAGAATACAGAGACTTCCATATTTTGTTGAAGAACAGTGCTTTCCATCCTTTTTTAAGCTATTATTGTTTACTTTTTTTGGTTGTGTTGAGCCCCCGATGTCCCATAGAGCCCCAGTGCTATTGCCCCCTCCTCCCCCAAGTGCTTTTAGCTTGTGATCCGAAAGACCTTTCTCAGGAAATGGCAAATGCCTCTTTTTTCGAAAACTCTCTCTGCTCTTTTTCTGAGGATTGTTGCTCTGTCAGTATCTCTCTACCAAACATGAGCAGTCATGTAAAAATAAAAATTAATTGTGCGGATAGAATAAAAAGGTGAATGGTCATAAAAAGAAACCAATTCTTTTATGCCTCCAGCCTTTTTCCTTGTCATATAGCCTGAAGCAGAATGCTTATATATATTTTTCTCTTTCTGCTGGGGAAGAATGTCTTTGCATCTGAAATGTGCATTAATGCACTGCTAAGGTCAACTCTGCTCATTTTAAAATCAAAGTATTCAGTAAGCTTTAGCTCCATCTGTCTTCTGGCACACCAGGAAGATGTATTGTCCACCCAGCATTTGTGCTTTTGCTCCTTGTTACCAGCCAACTCTGACCCCATCCTGCCTACACAACAAAGATGCTTAATCTCCTAAGACAACTTCTATATGAATACATTTTATCCAATGTGGGGCATCGTGGTGCCTGGAGCATCTCTCTGTCTTGGGTCGACAACACAAACTACAATGACAATTAGATTTGAAAGAGACCGAGGGAAAGGTACAAACATCTGCTCTGGTCAACAATCCTGCAACACTTGGCACCAGGAGTTGTAGTAGGTCACTGCTTTACTCCTGTATTTCTGTTTAACTAAGTGTGTTTTGAACAAAAAATAGAAGATAGAACAAAAGGATTAAGAGGCCACATTGCCATATGACCTGCTTGGGCTGAGTGAAGAAAGCAGGAGACAAAAGTACGATGAAAATGTCAATTATCTACAAGTCATAAACTTTTTTCTACATTAAAACTAATAGCCGTCTTTGACCACAAAGGTAAAAAATATATATATATTTTGATTAAACACCAAATTGTCTGTACTCAGTGTAGTCCAGCTATTGCTGCACAATACAGCTGTTCACTCAAATATTCAACACAATTTCTCTGGAGTCTGAGAAATGCAGCCAATATTAAAAACTCATTTGAGCACACAATTTGATTTATTTAAGGATTTTTAAAACTTTAGCAAAAAAGGCTCAAAGGCTTTCTGTGGCACACACACCTTTTTCTTCTATGGCTTTTAGACAGATTGAACACTTTTTTGCAGCAGGTGTTCCTATAGGTAGAGGTTAGAACTCTTGTTTTCAATACACCTGGCCCTGCAGATACATTTTGCAGGAAGCAAAGGTACTTTTTAGTAAATATTTATTAATTAAATTATGATAATTTGTTTACCAGGTCTTGTTAAATCTTTTGATTAAAAATAATGATGTGGTTTGTTGAAATTTACAGTCATTTATTAGATATGGGGCTTCTCTTGGGAAGGTATGGAGTCTCAAACTGTTTATAATTAAATATATAAATATGACCTTGTGCAAATACACAATCAATCAATACATCTCTCAAAAATATATTAAAAGATCATGAAATTGTGAAAAACATGCACACTGATATTAAATTAGCTATTATATTATTAAATATATTTCATTTTGCTTTAAAAACCTATTCATTATTTTAAAACAGCATTTTAAAATATTCATTTTCATTAATGTTGAATGTTATTAGAATATGTTTTTTTTTCTCATTTCAAAATCAACATTTTCCAAAGTATCTTTGTTTTTATTTCAGATTGCTGTTTTGGTTAGAAAGATGACATATTTTGGCGACATCTGCACGGCTTTGCTGACATTAGCTGATCAAATAGAGACAACAATCCCTCTGCTGCAGAAAACTGCTGCAACTTTGATCGATGTAGTTAGGGTGCTGCTGCTTATGTCTATGTAAAGGAGTAGCCAATCACAAAAGTGTCTCCGCCTTGTCTAGTTTGATTGACAGACAGACTCATTCTGATGAAAAAGCTCATTATGAAATAAATAAGTCATTCTGGAAAACAGCACTGTGAAATAAAAATAAAGATAATTTGGAAAATATTGATTTTGAAATCAGTGTCTCTGAAAAAAAGCTTTAGAATTATAATCATATTCAATAGGATTAAAACTGAATATTTTAAAATGCTGTTTTAAAATAATAAACAGGTTTTTAAAGCAAAAGGGAATATATTTAATGATATAATGGCTAATTTAAAATCTTTGTGCAGGTTTTTCACAATTTTGTGTATTTGCACAAGGTCATATTTGTTTATTTAATTATGAAGAGTTTGGGACTCCATAAAAAGGCACCACTGTCCAAGAATCCTGAAATTGAGAGAAATTCTGTCATTTTTGTAAAATGATCTTGAAAACAATCCAATCCAGCTTGGCTTCATTCTGAACAAGCTAGCACATTTTCATATCTAACAAAACAACCCCAACAAGTTCTGGCAATTAAGTTAAACTAATTGGTAAACAATTGTAACAGACTCAGTGGGGAAATAACCAGCAAGGAATTTTGTAAGGCTGAACCCTGGTTAAATTGAATTGTTAATATGATTATTTTTTGCAGTGTGGGCATGAGAGGAAAGCAGAGGGTTGGAGCCACAAAAAGGTCTTTAATCTTGCCATCTCTCCCTCTCTTCAAGAACGTGCCTGGAAGCTATAATGCCCACACAAAACCAGGCTTACGATGTGGGGCAGCAGTAGACCAGCTGAGCTTTGACAGATGAAGATGACTTTAACTTTTTTTTAAAATACTTCACTGTTTGTTGTGTGATACCAAATGCGATGTAAGGTAGAGGTGCTTTAAGAGGCATTCCCAAGTGGAAAATAATCTAATTTTCCCAGCTTGATTCAGATACTGAGGCAGGTTTTTTGTTTTTTGGTTTTTATTTTTTTTCCCGCTGGCTTATGTTGCTTGGTCGCATACAACTTCTGCATCATTTATTTATTCATTCATACATTTTTTTGGAGCTGCTTCATCCTGTTCAGGGTCACTGGCGTCCGGAGCCTATTCCAGCTGTCAGCAGGTGGGAGGCAAGGGACGTTCTGGACATGTTGACAGCCAGTCACATGACCACAAGCTAAACTTAAAAAATGCATTTATTTTCACATTGGTGAATAATGTACAAAGCTGAAACACAAATATCCTTAACATAGGACTGGAAGTTAAGTTAATTTTTAACAGACCTGTACTATAAGGGCAATTATTATTAATTATCCATGGCAATAGATGCAACAATCTAGAGGGCAACTGTCAAAGGAGGTTTTGGTGTTACAGAGCCAAGGGACTCAACATGATGGACCTAGGAAAGCAGCCTGAAAATCTCAACACAAAAAACATATATGTTGACATCTAAAAAAAAAAATGGTAGAACTGCTGGTGTTGGTCTTCCAGAATACAAATGTGAATCAAAGAGATACACAGGGACTCTATATTGACAAAACAATAGGACAAAAAGTGTCAATGAAAAAACTAAGGTGATCACAGATTGCAAACAGGACAAAACCCAAATGGACGAACAGGCTTCTTCTGTGAAAAAAGAATAAAACACAATGTTTACAATCTAACAGAACCTTTTTAAATACAGAGAAACAATTATTGCAGGGTATAAGGCTTATAATATGGGATGAACTTACAATATTGTTTTTTTTTGGCAAAACAATAATGTTTAGGTCAGTTTAATCTGCTGTCAAAGTGTACAAAAATTAATTTATTCTATGAAAAATTAAGAGATCATTTTAACCAGAAAAAAACAATCATCTGACCACAATGAAAATATGAAGCATTGTGTTGATAGACTATCCACATTGTAATATTTTCTTATTCAAAACAACAACAGCATCTTGTTTTTTGACATTTTTTTATTCAATGGGAGAAACTAAATGTTTTATTTATTTATTATTATTTTTTATTTAACCCTTATTTAACCAGGAAGGTCCCATTGAGATTAAAAACCTCTTTTCCAAGGGAGTCCTGGCCAAGAGGCAGCACATTTCAATACAAAAAGGAAAAGGAAAACAAAGAGGCAAAACAGTAATTTCTCTGAGTTGCTTTTTGATAAATATTATTATTATTTTTTCACAATTCCTCAGCTACTGAAATAACAGATTTAAAGAGCAGGTGGTGCAGAAACTGTGTGTTGTCAAAGTGTTTTAAATTATAAGTGCAATGAAAGACTGGTCTCACATTCAAGCATTCAGCTTCTAGAAAAGTGACCTTTTGCTGCCACAGTGTACTGATAATTTCCAGACTGCGGAAAGATTAAAATAAAGGACAAACAAGCAAAAGATACATATATTTTGTTCCTCTAAAAAAAAAAGCGCAAAATGAAAAACACTCAAGGATATTTAGAAAGCAACACACAAGAGGCAAGCAGAAAGACGGATGCATTTGACGACAGAGAAGCTAATGATGTTGCTCATACAAGGCAATTGCCACACCCACTGACTGTGCAGCTTGGGACTGTAAAGCAAGGGAAGGATTTCATCCGTTTTATCTCTTCTGTCTTTTTCCCCTCCTTTTGAGGTTACGCAGTGCATGTCTCTTTTCTTCTTCCTTTTCTCTTCTTCAGTCAGGCACAGATCCTAATCGCGTCTGACCGTAATCTACCGAAATGAAACTACTTTTCTTTTGTAGATGAAAAAAAAAAAAAAGTAGCTCATATAGCCTCATATGGGATGTCAACTGCAAAAGGGAGCGCTGTGAGGGATGCGTTTGGGACCGTATTTTGTCTTTTTGTTCTTGCTGTAGTGACATACTAGGATTTTACAGTGATTGAGAGCAAATGTTCGGCTCTTTAGAGCTTCTGTCTGCTTTTGTCCTAGCGTGTATGGAAGTTGGGACAAGCAAAGTAAAACCCCTGGAGCATGAAATATCAACAGAAATGAACTTATTGTAAAATGCCAAATATTGTATATTTTTTAAACCAAAAGAAACTCCACTTGTCCTCTCATCCTAAACATAACCAAACCATGATAATATTTGTGAGACATGAAGTGCAACTTTATCATTTTGCAGATTGTTGAGAAGAAGTGTTTCAATTTCCATCCACTAAACGCCAAATATTTGGTTTATTTTAATCTACATTGCTGTCCCATGGATTGACATGTGGCAGAACGGAACAGTTTGAATGGCCTTCTTACTTCTTTTCTGTTTGGCATCTTTTTTTTCAACTCCTGGCATCTGAATTATCCGTATGCGTAAGAACCACCCATCTGCTGCATAGAGCAGTCTAAAACTGACATTATATGTTATTTGCAAAGAGGATTGCAATTATAGAGTGATGATTTTGTTGCAACAGACAATCATTTGTAAGTCTGCCCTTTTCTGGCTGAAAAAAAATCACCCAGCTGTCCTTTTATTTTTACCTTTCCTTTATTATCTACTTTCCATGTACTATGTTTTTTTCTAGTTTTCACTCCTTTTTTTTCTTTATTCTTGTCCATTTGTCATTCTGCTTTGGGTCTTTTGTTTTACTGTCATTTCAGCTCCCTGCAACATGTTTTTTTCAATTCCTTTTTTGTTGCTGTCTTTTTACACTTTTTAATAGACACACAAATGCATCCACACACAGGCGGAAATAAATGTTTCTTCAGTCAAGTCACTTAAGACAGAAAGAGAATTTCCAAAAGGCACAAACAGTGACTTTCACAAAACATTTAAGATGATTTTTCTTTCCATGAAAGAAAAAAAAGAAGTACTCATCAAACTGAGAGCTGACACATTCAAGTTTTCATCTGTGAAATACAGTGTTCAGGCAGAGGTGTGCTTTATTCAATATGTGATACATTTTGTTGTGAAGCGATGTCATATTGTAATGCGATTTCACTCCTCCTTACTTTAGCATTCTTATTGTGTTTTCAACCAAGGTTGCTAAGAAAAGCAAACCTATACAGACTATTTGATGCACTGCTGTTGGTTTTTCAGTGTGAAATGTCCTCATTTTTTTTTTTTTTACAGAAAAACATTATAGGAAATGTATACTGTTACAAATGAAGAGATTTCCATGTATCTAATTGAAACATTCATCCCTCCAAACTGAGCTTTTTGACAAAGCTCCCCTGCTGCTACATATCATGTTCTGAAATCTTGCTTATCCTCCTGAGACCGAGGCTTCTTATTGGAATACTCAAAAAAAATAAAAGTCAGGTATTGTGTTATAGAAAGGCAAACATGTCATATCCCCATATGTGTAGACGGTGGCTCAGGAGGTTAAATATTGTCAGAAAGACAAATCAATTAAAGTCAAATGGTTGAATAAGCTTCTTTGACAGAGTGAGCAAAAATAAAAACAAATCTATTAATAAGTATACAAAACTTTAAGCTATTTCTTTCTACCCAGCAAACCCCTCCCCCCCAGGGAAATAAGTAAAAAAAATCTTTAAAATATGAAAAATGTTGAGGTCAGAAAAATTAAGAAAAAATGTTAGTCACAAACATGTTTTCTTAAACTATGATACATTTTCCATAGAAAAAAAAACTTTCTTGATAAGTTTATTTTTTTTGAGAGACAGAAAATAAGATTCTTCCATGAAACAAGGGTCTTTCTATCTTTTAAAGATTCCGTTTTTGCAAGGTAGGGTGTTGAAAATGACTAGACTGTGAACAGTGAAACATATTGAAGATTTGTTGAAAATAAGTATGTTTGCATCTCTTCAAACTTGTTTTCTTAAGGCTGAGACAGAACACCTAAAAAATATATGCTCTATTTATTTTCAACCATTCACACATATTGGGCTTCTTTGGGCCCCTCCCTTTTCAGTTTCACTCATTACATAATTCATCTATAAATATAGTATTAGTCTCTCAAAGAACTGTAGATGAATGCAACTATGATCAGATTTCAGTCAGAAAAGCTGTTTGGTATAGGATCACCTGGAAATTGTAGGTAAAATTGATGGTTATTATCCAGTTCTATTCTTTTGATATAAATTCTAACAAAAAAATGAAAAAAAAAAAAAATGAATGCATGAAGTGTTAAGGTTTAAGCTCACAGCATATCTGGTATATCTGGATCTATTTTTCTTTATACTGTTTGTTTTTAAGACTTAAAATAAACACAAAGAACAGAATTGTAGAGTACACAGGAAATAAGGTTTTCTTTTTGCTCTAAAAAACTATTTACCCACGGCTGGTGCAAAAAATGGATGCAACATCTTGCAGTGTTACTTCCTGGAGACGTGCTTATGTTGTCCCTGTCTCTGTGAACAGTGGATTGACAAATTAGATAGGATCTCGTCAAGTGTAAATAATGACAGCTATCTGTAAATAGTGTTGGAGCATGAGAGCAACAGATGCTGCTCTTGATAGAGGAGAAAAGCCTGCTCTCCTCCACTGAGCCTGCTCCCTGCATGCTGCCACTCACGTATTTGGCTCCCATTAACACTGATCTATATTAATTCCTCGGAAAAAAAGGATGGATAAGGAAGTTGATTAAGGAAATGAAAATCTATTCTGCTGCGCCGAACCTCAATGCTTTCCAGTCCGTGTCACACTGTGGGATTTTTACACCTTAATGGCTATCCAGTTAGTCACAGATCAGTGAAGCAAAACAGAGATACAATGTTTATTATCCAACTTTTTTTTAAAACATTACTTTTTCTGGAACTTTAGGACTTCCGAAATAATGACAATACATGTCTTCATGTAAGTTTAGTCTCCATCTCAAATTCTGCATGTGTACGAAAACTCAATGAGCTGAAGTTGTTTGATGAAATGTACCTGGCATTTATCAATAGCTGCAATGAAAGCTAACCTCCTCCCATGTCCACTGAGGCTTACATCCAGCCCATTGATTTCTGGCCAGGCATTTGCTCACCCCAGTCGAGGTCCAAATGCAATTTAAGTGTTGTGTGGCAACGTGTTTGTAGCAAGAACCTTACATGGTGTGGTCAACAGCCTGAGGCAGTGAATGAGCTCTCAAGTGGCAAACAGCAGCGAGACGCATTTCCTCTTCCAGCTCACCTCACGCCTCCTCATCAAATTAAACGATAGAGACTGGAGGGCTTTCTGCGGGCCTTCAGCATGCTTTCACCCTTCCATCTCTAAGAGGACGAGGCAGGCCGATGACAAACACTGCTGCACCGCTCTCACATGTGGAGGTGGTGGTGGGGGGTGTTTTGTGTGTGCAGGGAGGCTGTACTTCAATTATTCCATATAAAATGGCCCCAGCTCTCGACCCTCTACTTCAGGAAATTAAATTTCAAAATGGGCTGTGGTTACGCCAGCAAAACAAAGGCGCTTAATGATTAAGGGCGGATTTTAATAATGACAGATTTTTTTACACAGGTCTGCAAAATAAGGGAGGTGAATGTGTATTTGAAAGGTTGGTGAACTAAAGGAAAAACAAGAGTCAAAGTTAAAATAGTGAACTTTATCTGATACGACATCTAGGATGCATAATGGAGTCACTGAAGTCGCTGTCATGTACTATATATTGGTGTTGTAGTGCATGAGACCAGATACTGCTTAGTGATACGGCCACTTTAACAGCCAAACTGTCACAACAGCTTACCGAGCTTTTGGCCGCTGTCATTAATAGTGAATGTACGGAGACATGAGCTGCTAATGAATGCTTTTGTGCTCAAAAGCAACTCAAAGCACACAGACATGTTTGAAAATTGCACATTCTTTGTTCAAGAGCATTGACTTGAAAGTCACCAGCGTCTGCATCGGATGAATCGGCTGAGGGAATAATTGCTCCTGGAAGTTGATGGACTGTCAGGAGTCGCACAAACTTGTTTCCTCTGTTCTCTTTTCTCCCCCAACCGCCCAGTGACATAGACAGACGCTGCAGAAGCACCTTGTGCTTGCCGTGCATGGAGATAAACTGCATATTGCATTCTGTTTCAAGTGTTACAAATCTCTTGCAATAATATAGTAAAATATGTATTATTCATTGCAGCTACAGTGATGGAAGGGAGGGATGAAATATGCACAGGGCACGTGTTATTTCAACAGCCGGTATTTTCCAACATGTGATAGTTGATGAGTGAACATCACATTGAATGTCTCGTGTTGTTAAAGGCAGGGATGGGGGTATGAGTGAGGAAAAACACGGGCAGTTCACGGTCCACTTTATAGTTGGCAAAATACGCAGAATACTTGTGGAGAAAGGATGCTGGTGTAAATAAGCATACATTTTCAATCTCCTGTTTGATGAGATTCCATTTGTGGTCCCCAGGTGTGACAAACAAAAGGTTGGATGTGTTGTTGTGTATGAACCTAACAAGTTTTGCTTTATTTCCCATTGAGATTGGGTCTGCAGTGAGTGTGAGATTGGGGTGCTACTGGTGCCAACTGAGTAATTTTGCTGCCTGTGCTCTGCAGAGAGTATAATTGCAGACCTTAAAAATAGCCACCCTGCTTTGGCACATATGAAAAGCTTGAGGGAGTGCATCAGAGTTATCAGTCCTGTGAGCAGAAAAACAAAAAAAACAAAGAGAAAACTATTTGTATGCATCTGTTTACACATGGGACAAGCATGGTTGCCCATTAGACTGAGATGTTTGTAGAATGGAGACATAAGCAAAACAGGAAGTTTCTGAGGAACGTCATCATGGCAGAGTGAATTTATGACACTGTGTAAAACGCTCCACATTTTTAGGGAACAAATTGTGTTTTTGGTTGGTGATTTCCAAGTGTTATACTACTGGCCTGGAGGCTTGTGTGAATGAGTAATAGAAAAGTTAATGGCTTCATCCTCGCCCACCTAATATTATTTTTTTTTTTCATTTTGGACCTTGTACTCACAAAAAAATAAAAATAAAAAAAAGGAGAAAAGAATTATAAATAGGAGCTACCCAATTATGCAAGCATCACTGTATTCAGGAATTTATGCTCATCTTACTGAGATGCAACACTGTGTTTCATGACAACACTGCCACAAAAACAGAAAAAAAACTGATACTTAAATAAATAAATGCATTTACATTTTGTCTGGGTGGCAGCTAGGTGCAGGTTCCTAATCATTTAGCAAGTTTCCCTCCAGAAGTAATGGGAGGCCCTGACCTAAAGCCTCTCTGTCAGCCCATTAGAGAGTGCGGACAGTATTGCATCAGTGCTTCTGCTGTTCTGCCACTCACAAACACCCGCTAGAATAAACACAAACAAGCCCTGAATGCTACCCTTCCTACTCACATACACTCGCAGCCAGGCAAGATGAAGTTGGGGCATTGATTTTATAATGATGCCCTGGCTGCTTCCAGCCATGGAGGAATTGGAGCTGGCTGAGCCGAGTTCTTGGTGTGTGGAGAGTTTTTTGGAGGGGGGCCCTGCTGTTCTGTGGTCCGGTGGAGAGGCTGGGCTGCAGACATGTGCAGTCGGTGGATCCAGAACATGTATAACATGGAGAGCCAGTCGTTCCCAACTTTACAGAAGCACCCTGAGCCAAGCGTCCCTCGTCAGCACACACAGACCTGCAACTGCCAATCAAAGCAGCCCCGGGCGCTGCCACTGCCTTGTGTGCATAAATTTACATGTATTTGCATACAAATACACTCGTTTAGCAGACCCACTTGGCACTCACCCCAAATGGCATTTTCTCGCTTCCTCTATGTCTATCTCTCACTTTTGCTCATCTTATCCTTTTACAAGCACTGATAAGAGTGAGAAAATAATATATTAACCCCTCTCCCACATAAACCCTTCTGGCACAAATTACATGTGAACATGTATGTTTGTTTTGAGTCACAGACAGGAAAATTAGGCCAACAAACAATTTGGAAAACAAGCAAACAGAATAAACCTTTGGTATCGCACATATTGAACATTTGTGAAAACTGCTCTTCATGGTTTGTGTGAATCCAGTTAATTATTGTCCAAGCAAGATGCAAAATAACAACCAGGCTTTTATCGTAAGCATGTTCAAAATGGCTCACACTTAAAAGATTTACAGTTTATGAGTTATATAGCATGCATTAACATGGCTACATTATTCATCAACATCTTTAAAGTCTTTTGCACGTGGTTCAGCCTCAGCTCACAGGGAGCTGCGGTGCTTTCGTACAAATTTAAATTGCGTGTTGGAAGACAAGAAATTCAGTTAGTTATTCATCCAGTTTTGGCTGCTATGAAGGTGAGTAAAACTGAGGAAAAGAGCAGGGGTACATGAATTTTTCACCATGATCCGTCAATCAGGGCAGCGTACAGAAAGCCCTGCAGGGATTAATAAGTAAAGAACAGAAAGGGCCACCAATTGCCCTTGGCAAAACTTTTGCCTTTCAGTAATTGGCTGGGATTGCAGCTTCAGAGTCAACTTGCCAAGCATATCAGCTTAATGAAGGTTACTCTGCTGCTATTGTAGTGTTCTCACACATTTTCCTGTTTCCAGATATGTCAATAGTGCTAACCTGGAACATCATTGAAAAAAAGTATTTTCTCTGAAAGATTTCTCCTCCTGATATAACCCATAGATTTGTGATCAGTAAATTATTTTGTTTCTAAGAAACTGCTTTTTATACATACATGTATGTTTATTTATCACACATAACTGCATTTGGCCAAATAAAAACAGCTTTTCAACATGAAAAATGAGTTTGCTTTGCTTATTTCTAGTCACTGCAGCCATATTTGTTTGCTTAGCAAACACTTACATGCACAGGTTGCATGGAAAATTCCAAACAAAGTTATCTAGGATTTTGAATACGTGGCAAGGAGTGAAAAAGTTTGACCACTGCATCCAGAATGCTGTATAGATCAGAACAGTCCATAGCATCCTCAGCTACATCTGAGGCTGACAGAGCTGCACTTTTTGAGGACACAAAGAGACATGTCCATAAAATATTTCTACCACTTTTATAAAAGCAGAGGTTTGTCAGTTTGGAAGAATAGAGAATTCATATGTGTGTTAAGTTTGCCAAGTTTAAAGCTGTGTCCAAGTGAAGTGTGCAAACACAGTGTGAGAATACAATGAGCAAAAGTAATAAAATATTGACAACATTTATGACAAATGGTAAACTCTTTGATAGTAAATGTTGCTGTGAATTCATCCGTGGCGCAGATAGTGCAGCTTTATGAAAAAATAATAAAATAAAAAAAAAATACTGAATCATGATATTAAACATCATAAGACAAAATGTGATTTCTTTATTTCTTTTGGAAACATAATCAAGAGAGAATCTTAAAAAAAAAAAAAAAAAAGTGAAGTATTGCTTATATTTACAGGGTTGTGTATGACCACAAAACTTGGTCGAAACAGAGAAGACAAACGGGGATTTATTTGGCTTCAATGTAAATAGCAACTTTTGCCAAAACCCACACACAGCATGTCACTTTCCACATGCCAGCTGTCAAGCATGGTGGTGGAGAATTAATGATTTAGGTCTGTTTTGCAGCCTCTGGATTTGGGCATCTTGCAATCATTCTAAATCTTCTAAAGTATCTTTTTTTTCTGTGTGTGGGGCTTTTTTTTGGGTGAACAAGTTCTAGCTGAAATTGTATATAACTGTAAAAATGGTCCTAGGCACCCAAAAATAAAAATAAAAAATTCTCACACACAAAGAAAAAACAACAAAATGCTGCCGGAGCAAATTCAAAGCCTGGATCTAACTGGGGCAATACTTTGCTTGTATGCCTGTACAAGGAAATTATCAGTATCAGTAGAGATAAGTCTGAATAAAATTTTCTGAAAATTATTATGTCCAGTTTTTTAGCGAGTCTGCAAGACAATAAACAGTATATTACACAACAAATATATTGTTGTGTTTTGTATGTAAGCTTCCATCAAGCCAAAAGTAAAGCATATGCATACTTTTTTGTTACAGTACCTAAAATAAGTTATGACAAGTGAAAAAGTACAAGGATAGCGTTAACCTTTAAATTCGACATGTATTTACCTTGAGGACAAGTGGTGAATTTGAGTTGTTTTATTAACATGAATGTATTGGTGTGTTTAAATTTACATCCAAACACCTCTAACTCGACAAGTGTGTGCAGTCGCTCAGGGGTCTTATTTGTCGTTTCATGCTCCCTGCTGGTCCAGGCAAACGGCTGAGCTCCCTGTCACCATCTCCAACCTGTGTTTCCTTCCTCGCCTCATATCTGAGTCACACACACGCTCAAAGCATCACACGTAACCGAGGGGCTTAGGGTGCCCTGTCTCATCCCATTTCATCAGTGCCTTTGATCCCCAAGCCTCCCAAAAATATACTCCCCCACCCCCATGCTGTCAGTGTTAACTTGCTGCGATGCTATTTAAGCTTCCTTGTGTGCCTGGAGCATCCACAGCTTTGGTGCTAGCAACTGCCGTCTCCTGATGACAGAACAGACTGGGGGGCAGCAGGAGCAGGACAAAAGGCCCCGAGGTAGGCTGCAAGATAGCGATGTCTCATTACTTTCAAGGAAGGGTTAATGTTCACAAACAACCCCCTTCTTACTGTAGCTGTTTGTTATGACAGCTAATGATGTCAGCGGAGGCCCTGTTTGTTGATTTGTCCAAATGGGAGACTAATAAAAGTGAGTGAATTTAATTAATGACAGACGGGGAGTGTTGCTGGGTTTTTTGTTGGGGTTGTTACCAAGTGAAGCATGTCCTCAGACAACATGGCAGGGCACTTCATACGCTGGCTCCCCCCACCTCATACCATCCCATACCAAGCCCTGCCATGCCAAGCCATGACACCCCCTTCAGCACCCAGACAGTACAACCTTTGTGGCCAGGCCTAATTAGCTGTCACAGCAGGTGGAGCAGGGACCAGGGACACTCCGTGGTCTGCTCCCTGACAGCACAAGTCCCTGCAGGACCCTGCCAGACAGTGGCCTTATAGAAACAATGTGTGTGGGGAATGTGTTTGTGTGCATGCATGCTTACATGTCTGTTTGTGACTGAGGGGACAGTGCTCTTAGAAAGGATAGGATTGGAATGTGAAGGGTATGTCAGAATGTTGTGTACGTATACTGCTCACAGGCAAGCAATAAAGGGACTGTATTTTTATCTTTTTGTTTTTGGTTTTTTTTTTTGCAAATGTGAGCAAAAATATACACAGTGTGGGTGTGTGCATGAATATGTATGTCTGTGTTCAAGACAGTTTAATTACAATTCGCTTAGCTTCTGCTGGTGTCGCTATAAAAAAAAAAAAAAAACATGCTACAGTACACAGAATCAAAACCAAAAAGATAAAATAAAACTCAGAAAATGCCAAAGATGATTACAGTCATGATATATAAAAATAAATAAGACAAAGCTCTGGTGTCATCTTTTCTGACAGATTTATAGTCAAAAGCAGATGTGAATTAGATTTATGTGAAGCAGATGTAACGTCTGGCACAGATACGCAAACAGAAAGGAGAGCAAAAGTAAATATGTAATTTTAGTTGGACGGATGTTTTCTCTGGGCAGATCTGTGGCTATAAACCATCATTCAGCATTCGTTTCCCTTAATAGCGACCCATTTACACGCTTTTCCTCCGCATCATCAGACCCCTGTCACCTCCCTCCTAGCACAATACATTACTTAGTGTGTTTCCCTCCAGCCCCCTGCTGCTCTGTCCCTCTTCGTTGGCTTTGTGCATTCGTTCTGATGTCCCCCTCTGTATGCTCAGGCCTGTGGAAGCTGCAGGAATACTTTACTGATTGCTCCCTTCAGACGCACTCACACACACACACACACACATCCAGACGCACCTACACATCTGAACTACAGCTCAACACACTCCCCTGGTTTAATCTATTACCATTTTTATGTGGCTCAAATATTCAGGCTGTGTTAACCAATGCATCATTATGAGGCTTATAACTGCAAAAGCCAAAGGATTTATGGGCTTAAATAAATTATGTGATACAATACTGCAAGTTTTATGAGTTGGAAATTTGCAAATATTCTTTTAAATAATAACAATAAAAGACAAATATCTTGGAAGATGTGAGAAAACGATTTCCTTCCCCATTGTTAAAGGCTGCATTTGACTGCACATTAGTCTGAAGCTATCCACTCAATACTTGTGTTTACAATCATCTCACCCACATTATATGAGTTGATGGGTTCATGTTTGGCATTTCAGCATCCTGTTTCCCCTCATTGATAATACTATCAATTTTGTCCATGTTGTACTTGCCGTTCTTTAATGTGCCTCAAATTATTTCTGAGTGTGATCACATGTGGTGATGCCCGACCCTGCACGGAACAATGATAGATTGCACATTTTCAGCGTAAAATGATTTACACATGGTCACTATACATCACCTCTGATGTTTTGTGAGTAGGTCTATTTGATCCCATTTGGCAGATGGATCCAATTGTCCGTGCTGATATTTGGTTGTGACAGAAAGCAATCTCACGGCAGCCTCGTTGATGATGATGAGTTCTGTTTCATTGCACCAAGATCCAGTCCAATTTCAAAAGCAAATTCAGCCATTCATCTTCCAAATAATTGTGGCACTTTATCAATAGCTCCCAGTCTTTTATCTATCACTTCGATTGATGTGATCATTTTCACAAACAGCCTGCTGTGCTAACGGCAGCTTGAAGCACACTTGCAGGGCCGCACATGTGCACAGATGTGTATAAAAGCATTTCTGTGTAGATTTGCTGGCATATGTTCAAGTGTATGCTTATTAGGATGCATGTCTAAATATGCCAATGTGAACAATAAAAAATGTGGTCACTTTAAAAAATATATATTTGCATGCATGTGCAGCAACAAATAAACTTTTATTTTTCATGGAATTTTATGTGTGTATTTTCTTTTTTTTGTTTGTGTGCTTAATCAGAACATTCTGAATTGAAATTCACCTATGTAACAGCCTCTTTTGTTTTATAAGATGGACAGAGATTTTTATCCAAGCATGAAACACAACAGTAATGAATAAAAGCAGAAAAACTAAGTGTCTAGTTGGAACATTGACGCTTTGATAATAAAAGAGTACAAAAATCAATTTGTGTATAACCAGAACATACAGTCAGTATTTTAGGAACATTCTGGATCAAGACATAAACGATAAACAAGAAACAGCCTTGGATGTGAAGTCTAAAACAGCAACAAATAGCCTGATAAGCAGCTCATTTGTAGTAGAAGCAGGAAAACTTTATGCAAAAGAAATTGAAAATGATGTGAAAAAATTATGCGTAGAGCAGTTTCCTGAAAACGTTTTTTTTAAAAGCTCTTTTTATTATTATTTTATTTTCCAACACGAAGACATTAAAATGTTCTAAATATACCTTTTCTTATTGTGAAAATAATACTTTTGTTTTGAGTAGGTAAAGCATGTGGCTTGATACAACAGGTGTATCTGATTCATGCTCTTTTCCGTTATCTCTTACTGTTGACTCCTCTCATCAGCACAGTGGTGTGCACAGGCTCAAGTGAAGACCCGACCAGCAGGTACACCATACACCTTCCACTTATTACTATTCTCTCACAACTCATACTGTGAGCCACTTAAGCTTCTTTCCAGGACCGGCTCATTTGAATTTGTACTGAGACCGTAGAGAATGATAGATGCTGCGGAGGAGCCACTGCGTTATCTCTGAGGCTCCTTCTCTCGCTTTTGTGCAAACGTGGGCATACGTCTGCACAAGCAGATGACATCCTTACCTATTTATAATTTAATCTTTATTTATGGTAAATGTAAACAGCATGTTGTTGTCCTCTTGAATGGTTATGTTCTGAGCAGATTTCATCACTTTCCACTGAGTCTGTGAGAGACTGACATCATTGCTTAGCTGATAAGCTGAAAAACTAGTTGTTGTTGTATCACAGACAAACCATAAAAAGATGTGCTTTGTTGTTATTTACACCAAATGACTATTTCATATTTTTTTTCTTTTTTATCACAAGTTAGCAAATTGACCTTAGTGCAATGTCTATAAGTAAATAAACTACCAGTGTTTAAAATCCACTGGGATTAAAATGTTGTTTTTAATGTTGTTTAGTGCATTTTTTGATGATGAAGGACACATATTAAGAAAATTAAGCTTAAAATTGCATTTCTGAGTGCTTCTGGATTGAAGTTTTGGTGAATTATGAGCAAACCAAAAAATTGAGTTTGAAAAAGCTTGTAACTGTGACGTACAAACCACAATCTGCGGGACACAAACTCCCTGCTATGCTCCATTCCTATGCATCTGCTTGAAGATGACTAGATCCATGTCTTGCACCTTCGTTTTTCTCATCTGAGCTGGCATCTGCCTCAAAATTGAATAGGTCCAATATTGCTTCCCATCTTTGTTGTGCCAGTAATGTTAGGTTGGGGATGTGAGGGGCTGTAAGCTAACAGGAGAGAGTATAAACAGATTGGTGACGGGAATTAGGGGTAGACTCACTCCGAGTTAACGGTCCTGCCCGAAATTCAGAGTTGAATTTATAATGAACTTCCGCTCTGCAGAAACTGTGTCCAAGAATACGATGCAGTTTTTGCAGAGCGGCAAAAACTGTTTCCAAGCATAAAAAAAAAAGATTTTCTTGATGGACAGAAGTTTAGATTGACGTTTTGGATGGTCAGTAATCAATATATCAAAAAAATTGAGGCTTTTTTTTTTCATTTTGCAATGCTAGTTTTGACTTTAACTTCTAAAAATATTTATTTAAAAATTGAGCTGAGAACAGAAATAAAAACGTGGATACAGTACATCAGAAAACATTTTCTTTTGTTTTGTTTTACACACGTTCTTACTGCTCCTTTCGCTTTGTTTCTTATTCAACACTTCTCTTCACTATCCTTCCTTTTTTCAAATGTGCAAATATGTACCAAATACACACACACACACACACAGGGTGTCCCTGCGGCCCAGAGACAGAGCGAGAGAGCAGCCCGCGCCTCACAAGAACAGACCTCATAAAACTCCCTGTCACTTTGACTAATTTGTTAGTCTTGTCTCACTGTGTTGAATCGTCAAAACCTCCTTCACCTGATGCACCTCATACCGACTCTCCCCGTCTTTCCTCCCACCCCCACATTCACAGAGAGGAAGAGAGACAGACGAGTAGAGGGACGACAATAAAAGTAATGTAAGTGCACTGCCCATTGGTTTCAGTGATCTACACAGCAATCCATCCACAGTTGGAGGAGGAACAGAGGCTTTATGGTGCAGACAATAACAACAGTTTGATGGCTCATCCACTTTTTGCCTTTTGTGAGGCCTCCTGTGTCCCACCTCCACAGGAGGCCTGCTGTGTTGGATGCACTGGAAAGAAATTAAGGTTGAGAGCGTAGGACAATTGTGAATGCAGGCTGGACTGCAGTCCACAAAATTAAACTGAGGGTGAAGTAGACATGGATTTGTTCAGCAGTTGAGTTCAACCTCACATAACCAGAGATCTACTTCTTGGTTTACAGACATTGACTAAAAAAAAAAGGCGTGAAGGGGAAGGGGGGGGTTCATGAACATAGATAATAGAAGCAAAAAAGAAAAACAAACAAACAAGATGATCCCACAAGGGGTTACAGTCATAACTGAATATCAGGAACTTCCTTCCTTATTTTTATGCCTTTAGTGTTTGCTAACCCTCATCCCTAATCAAATCGACCCTCAGTAGTTGGTCTTTAAATAGGAACCGGGGTTCAAAGTTAAAACATGCTGCATTTTGCCGCCAGCAGCCCTCTGCTGAGCTGTCAGCACCTCTTCTCACTCCTCCTCACAGTGAGGCAGACGCAGCCTTCCTTCATGTGCTTTCTGGGGAGATAGGCGGAGTGTGATCACTCCACCTCAATGCCATATCCTGCAACACACACACAGAGCAGAGCCAGCTTCTCCTGTCTGGCTGGTCTCACAGGGAGGCCGCTGTGAACTCACACACCAATTTGAGGGAAAGACTCGTTCCCACAGTGCTGGCTCTGTTTTCCTTCCACACAAAAATGAGGGGCAGGATGTCCTGAAGTGTGAGCGATGGGTGTTGGAAACAGTAATTTACACTGCTACAGTACAGGCTGAGTGAAATCTGCGACTCTGTTATACGCTTGAAGCAAAATCTAAATATTTCAGAGGACTATGTACTGTTTAAGGCAATTAAAAAAAAAAAAAAGATTCCACTTGAACAATAGACAAACACATTATCGACTCGTTCCTTGTATTAGTATTTTGAAATGTAATTGCCTTTATGAGTCCATCCCTCAAAAACTAAGTTCCAAGAAAACTATTTTGGATTTTCAGGTTTACCATGACCCTGAAGCAAAATACATTCTTACAGATTTGCATTCAGAGAAAGCGATTAAATCATTAATCCTCTCGAATGACAGTGTGAAGAATGACAGAGGTTAAAGGATTTCTTAATAGCTTTGTAATGATCAAAGGTCAGAGCTTTATCACATCTCAGTTTGGAATGATGCGTCTCTGTCTCAACTGCTGCTAATGGATCGTTGTTGGTTCTATACCAAGAGTCATTCGGCATTACCCATCTTTAATTGAGCTAAAAAAAAGTCTGTTAATGACATCAAGAGCTCTAATGAATGCACTGACGCTGAAACTGCTGAATGATAATGAGAGGCATCAAACAATGGATGACTAATCAAGACAATGATACCTGATTATTTGAAAGGGTCTGAGATGAAATAACAAGGACAAAGTTAATGACGTGCAAGATGATGTGGTAAAGCAGAATTATGGCTCTAATTATTTTAGTTATAAAATAGTATACAGTTCATCAAAGAAAGCAAATATGAGTTTAACATATGCAATAGTGTGGAGATAATTACTTCTTCACATACATTAATCCACGTTTCCTTTACTATTTACACTAACCACAGACAGAATATGTGGGTCCTCATGGATATGTTCATACAAAAAATAATGCAATGATATATTTTTTACAGTGACTCACATTAGTAAACATGTAATCATTTAATTGTCTTCCAGCCTGATTTTTTTACAAATTTGTACATAAATGTGTATAATATTTCCTTGCATCAGTCTATAATTATTATTAAAATATTT
The DNA here is from genome assembly GCA_023969325.1 of Oryzias curvinotus. Classification (NCBI taxonomy): domain Eukaryota; kingdom Metazoa; phylum Chordata; class Actinopteri; order Beloniformes; family Adrianichthyidae; genus Oryzias; species Oryzias curvinotus. Next base: position 19,190,003 of record CM043708.1, read on the forward strand.
AATGTGTATTGATGACTGGTATCACCCTCAACCCAGAAATAAAGTAACAGAGAAACAGTTATGGATCACCCCCTGATATTGCAGTTATTGTCTTCATTTACCATCACAGCTGAGTAGTTGATACTTAGTGAAGAACTAAAGCAGCAGCTGCAAAAAAAAACAATTATTTAGTTGAAATTTATGACACTGATTTATACACTGATTTTGCTTGGAATAATCTTTGACTTTATGGATTTAACTGGATTTCAGTTTTCATATGAAGTAAAATAGACAAAATAGAAATAGAAATATGTTCAATAAATCCACAAAACCGGGGAAACAGGACCAATCTGTGTGATTAAGAATGCCAGTTCTGTTTGGTGGACACATCTTTATATTTTGCTTTTATCAGTTTAACCCCGGAGAACCCACAGGGTCATTTGTGTGAAGGATTTTTTATTTTTTTGTACTGTAATTTTTTTTTCTTTCTTTCACTTTGATATATTTATTTTAGTTCTTAATTTGTTTTAGCTGCTGTTAATTGCTGCTACCCAAAATGAATACACAACAATACACAACAATAAAAAAAGACAAATTAACTTTTCTTAGTCAGTTGACAAACTTTAGAAGCATATTTAAAACAGTTTTATCTAAAGTCTTGGACTAAGCTGGTGGTGTAAGACCAGGTTTGGCCAGATAGTAGCATGGTAACGATATAACCCTTGACAAACTGCAATTTGCATTGCATCAGTTTCAGCAACCCCATATAAGAAGAGTTTGGTCAAACAGGATCAAAGTCAAAGTTTGTCCTTGTCTGTCTTTGACTTTGCTTATCTAGTATCAGTCAATCACAACAGACAAAGTCACACAGACTGAACTGCATGAAAACATAAACACAAGAGCGTATGCTCTGAATTTTACCCACCATAATTTATGATAAAAACCAACCAAGTTTCTTTCTTCCTCACTGTTGGTTCACCATCTGTCTTTGACTCCAGCTAACTTTTTGTCATCAAAACAGTCAGAAAACTATAGATTTCCCCCCTGGAGACTATATCAGAGAGAGAAAAAAAATGAATGTTTAGACATAAAAGAAATAGAGCATGAAGAAAGGGAAAATACAGACAAAAAGCGAGGGGAAGAATGAGAAAGACATAAAAAAGGAGAGATGAGGAGAAAGAGAGATGGCCTCTCTAAGTGCAGCTGCACAGGGGCACAGAGCTGTGAGTTCCCCAGCAAGACAGCATGAGCTGCCTATTTGTCAGCATTGATCAACCCATTAAGGAGCAGTGGTGGGAAGCATATTGGTTTTGGAGGCCAAAGGGGCAGGGGGAGACAAAGATAAAGCAAGACGGGGGGTGGTTGAACTCTCGGCAGCTACACATCTGCAGGATGAAAAAGCCCACAGTCCTCATCGCTAACATCTATGCAGTTCATCTCACTGTGCCCAAATGGAAGGTAGTAGATGTTGTTTGTCTTACAGCGTCTCTTGAGGCTTTTCTGCATATGTTACCATGGTTTTCTATCAGTGCAATAATAATAGCAAGCTGGCTAGTTTCTCAGACATGAGTGTCACTTGTCATTTTCTTCAGCATGTGTGTAAATGTGTGTGGGTGTGTGTGTGTGCACAAAGGGCGGTTGGAGGAGTGGGGGTGAGTCCTGGCCCAAGGGGAAAGCAAGCAGCTTCTTCTCCTAGTCTCTGATGAATTCATATAATTAACTCTGCCTTGATCTGTTGGCTAATCCTGCACTCAGTAATAAGGGATTAAAATGTCACCTAAGCCACCTGCTGTTATTGAGCCCCAAGACTTTTGTGCTTCTGTGTGTGCATCAGAATGTGTGAGCAAAGGAGACTGAAGCCAGAGAAATGATAAGAGTAAAATTAACTTAAGAAATGGCCATGCTACATGCCCACTAGTTAGACATTCCAGCTGTCTGCTCACAAAAATGTATGCAAAGGACACCATAAAGTTGCTCAGAGAAGCATCTTAATGCCAACTTTATGCGTCCGAGCACCACTTACAAGAACATCGTTTGGCAACATACTGAAAGCCATGATTTGGCAAGAAGATGAAGCAGAAGTTGCAGCAGACCCATTCTGAAAACTCATTTTCACAATCCCCAAAAAGGGACATGAAAGTGGGACATGCTGGAAGGTGGGAGTGAAAAAAAATCTCTCTTCTTTTTTTGAGTCACCTCCTTGGACCAAGTAAAAGGGAAAAAAAGAAGAAAGTGAAGATTGCCAATTGGTTGGCAAGCAGCCTGTGGACCGATGACCAGCTTGGCTCACAAGCCTGCCGGCCACCTCCACTTTGTTGCTTAGCAACCCCAAGTGCACTTTTTGGTTGTTAAATGACTCTTGTTGCTGCAGTGGCTCAGGGGCTCCTGATGAAGCCTTCTAACCAGTCCCTGCCGTTTAAGACTCGGAAGCTGACTGATCACTGAACAGGGGTCTGGGGAGTTCAGACTATCATAAACCCCTTATGTGGGACCATTTCTGTCCCTAACCCGAACAGCTGTCAACACACTCACACACGCAAAACGCACACTCTGCACTTCCCAACTTACTGCCTAAAATGTTCCAACTGACCTTATTTCTCTCCACAGCAGACTCCCATACATCAATGCTTCACCCTCCTTGGGCTTTATCTAAGACTCATATGTAAACATCAGTGCAATATCGATGGCTGTTATCAAAGCATAAATACTGGTGCAAAACCGCTGCCCATTTGAGACTTTAGAAAAATGGCAACAATAAGAGAACCATTACCCTTTGATCCACACAATAAAGACAAAATTACAGGATTACATATTTAGTCCATCTATCTCACGAAGCCAGCCTCCAAGTGAGTAATGGTCAAAACGGAAATAGTTTGGCAATCATTCAAGATCATAACACAGTTTGGTTTTGCTACACATTAATCAAGAACTTCTAGTGGTTTGTTTTTCTAGGTTGAATGAGTTATTGTGAGTCCTCTAGGAAAAAATATTGATAATTCTTTATTTAAAATGATATAAATGACCCATCAATGATATCAGTGTGAACTGAATGCCTGATCTTTACTTTTGGTTCTAAAGAGGGCATGACTCCTTGGGTGAAAGTGTTTTTGAATAAATATTGTTTTTGTTAGTGAATTCAAAATATAACTTTATTTGCCACTTCTTCTGTCTCTCCCCTGGTTTGCCCTGCATCTGTCATTTGAATGTGGTTCCAATGTACCAGCATATTGCCAGAGGACTACAATATGTCCCCAGGGTGTCACCATGTATGAGCTTGTCTATACATGTCCACTACTCTGAGGTCTATATTTAGCCATGGTTTGAGCTCATGTCAACTGCTGTCAAGTGCTGCCTTCCCTCAGGGTCCAAATCCCACTGTGTTACCCTGCCTGACTGATATGAGTGGGTAGTGCGGTGTGTCAGACATCGGTACACTTGCGTTAGACCTGTCCTAATGACCTAGTTAGAAATACCGATTGAGTCTGTGAAGCACAATGCCAAATGTGATGAAACAGGTATTCTCACTAAGACATGGTTTTTTGGGGAGGCTGTTGAGTCCAGAAATATTTGGACTAAACCTAGATTATTACTAAGTCAATTGATCCATTCTTCAAATTTTTTAATTGGTTAATTGACAACAATTACTATAAAGCTATGAACACACACTGGGCATGTGTGGCATGTTCAAAATCGCACTGAACACTGGTTTTGAATGTGCAACGACAGGATTACCATTGCAACAACACATCATCATCTAATCCCAGCTCACGTTCCCTATTAGTGGGTGAACAATCCAACGCTTGGTGAATTCTGCTTCACAATGATAGGAAGAGCCGACATCGAAGGATCAAAAAGCGACGTCGCTATGAATGCTTGGCCGCCACAAGCCAGTTATCCCTGTGGTAACTTTTCTGACACCTCCTGCTTAAAACCCAAAAAGTCAGAAGGATCGTGAGGCCCCGCTTTCACGGTCTGCATTCATACTGAAAATCAAGATCAAGCGAGCTTTTGCCCTACCTGATACCAGCACATTTACTCACAGTTGTAAAAGGCTTGGTGTGAAATGTCAAAGTGGTGCAAATCTTGCTCCAGGCTTCTTCTTTCACAGCTCTATTCTGATGTATAAAATACTTGGTGTCATATAATTCCTCCTATAATTTCTCCTCCCTGGTCAATTTACAAACAGTTGGCACTTCTGTGTTTTGAAAAGGATGCTACCCATACATCACTATCAAAGCCTAACCCCTGAATGGTCAAGGTTCAACTTATTTAACTTTTATCGGATGTTCAATGGTTTTATATATGAATTCCAAAAACCGATTCAAAAACTTGAACATAAGAGTGTTGAACACAAAAGCCCAAACCACGCATATACATAGTTACATAGACCTTTCATTGGAAGTGACTACTGATCCCAGTACGAATGTAGCATTAGGAGAAAAGCACCTGAGTTACATAGAGTTGTCTGACTACCATTGTAATAGACTGGAACTGGTTGGAAACATGTCTTCTGTATGAGGTAGCTAGAGAAAAGGTTGTGGGAGAGGAATTGATAAGGGTCAGGGATGAGAAAACTACAGCCGGTGACTAGAAGTCTGGAGCCAAGAGGGGACAGGAAGAGCAAGGGTCAGGCAGAAAGGACCTCTCTCTGTGAGACTAGGAGGAGCTGATGTAATGGCATTAATCTCTGCGTGCCATCTGACACCCAGTGTGGCTCCGTCATTGAAAAGTGCTAATTCTGCTGAACTGTGAGGGGAATTCAGGCATCTCTAGAGACATTACCCTGGATTAATTAAACATGCTGGCATGGAATCTTGTGCTGAATTGTGTCTTTTAACAACATCATCACTGACTCGTTTTTGTGCTTGCAGAGATTTAAAGAGCAGAGCAGACACATAGATCAGGAGCGTTACTATTTATGTTTTCCTTTCTTGTGTGGTCTTTTCTATCAGTTTAATCTAATCTGGGATTTCCCATTTTCTCTTTTTCTTTCTCCCTTTACTTTTCTCTCTCCAGATGAACCGGCCAATCCAGGTGAAACCAGCCGACAGCGAAGGACGGGGAGGTAATTAACCTTCTTCTTTTCTCTGGTGAACACTTCTCTTAAAAACACACACATGCACTGTCACAAACACACAAATACACTACAACATTGTTCATGCAACTCTTAATATTCTGTCCTCTCGAGACTCTCTGGGAGTTAGTAGAGTACTCTGTAATATAGGTCACTTGCTTCTATTGACTTCCCATCTGTGCCAGCAGAGGGGCTGTCTCAGGTTCAGACGCTCAGTGCAGTTCAAAGACGAGGCAGACAGACATGAACAAAAAGAAAAGAGAACAAAAAAGGTAAGGAAAAGTCCTGCAGTGGAGGGGATCCAAACTGAAATCTTCACAGAGACTGTAAAGTCTCTTTACAGACAAGCGTAAAATACTCCATAAACAAAGACTGTTACAATCTTTTAGAGCAGTGTAGCCACACAAACACAAACTTTGGATCTGGGGTCTCTATCAATTCAAGAAATCTTCATGTTGTTGTAAAGCAGCGTTGTGTTAAAATCCTCAACCCAACTAATATTATGGTTAGTCCGCAATATCTGCTCCATTTGGGGTATTTGTCATTGATTTAACCATTTTATTTTAAGTAATTTCTTCAAATTTTAATACCAAAACTAACAATTACATACTGGTGGTTTTTCAGATTTTGGGAGATTATCCGGTCTGACGTTGTTTTTTCTGGTTCTTATCTTGGTTTTATAGCGCTACACTAAAAATGTTCCCACTTTTTGTTCAATGAAGCCAAATGAAGGCATTATGTGAGAGACTCCTGGGATCCCAATCCAGCCCTGAGTAGAATAAGTCTGTAAAACACCTTTCCATGCCATCTAATGCAAGCATCTTAATTAACAATCTTTGGATCCAATTAACTACCAGGAAGTGATCATTTGACACTCAGCTTCTCTCTTCACCTGAATGTCCAAGACAATGCCTTTGAAACTATGTGACTGTAAAATCAATGATCAATCTTTGAAGTAGCCCATCCTGGTGCTGCATGATCTTTTAAGGCACTTATAATAGGCCATTGTATTTGTTATAGACAAGCTTAATAGTAGCACAAAGATACAACGATAAACTACTATACTTCTTTACAAATCAGCGACTCTTAAAAACCTATGTCGCTGGAAGTGTCATCTATAGCAAAATGTGAGGTAATGGTCAGAGACTCTCAAATCAAGAAAAACTATTTTTTGATTTACCTAAAAAAACAAATAGTCTCAATATGGGGAGAGCTACTAAGAAACACTATTCAGAACACTCTTAAACAAACAATGCATGTTTTAGTCTACGTAAGGGCTTTCCCACACCAGAAACTGTGGTAGTGCAGGGTTGAAGACACAAATATCTTTAGGGTCAAACCTAATGTTGTTCTTCATGACATTTTAGTGTTTATAAAATGTTATTATATATTTAAGGTGACGTGCCCATGTGATAAAGCACTTTAATGCCACCGATAACACTGTTGTCTATTTTTGCCATGGACAACAAAAGTTTAATTATTGGAAGTACAAAAACTTAACATAATTTATGACACAAAATATGCATTATATAAGGACTCAGTGTGGAAGGAGAGGGCATGGGGTCTGATTGCCAAAGTTTTGGGTGTTGATGATACAGGAGTGGCAGGGCAAACCACCCCTTCAGAAGCCAGGGGGGAGAGGGGAATGGATTGGAGATGCAACTGAAGGACGTGAGATGGACTCCCCATGGGTGTCCCCAGGGTGACGCACCTCGGATGGACCAGTTTAAATCTGGCATAAGAGTATCTAAATTCGGTTTTAATTCAGAACACAAATAGAAAATTTTGCTTCAAGACTTTGCAACAGGAAATACTTTTTCCTGACAATATACATGGTGCAGTACATGATCCCCCTCTCCCACCCTAGTGGAAAAAAATTGCTGTACAATAAGAGAGAACATTTAACACAAAGTCAGTTTTAATGGCGCTGTGGTCTGGCTAGCCGTGAAACTGTAAACCATGTTTTCTACTAACAGAGCCCAGTGCAGAGTGCAACATGTGACCCAAATTATTTCATTTAGGCTTGTCTTTATATAGGCTTACACATCACAGTAAATGAAGCAAGACTATGTAACACACTAGGAGTTTAAGTTCTCCTTATATTTTCTCACACAATTTTTCTAAGATATCTTTTGGAATAAAGCACATAAAAAAGGTGACCTAAATTAACTTAAGGCAAAAAAATGTTTAAAATAAACTAAAAATACAATGATTTAATCACTATTATTTCTCATTGTACCAATTATATTTCACATTGCAATTACAGTCTGTCAGGAAAATCTTTTGGGTGTTATGTAACTTGGGATATAACTTGGTTAGAAGCTATTAATAACTAAATGCAAAACTCTAGTTGACAGAAAAAGAACGATATATGCTCATCACAATCTGCTTTTCTTTTCCTGAACGTAACATACTTGTTGTGAATGTTTCTTATCATTACACAACAATTCTGTATGATTTTAAATTCCAAGATGAACATAATAGACAAATGTACTCCTTTTCTTTTTTTGCATAAAGATGCCTGCTTAAGTACAAATTATCATTTTAATTTATGCAAATCTGCCTTGCTATGTGCTAAATCTGTTGCACAGTTTCTTTTCAGCAGCTATACACTGACTGACACAGTGATTGACTATATCGTTTTGAAGCGATTTGTGACTAACATCACTGAGGTTAATACAGATTAAGCCAGTTAAAGATTTACACGGGCTGGATCCAATCTAATTGGACTGTTTTGTGTCAGCCCTGTGCTTTCATTTTAGAGTGGTGATTTAGACTGGCTAGGTCAGATTAGTCTGAGCCACTTTGTGATTTATGTGGTCAAGTGTGATTCAGATGGTCTATTTCCATTGCCACACACACCCCAGTGTAGATCTTATTTTTGTCATGGTGGCACTTTAATTAACGGCCATCTAAAACCAGGAAAAGTCTGACCGACAAGGCCTGGGAGAGAGCCAGTCGCCACTCTCACCCAGATGAATTGCATCTCTGGTTTTAAGAGGGGAGGATGGATGATGCCCAATATCAATTACTACCCTTTTCTGCAGAAAAGGGAAGGACGGTGAACAGGCAGAATGAATGAAAAACAGAGTTTTTACAATTAGCACAGTGTCTGCCAGTCTGTCAGACAAACTTTCTATGTGGAAGCACCAGATAGGGCACAGTGCAGAGTGAAATAAGACCAAGTCGACAGGCCCCAACAGAGATATTGAGCATTAATGGCAACAGGAAGTCAGCAGACAGGTCATGGAAGTAAACCACAGTCACGGCTGACAATGAAATGAGATTTACTATGAAGGCTTGTGGTTAAGGGAAAATAGACAGCCTGGCTAGGGTTGACTATGGGGGAGAAACCAGACAAGGATTCATCTGTGGACGGCTAAGGGCCAGTCAGGTACACCAATCCCAGAGGGGCCACTAGGCTGTCAAACCCAGGACTGAGCCAGGACATTTGCACCTCTGGAATGGAGTAACATTTATCACTACAAAGACATCTGCAATTATCTGTCATGGAAGCCTGTGCAGGGTCTCGAATTACGTGCCTGTGAAGGTATTAAGGCCCATTACTCCATTTGAAGGCTTCAGTAGCCCCTCTTTTGTTCATTCTGTACCCGTGAGATGCCATATCTCTGGGGACATGGGACTGTCAGGAGCAGAAGTAAAGCCAATGCTCATAAAGTGAGTGAAGGGGAACTGGCACTGCAGATCACAAAGCTAATTCTCTGACTGTCTATTACAGTGACTCACGTCTGACTTCATCTTTCTGCTCAGATTTGCTGAAAACACAACTAAAAGCCTCTTAGTCACTGCATCTGTATGTTGTCCCTCAACTAAACCAAACTCTCCCACAAATTCTCCTTCTAGCTATAACATGTTGTCCAGCATGCCTGCTTTAGATTTAGTTGCCTTTGGTTTCTTCAGTTCCTTCTTACTTCTCTGATTCTATTCACCAAATAGGAATAGAAAGACAGTGGTTGTGAGTGGAAGTGAGATTCACTACAAGGCCCATGGAGGAATGCGAAAGAGTGAGGGATGGGAGACAGAAAGAGCGAAAGAGGAAGAGATGACAGGATGAGAAAGTTAACGGAGGGTGATGGAGGCAGCTGAGTGAATCTTAGCAGTAAATCATCTCCGAGCCGCCCTATCCCTATCTCTGCCTCGCCAGGAATCCTTTCCCCCTGACCTTGTCTGCTGCTGTGTCTGCAAAGGAAAGATGGGGCCAGATTATCTATGATTGGAGATGGCTATAATCTAAACACAATCTTGAACCAGGTTCCACTTCTCAAACCAATACTAATGATTAGAACAATGATGTATCAGCTAGAAACACCCTCTTATTTTATTAACTCTGATCAGATGGTTTTTACCTCTGTCCTAAGAAGCAACCTTCCTAAACATTTACTTTTGTCAATATTAATCATAACGCCGTTGTTCCCTTCTTATGATTAACCCAGATTTATATCTTATTGGATTTTTTTCTTTTAACAGATGTCAGTCCAACATAAAATCTCTGATTACAACTACACAGTCTTGTTTGGATATTTGGTGATTGGTAGTTGTGAATTTAGCTCTACAGCGGAAACTTTAAAAATTAGAATTATTAAGATGAATTCTTGGAAAATGTATTTAAAAAAAAAAAACATTCAAGCTTCAACTCCAGATGAGAGAGGTTTATCCAATTTGTCCTTGCAGTGGCAGAAACAAATGATAGTGGAGCAGACTGCATGCCTGGACTTTCTTTTTAGGAATTTCTTGGATCATGAAAATATTTAAAGTAAAAATAAGATGCGTTTTTTTTTCTGTAATGTTCTTTGAGAAAAATTACAGACTCTAATATTTCAGCTGCCTAACATTACAAGGGTCAGCACAACAAAGACATTTGTAGAGTGACTCAGCAGATTTTACATGGGATGCCCTTCTTGTCCCAAGCAGACCACAACTAGGAATGGACTTGAACCTAAACCTTTCTGATGATGAGCCCACAGCAGTTCAGGGCCGAGGTGTGTCCATCTTGAAAGACTGGCTTAATCACATTAGAGGTTTTCTTTAATATTTGAAGGAGCATTACAGTGTTTTCATTTTTCCCTCACTAGACATTAGTTGTCCCACTATAAGCAAAATCTATAATTGATGACTAGATGCCTGATCTGAATGTTTTTCATGTCCATAGGCCTTTCACTTGACAGAAGGTGTCTGTTTAACGGGTTATATATTTTTTGCCAACCTGCTGCTTTTCAATAGGCTGACCTAAGATGAGAAGTGAAAGGATTGACAGGACCTTAAGGTGTTAAGGACTATGTTGTCATCCCATACTTCAACAAGTCGGGAAGAGTGAAAGTTACAGGCTGGTTCAGCCTGGCAGGTCACAGGGGAGGGCCTCACTTTACATGCAAATTAAGCCAAAAGATCCCCTTTGGCCTATGGTCATGCAGGCTGGTAAAAACTGAAGAAAAAGAAAATCAAGGAATAACTGGTACATGCATACACTGCATCTATCTATCTGTCTGTCTGTCTGTCTGTCTGTCTGTATAGTATACTATAAGTTGGACACAGACGATTTGGGGAATTACCAACGTTTCATTCTTATTAGGTAGAAAACAGAAGTTTAAAAATTAAATATGGTTAAATTAATGAACGGAATAACTTAAAGTGGGCCACTTCTTTTAACTTGATTTTTTTCTCAACCAGGCTGGTTCTCATAAGTCAGAAACCTTTTATCATGTTGATATCTTCTCGATTATTTTGTTTTTCTTTTATTTGTACTAGATAATCTACCTAAAAAATATGATATTGTGCATATTGTGCATTTTTCCCAGCTTGCCAGTGCTTGTTTTGGTCAATAACACTCCCAAAATAAACAGGTATAATAACTGTGTTTACTCCGGAAGTTTGGTCTAATTTAAATAAGCAGTTCGGTCTTAATCAAAATTCATACTAAACCGGCCTATCTACTCTGGTGACCACACTTTAAGGCACTTTAAGCTTGTTTTTGCTTATATTTTGCCCACACAGTTGTTCCACATGTTTGGCCTCATGTTTTAAATGTTCTCTGCCATGAGTGTTAAGTATGATTTGCACACCATTAAGTCATTCCTGTGTACTGTTGAGGACATATTGTAGTCAGCTTTTCCAAAGAATCTTACTAAATGTTGTTGCAAGCTCTCGTTCTGGAATTTCTGGACTTTTTTTTAAAACAATTTGCATCATAAATATTTCCTAAAATAGTCATAGAGGCTGTCTTGATTGTATCCTAAATTGCTTTTGATTTATTTTTCTGGAAACCAGAAAAATATTTTGATGTTTAGAGCTTGTTACTGTCTTATAACCCCACAAATATTTTAGCCCAAATTTAGCTGAAAGTTCAGGGCTGTTTCCAGCTTTGTCTTGGCTTAATGAAACAGAGACCCTCTTTTAAAAATCTGTATCGAAAAGATTCTATATTATTTAAATAATTAAATGAACATGCCACGATTTAATACAGCCACAATTCTAAGAGCCAGAAAGCATCTTCTTTACTTTATAAAAAAAAAAAAATGATGTTAAGAAACATAAACAAATAAAATTAAATTATTAAATAACCTGAGAACTATACCTAAAAAAATATAAAGATATGCAAAATACACCCCAAAAAATGAGCCTCGTATTGCACAGATTTCTCTGGTTATATGGGCTTTCAAATGCCGATTCGTTGAAGAAAAGCAGTAGCTATTAACCATGCAGAAAAACAAAAACCCACCAGGAATTGTGTCTCCATTACTGGTCTAAGTAACTGAAGAAAAAAAAAAAATCATAATGAAAATTTGGAGTTTACTGGCACAGAATGATCAGTCATTTTCTGTAGTTGAGGAAATATGATACAATTTAGCCAAAAATATGCAGCACAGAGTAGGAGATACCTCTGGGATCTTTCCTTACCAGAATTGTTTAATCTTGTTTCATGCCTCTCACATAACATGATGGAAGCCGGTCCCAAAACAGCAGTCACTTTTATAAAAAACATTTGGGAAATATTTTCTTAGAATTTCTAGGATAGTTTTGCATTTAAACAATTAGGCTCCTATAACTATGGCTTGAAACCGTTTAGGGAACAAGAAAAAATAACATCTTATATTATTTTTATTCAACAAAAATTTCAACCAAAGCAAACAACAAAAAAACAAAAACAATAGGAATGAGTTTTTTCTAAACATAATCAGAATTAAAAAATATGGAATAGGCAAATAAAAAGCTCTAAAGAGGTTTAAAACCTTCAAAAACTACATATTACATATTCATAACTTTTATAAAGGTATAAAGGTTATACTGCACATTCCAGTACTACTTAAGGTAAAGGTATATTGACATTTGCCATATCAAAAACATTTGTTTACTAATGCGCAAATATCCATTTTCCATACTCAAACTGATTGTATATATATGTAAAAAAAAAAAAGCTCTAGTCTCAGGTGTTGAATAAGCGAATTCACATCCGTTATAGAAGCAAAAGCCAGAAAAATAAAACACAAGGAGAAGCTTTAATTACTTTTTTGGCAAATATCATCAACTGTCACCACTCTCATTTTCCATGGTCACAGGATTCTTTCTACTTGTCAATCAACTGGACTTGAAAAGGTTAATCTAGAAGACGTTTTGTTGCTTATCCAAGTAACCTATTCCGTTTTTTTTTGTTTTCGTTTGTCTGTTCCTTCACTTCGTTGTGCTGTCTGGTCTGTGCTGTCTTGATAAGAAAGGCAACCTGTTTTCCTCTGGTAAGGCAGGTGTAGGTCTTTGTGAATATTTTCAGTCTCTAAACATAGACCATCAGTGGTAAAATTGATCCGCCTTATCATTTCATTTAGAAGGATTTTCTGAGTCGTCTGAATGATAGTTTCAGTTTTGTGTTCTTTCACTGGGGCGTCTAGTCAAAGGCTGGTTTGTGGGGATTCTTTCCTGGCTGCATTGAGGGTTTCAATAACCTGCAAGTTTTTTTGGATTTCTTTTCATATTCCAACCTAAGCTGAAGTGTATTCCTTTAACAGTGCTTCACATTATGTTTGTGAAGCTTGTCGGTCATCATGTAATCACATGATGTTAAAGTTCAGCTGCCCTAAAGAACAGAATCCTGCAATAACATAACCAGAATGACTGAGAATCTTCACAGACTTCATTCTTTGTAGACACCTATGGCCTGAGCACAATGAAAAAAACAAAAAAACAAAAAGAAAGGCTTTAACTCAACATTAAGCAGTTGCACCCGGCTGGTTCATTCACGTGTGTCTGGTGGCAGGGCTTTCAGGCAGCTGTGTACCAGCATCAGGATTTTCTAATGAGTCCGTAATAAACACAACTTCTTTTTGTGCTGGCTGGAACATTATTCTGCATATGAAATGCACCCAGAGGTGTAGTATACATCTTTTATCGTTGAATGCAGCTGTCCATGGTTTCTGAACACTTACCACCACTAAGCTTCCCTGACTATACTGCCAGCGGGAAATAAAGTGATAAAAACCACACAAAAAAACCCGAATATTTACCACGACACGGGTGCGGGAGAACAATACTTTAAAGAGAATATTCCCCATCGCTGCCAGACAACAATAGAAAGTTTGGAAAGTAGAAATCACAACTGATTCTTGCTCCCAGGGACAGGCAAGTGTGAGGAATGGCGATTGAGGGTAGAAACAAAGATACGTATGTAGCGAGTAAGAGATGCAAAAGGAGAAGGAGCAAAAAAGAAAAGCACAATCTATATGCATATACGGCAGCCTTCAACACAAGTAGCACTTTATTCCAGAGGGAGAAGCATCAGTCTTGACAGCATATGGCGTCTGTGCAAAATCCATTAATTTTTAATATACCGGGCACTGAAATGAAAAGGCTTCCTGAGACAAGCAATTGTCAGATGTCAGTAGTGTTTTGATAACTTTTTTGATCTCTCCCTTTTTATTTGCATTCACAAAGTGGGGCTGTCCACATGTCACCTCAGTTTGGACATGGCTGAAGACTGACATGGAACCATTTTCCACACAATTGCTCCCACCTTCAGCCTGGAAATGACACATTTGAGGAAAAAGAAGAAGAATAACATACAAGTTTGATTTGGAGTGGCTGTTCCCTTGTAATGTCACTATTTTATTAATGAATTGACTTCAGTTCCCACATTCACATACCCACACATTATTCTTTTGCTAAATGCTGTTAATATTTGAAAGCAGAGATCTTTCCAGAGTACAGAGACAGCAGTTCTGCAAATCTCAAACGTTCTCCAGCTCAGCGGTTGAATTTTGAAGATTAAAACGAGTCATTCTCAGTAAAAGATAACCTCAAAGAGATCAAGCAGGCAGTTCAATAAACTTTAGCAGACCTCCATATCTTTAACAGGTTCTAGAGGAAGAGTCAAATCCCTCCAAATGCAAATACATTGCATGGTTACTCTTGAGAAAAGTGTGCCCTTTTTATTTTCAACTCATTGATCTCTCTTGGAATCCTTGTAAAGAATGTGCTGTTCAAAATATTAATTCATATTTGTAAAATGGCAATTTAAAGCTTCCAAGTGGCCATAGGAGATGAGTGGGAACTTGCAAAATCCAATAAGAGCTTGGGAGACAGGTGCAAAGTGGACTAATTAATAGCAATCTATATACTGGCCAGGGCATGCAGTGGGCCGACTGAGACGCTCTTAGGTCAGGCAATGAAAAGATAGCAGCTCCAAATTCATTTTCTCACTGTGGCTCTCCCAAAGGAGAGCTCAGAAGTACACTCACACTTCCTTTAATGCCTTCGCTGGGGTGTGATTTATTTTTGTGTTTGCCAGCGCATTTGGAAAGTTCATTATCTCGCTCATGGCTTGTTAATTATCCCTGTAAAGCCACCATTAGATCTCTTTAGGCCAGGACTAAGATGAGACTTTTGTCCTAAAGCATTAACAGGATCTAGAGGGTCTGTAACTCTACTCTCTTCTCTTAAATTTGTATCCATCTGCATTCATGTGTAAACTTGAAGAATAAAGAAGAAACGCGAAACAAAGTTTGTGCAAATTGTTGCATCACCTCACCTTTGGTACCACAAACACTCGCCAGAGTTATTTCTGTCTGCCATCTGCTTGCTTTTCAGTTAAATAGCTTGGCCACTGATGCTCAAAATCTAGCTTGATGTCTGTTTACCTACCAGCCTGTGCTAAATCTCATCAATGTGACTGCCAGTGGTGATCGTTGCAGGGACTTACCCAACCCTGTTACCTCTAACAGTGAAGGAATAGGTCCAGGCTTAGTAGGTGGTTTTAAGAAACCTTTTTTGTCAGGTAAAACAACAGGAACAGAGAAAAACACTGCTGCCGCCACACCAGGCAGCAGAGAGCAGGCGGCATGGTCCTATTGATTATGCTGATGTTCATTTGTGTGGCCAAGCAGGACACAGGATCATGTCTCATTTGAACTTTACAGGAACAGAGCAGAATCCCATTTTCTTTTTGCAAAAAGGAGGACCTGATGTTTTATTTTTAGAACAGCTGCATCTAATGGGGCCTGGCAGGTACAGGAGGCGTCACATCTGTCGAGGCCCAGGTGATGCTCCTGCCCGCAACTCCTCCCCCACTCCTCGCCCGCTCCCCACCATCTAAATGACTCACACTGAAGATCAACAGTGTCATTTCCAATAAACCCGCTTCCTCTTCCTGCCACTTTCCATCAGCCCTAGTGATAGATTCTTACTAGTAGCTATTTCATTCCACAACACTAAGGATTAAGAAATGCATAATGTAAAAGATGTAAAGAAGATGAATATTCTCTATAATACCAGAGCAGTCAGATGATTAATTAGAAAAATCTAGCTGCTTGAATGTAGAAAATTGTGCAGTATGGAGCTTTTACATTAAAATTTTCTTTTCCCTGCTAAGTTAAAAAAAAGGCAAGGACACAAATTATTAGAAGGGATATAGATACACATGTTTTTCAACTCAACAAGGATTACTAGTTCCTCCCAAAAAAGCTAATCAAAATTCGTCTTTAATACCAAACTTAAAAAATACCCTTTTGGCACGACACTAGCAGTTTCTGTTAATGCAAAAAAAAAAAAAAAAAAAAAAAAGAAACAGGATTATATCATCAACAATACATGACTGATATTTTCACACCTTATTACCAACACGTATTACTTTATTATACGCTTTATTAATTACTCATTATTAATCTTATTGACACCTATGATAAACTCTTAGTTAAATAAAGTGAGCTTGAACTCTAAGAAGAGGTTTACTAATTCAGAACATCATCTGACTTATTCAAAGACAGAAAAAAAAAAAATATGGAATTGAACTGTTAGGTTTTTAATATCTCCTTTATTTATTTATTTGTTTGTTTGTATTATTTATCATTCCAATAGTTGACAAGATATCGCAGTAATGAAATGACATTTGACATATTTTAAAGCATTAAACAAAAACAAAAAAACTTTTCAAAGGTGTAGTAGACAAAGAGTCTGAATCTCGGGCCATGTCTTTTTCTGGGTACAGCTCTTAGAAGTGGTGGAAGTTTGCACACAGCATGTCTTAAAAACAGTTAAAGCAGCATGATGTGTTGTTGGGTGATTGAAACAAATAGCTAAAGATATCCATCCTTAACCCACCGATTGATGTAGAAATTTATCAAACCACTGTTGCTCAAAATTTACATTCATCTAACATTACATGAAAGCAGAAAAAAAAGATTGCTCTTTTTTTCATAGCTGAAATTCAATTCAGATATCAAGGGTTTAACCTGGCTCTGTGATGTCACAGCGCTCACTAAAGCCAAATGTTTAGGCTCAAAAACCCTTTCACAAAAACAGTTGTGAATGTTAGGATAATATAGGAATTACTTTGAGGAGTTTCGTTTAACCAACAATCCACTCTTACTTAAATGGACCTAGTGTCTTCTATGAATCATTTCTAACTCAACCAATGAGGTAATTACATTTTGACACATTGAAGAAAAGAGTTCTGGGAATTGTTGAAGGCAGTCATTTATTCTGTGCAGAACTGAGCATCAGTTGTGTGTGACAGAACCCCTTATTTAGGTTGTCGATAAAACAAAGAACAGCAGATGGTAAATAATAGATGCAAAGAAAATACATAAATAAAAATCACAGACTGGGACTCGTAATGCATTTTTTAAGACATGTATTCTTCAAAACATCCCTGGGATATTATTTATTTTTTTGCCTTCTATCTGAAGTTTTACTACCGTTTCTTTTAATGCCTACTATTCTGGTAATAACAATACACATTTTGTTGTGCTGTGTTCAATTTCAGACAAACTGTGATCTAAGAGCTTGTCTACATGGGCAAAATATCTCCATCGTTCCTTTCTACTCTTACCTGAAATCCGCAGCACTCCAAACTTTATGTACATAAGAAATCACTGCAGGAGACTTGAATAGCTCTCTGGATACTGGGATATGTCACTATTATACCAAGGCGGGGTAGAACACCACAGAAAAACATCAACAACACAGCGGAGTGTTGATAAAGAAAGCTGGGTGTGTTGGGGGGTGCGTAGGGGGATGGAAAGGGTGCGCAAAGGTGGTTCTTTTTAGCTCAGCAGAATGGTACCATCAGCTGTAGCATTTCTTCTTTTCTCCCCTCTTCCACCCCCCACCCCCATCCAATGCAGAAGACAGGAAGCTGTTTGTTGGGATGCTCGGCAAGCAGCAGAGCGAGGACGACGTGCGGCGGCTGTTCGAGACCTTCGGCCAGATCGAGGAGTGCACCGTCCTTCGAGGGCCTGATGGGGCCAGTAAGGGTCAGAGCCCACACATCTTTCACCTTTTCTCCCTCTTAATCCCTACATGGCTATATGTGTGCTTCTTATCTTTCTATCTTTAGTTTTACCTGTGGCGCGCTCATCCACATTCTCTGTGATGTACTTCTGTAACTGCTTATTCAACCTTCAGCTACCCACTGTTTAAACTGAGTTTTTTTATTTCTAACTTGCTATTTTCTGTGGCTCATTGTCACTACTCTGGCACTTTCTTTCCTCCCACCTACATTTTTTTTTGCTTTTTGTTCTGCATTTCCTTTTGTATTTTCACCCCATCATTTAGCCCTTTTTCTTTTTTTTATTTCCCTCTTGATCTTATACATTGTCTTTCCATCACAGGAGCTTTTCTCACCCTGAGCATCACATAATACCTCACCTCTCTCTCCCTCCAAAAAGCAAAGGGGTGTAATCGTGTTTGTTTCCCACATTCCCATCATCCCTCCCGAGAGACATCATTGGCTGATAATGTTCCACTGTAAATAAAGCAGCCAGACTCTGGGGTTTGCTGCTGTCACTCACCAGGTGGCAGATTTGCTTGCATTCATAAAACAAACATAATTTGAATTCTCATCTTGGGTTATGTGGTCCTTGATTAGTAAAGCATGGCGAGATAAAAAAAAGCAGTAAAATTGCAATATGCAGGTAGAATTTTGGGGATAAAAAATCTTTAATTCATAAAAAAAACAATCTCCGTCTCAGTCACATCTGGAGTGATGATTCTCCTTTCATTGCTCGAGATCTACCTTTTCTCTTGCTCTAATTACTGCAATTTATTTTCCTCTGATGAGCATTCAGAGTTGTGACAGAGGTTAGCGAGTAGAAAAGAGGCAGGAGCAGATCATGTGTAATGCTGGCTTATTGAGAATGCATACAAAGCTTATGCCTTAGTCACAACTGCCCTTACTTGGATGGAAATGGGCAGTATGCAGGTGAAAAATGGGCAAATCTGTATGGGCCACAAAGGTGGCCCACACGTAATTTTAAGATCGTAGACAACCCAGTGAGCCTGTAAGTAGAAAATGTTATGCACATTTTTCACTACGAGCATGCTGTGGGTGTCTGGGTGTAGTGAACACTTAAGCAAAACGTTAGGGGAAAGCAGGTGAGATGCAGGCGTGTTGTCAAATTATTAATCTTTTTAACCCTACTTAAACCAGCATAATGTATGCTGGTTAGAGCTGTTCAAGTGAAAGGGGTGTGATCAATCCATGCTGCCCAGCTTTTAGAAATGTGGAAATCAGGCAATCAGAGTATGTACATCCTACGGGCTCATACGTATCATGTGCACACCCTGTGCGTAAAGCATCTGCGTGCGGCCAGTAAGGAGTCAGTGCGTGCAGCTTACTAATAGCTAGAGTGTGGCATAAGGACACTGTACAATAGCATCAATCGTTTGTCATAAATCTGTGCAACTTACATTATCCTTATGAATTTTTCACAATACATTTACCACTCTCACGACAATTGTACATTTCATTGTCATGAAATCCCTTAAGGTGGCCGCATGGGCTACTAAGGAACAACAAGACACACCTCTGTTCCCTTTAAAGTGCTGCTGCATCTACGGATTCTATACAAGCCGGGACAATCCAAAAACCCACAGGACCCGTTTGGGTACATGTGACTAAGGCATCTGTTGTGCTGAAATTCACACTTATCTTTGCCCCTTCCTCCTTTCATTGCTGGGTGCAGTGCTGTGTTTTATTCCTCTGGCCCACTGCCTTTATTTCTTCATGGCTTGTTTTGTCTTTTGCCATCTCACTCTTCCTGTCTGGTTTCCTGTCTGTTTGCTCAAGTGCCTCCAGCTGATTGACAACACACACAATTAAAGAAGGCCCCTGTTGTCGTGTCAAACAGCCACTAGTTTCATCCACTCTTCAAGCTTACACTTCCTTTCTCCTTCTTTTAGCCCACACACAAGCTTTTTCGTTCTCTCATCACATGCCATGCATTCCTTTCTTTTGTTCATGTTATCACCAACTCGATCACTTCGTTTTTGTCAGGTTTTCCTGATGTGAAATGAAAAGAAAAGTCTGAACCACCTGAAAAAAATCTCTCATATATGTTGATATCAGCATCTATCACAACCCTTGCAAGAGTTTCACGCAACCACTACAGAAAGTTAAGGCAAATTATTTTGCCAGGCACCCCACTCGGGATAAGGTTCCCATAATTTGAATGAGACAGACCTTGAAATTGACAGTGCTATCTGTTCATGGTTGAAGCTTTGTCCCCTGTTGATGTAAATTTATGCTACTCAGAGGCTTTTCAGCACCCCTCTTCACCCAATAAAAAGGCCGAGAAGTTTAACATCCGTCTCTCTATGGTGCTGCTCCTCAAAGTACTTTGAAAGTGCAACACTTGCTGCCAGAGTTGAATAGAGCGGCGAATTGTCAAGAAGAATGGAGAGATGGCTTTTAGGTCTATAATTAAGTTGTGTTATAAATGTCACCCATCCAGAAGGACGGAATTCATGCATACATATTATTACCCTGGGATTTCAAAAGCCAATGCCGATCCTCTTGCTTGAAAGCAATACAATTTCCTTTTTTCTTGTTCCTTCCAAAGTCATTTTAGGCCATCAAACTCAAAAACTCAAATGTGCACTGTAATTTATGAAGCTATAGCACTTTCAGGTTTTTGGTTGTTGTTTTCCTTCTCCATTAACTTTTTTTAAGTCACAAAAAGCTGTATTTGATGAGAAATTTGAGCAAATTGTTCAGCGTGAGTATGACATTGATGATAAACTGAGCCCTGCAGTCATGGATGCCACTGTCTGTTTTGCTCTCGGCATAACTTGGAAACTGTTATTATCTTTGACAACAAGGGGGAAGCAAGATCAAGTTATTATGGTTTAAAGAAATCAAATAGCTTTAAAAGAAATCCAAATGACTCTTATCTGCTTGTCTTTAAAGATTTGTGGTGATTGGTCTCTCAAAGACAGAGCTGCAGGCAAATTGTTGACTGCAGGCTGATGCTTTTTGGTCAGACTGACAAAGAGCTTTCATGGATCCTCACAGAGGGGAGGTCAAGTATAGTTAAAGGATGATTTTATGAAATCAAAGGCTTCCTCAAGTAATCTACTTATCTCTGTAGATGCATGCATCTATAAGGACATTTAACATACACAACATCCACAGCTGTTCACAACATTTTTTGCTGGCAAAAACTTAAAATGCTTGCAAAATCCCCCAAAAATCACATGGATGGAAGAAACTCAGTTAAGATCAAACATAAAAAAGAAAATAGTGTAACCTTTTTTGGCCGAAAATATATTTATTTACTTTAAGGGTCACAGTTATTAAATGCTGGAATTAAAGGCTTCTGCTAGATTAAAGAGTGTTTGCAGTTGTCATGGATCAATATAAACCTTTTATCACACTATAAAACATACATCTTACCATTTTTTTTTATTTTTATAGTTACGTTGTTCTGCGGCGCTGCTACGATCTAACCGAATTGTGAGGGTTCACAGTGAAAAGATCTTATTCCGAGATAAGTAACCAGATGTGAGCCCCTCCAAGGACAATTGTTAAAAAAAAAAAGAAGGAAAAAGAATGTGGGTCCAAGTCACCAGTGCTATTCAGTTAATGAAAAGAGGGCAGAATTAATCCGTGACTTTGTTAATGAGATATCTCTTGACTTAACACATGAGCTACCTGAAGGCAAGGATAAGAATAGTACAATACTGAATAAAGCTTCGAAAATGTGCTCCTTTTTCATTTAACGACTTTAGCAAAATTACCATATTTTAATTCCACAGCATCTCAGGCCACTATCAATCACTTTATGGTGTTATCAGTCTCGTGATCTCCCCCACATGTACAGCAATATATGTCCACCTCATGTGATCACAGTTTATGCTTCCATAAGAAACACAATTTTTTAACTTACATTCCATTTTTTTGTTTTTAAATGCAAGGGGTGTTCTCAATCTCGCTTTATCATCAAAGTTTGTTGTTGACTTATGAAAACTTTAAAATGTATGAAAGCTCCTTCCTCATTTGAAATGACTTTAAAACAAATATTCATTTAGATAGGCAGATTAGAAAAATATGCTTTTGTCATAATAATCTGTTTTATGAGTGAGTGAGCACAAATCTCAAAGTGTAAATAAGAAAATAATTAGTAATCACAAATAAGCCATGACTTGACGCTGTGTGTTCCAAAACGGAGCAGGTCAAATTAGAAAAGACAGGAGATGGGATGTTCCAAGTAGCAAAGCGCTTTAGGTAAAACCAGGCAGTTTTACAGTTAAATGCTTCCAACAAACAACTGGTCTAATATATTTACAAACCAAATAACATGAGAACAATGATTATAAATGATGTATTTTCCTTGCAATTCATGATGTGCCTGTCTGTTTTTGTGTGCACAGGCTGTGCCTTTGTCAAGTTTTCCAGTCATGCAGAAGCGCAAGCTGCAATTAACAGCTTGCATGGAGGACAAACTATGCCTGTAAGTATTACATTCATTGCAAGTGCTGTCATTAGTAGTTGCAGCCAGTTCTGTTTTTCCAATGGATGTGATGTCAGTCCACTGTCTATACCAGCTATTATGTGGGTGGAATTTAAAAAAAAATGTCAAAGAGCTGTCTAAAGCCGGGTTTGACTACTGTCCTTCAGCTTTTGTATTAAACTTGATTGCTGCCTGAGAATTTGAAGTGCAACTTCCCAAATACAAGAGTTTGAATCTTCATCTTTTCATATGGTTTAAGCATCTGTGCAAAGACCATGTCTGCTTATTGAATAGAATGCTAAATTACACAGTGATTTTGTGTAAATATTGTTTTTAAACTAATCAGGACATACAGGGCTGTAAAAGCTATCGTTCAGTTTTTAAAATCATGTTTTTTTTTATTCAACTGTAAACATATTTTATGGTTACAGCAGGTTTTGCTAATATCACCAGATCACCTACAGCTAACTGTGAAAGGTGTAGTTGTCTCCAAGCATTCCCAGCCCAAATCAAAGTGCTTATCAGGAGGTGTGCTAGCCTCCTTAAAAGCATAGATCTTGGTAGCTTGAGGGTTTAGAGCATTCAGACCAACTTTTTAACCACGCCTTTATGGACTAAAGTCAAACATCTACAAAAAAATCTGCACTGAAAAATAGTTGAGTAAGCTTTCATTAAAGTCAAATTCTTTCTGTGACAGTTTGGTTTCACAATATTAATCATCTAAAACACCTGACGACCATTAACAAGCAGATCCATGATACTGAAAAACTTCTTTGAGTTTGCAAGAATTTCAAAAACTGATAATACGCTGTCTCTGCTTCTTTAAGTGCTTGTTGATGTTTCAACAGTAAGTCCCTAATAATATTCCAAGACACTTGCAGTTTATATCAGATTTTGTATTTCCTTCTTTTTTTTCTCAAATCCTGGCAAAAATCCATTTCAGATTTGGCACTTATCCTGGTGCATAGTAGCGTTCCACATTCTGTCCAAGTTGCAGCATATGGCTGCTTAACTCTGTAATACATAAAGAGTCACAGTAATGAAATGCTTGATGCCTACAGTGTTTAAATCTAAGTTAAGTCAGCATTATAGACAATGATCAAAAGTGGGTTGGTATACAATCCTGATAAGTAATGCATCCTGTATGAAAAAGCACTGAATGATGAGTATTTCATTAGTTGACGCACAAAGCAACCTAACTGTCATCAAACTACACTTCATTTTGAATAAATGCTGCTTTTAATGGGCTTGAATGAGGCCAACAAAAAGACTTGAGTGAAAGAAATCATGATTTACCAAGTGTCTAATGCCAGCAGTGGGTGTGTATTGAGTACTACACAGCTGGAAACGCGCACGAACACCCAGTTTTTTCTGGCAGGCATCCGCACCTTCACACACTTCACTGATGTTCCGCAATAAATATTTACGGATGCTTCCTGGCAGCCAGATAGTGTCCTGGAAGCCAGATGTAATTTACACATCTTTTTGATGCCGACTCATTTTGCATTACATTGAAGTGGTGAGGGGGAAAGACACGTTGTAGAATTGGTTTACTTTCTGAGGTTGTTTTGTACAGCACACACCAAACTTTTCTAGAAGGTTAACCACAAGGGTCAAAATTTAATGAGGAGTAGACTGTGAGCTGAGGGATAATCATGCCGCTCACTGATCAAATTATTCAAAGCCTCTTAGTAAATTTTGAGAATGATCAACAAATTTATCCTCTCCTCAAAATATCTTGTTGACTCAATCGATAGAATATGTTTACATGACAAATATTTACATAATTGACACTCCTGAGAGCATCTTTAGTGCTCTCTTTTGTAGAGAAATAAAGTTGGTGCTGATTGTTGAGAACATTGTTTTCTTAGCTTCATCCCCCAGCTCAAGCAGTTATATTAAGGAGGGGGTCACTGAGCCATCTGAGGTCTGCCGCTAGCTGAATGTCCAAGGCACCATATGGAGCCCAAAAAGCGACCCTGGACAGATTAAAAGCCAGCCAAAAGTTCATTAATAATCCACAATATCCATAGCTTTCTCTCCCTTTATACCTGCACCTGTTATCTTGATCTCCCTCAAATCCAGCTCCCTCTCAGATTAATAAGCAATGTGGCCGTTGGTTTCCAAGTAAAGCTCTGTTACCGATGTGGGGGATGAAGTTAATTTGGATAATATCATGGCCACATGTCTTCAAAAACAAACTAACAGGAGGCAGGATACAGAGAGTGGTTTGCCTTGCACACTGCCAGCTGCCAGCTGTGAGGTCTGAACGAAACCTGAACATAGTTTTTTTTTTCTCATTCTGCCTTTTTCTCTTAATGTTCTGTCGGTGGCATCTGTGTTACCTGGCATACTTGCATATATGTGACATAAAAAATTCTTGCCCCGAACATACACTGGCTCAGAATAAAAAAAAAAAAAAAAAAGATTTAACAAAGCTCAAGGGCAGAAGATGTCACCACAGGGCATGTGCTGAAAGACTGGGTCATAGCCTTAACTGATGTTTATTGCAGACTGCAGGTGCTTCCAAAATTAAAAGGTGATTGAGTGCAGAGCAAGTTCTCCCACAGGATTAGCTGGTGAAATGCTTCAAGGCTGCAGAGGCACAGGTGGCAAAACTTCAGATGGGCAAAGCCAGAGGCTGGTACTCACAACACCCAGCAAATTGCAGACATTGTCATGTTTGGTGTCACAGCGTGGCTGACAGGGCCTGTGGAGCCTGCCAGAGTTGGCAGCAAAAAGAGCATGCTTGTATGTGATACTGTA
This sequence comes from Oryzias curvinotus, assembly GCA_023969325.1. Lineage (NCBI taxonomy): Eukaryota > Metazoa > Chordata > Actinopteri > Beloniformes > Adrianichthyidae > Oryzias > Oryzias curvinotus. Next base: position 19,215,053 of record CM043708.1, read on the forward strand.
GTTGCAGATTCATGACAGGTAAAACCAAGCCAGAGAACACCGTTCATCAAGTGACACATGGAACTACTGTTAGATCTCAGCAGTATTGTATTCCATTCAACATGCAGCCTTTTTTTTGTTTCTTTTTTTATAGAATGCTCTTATTAGAATCAAAACTGGAAGATGAGAGATTTTTTGTATATTCAAACAAAAGATGCATGTACGGATGACTGAAAGTGAGAGTTTGTGCCTTTTACTATAATGCAGTAAGCTGAGCAGATGCAGGCACATGTGTTAGGAAGTGGAGTCAGACCAAGGCAGCATCTTCCGTTGCTAATGAGAGGCAATCTTCCCATGAGGCTTGCAAAGATGCAACAAGGTTGAGTGTTGAATTCAAGGCTTCAAGGGAGTTAATCTAATTATCCAATGAACTTGTAATATTTTGAATTGATAATTTTAATTTTCTGGAGCTCTGAAAAACAGGGAAAGCCCTCTTACAATGCAACTATATTTGAAAGTAACTGCCATGCATTGAATTTTAAATAAACTTCTTTTCTATTTGTTGCCTTTATTTCAAGTTTTTCTTTCTTTGGCCACACTGTTGTGTTATTGAAAGCCTGTTTGGGAGATACGCTCGTATTCACCTGTTGGCAGAGCTCTCAGAACAGTGTCTTTCCATCACAGTAATGCTGAGATAAAAGCATTATGCTACTTCAGCGCTGTAGTTGAATACTAATCCCTCAATTACCAATGTGCATTTTTCCATCTGCACATTTCGTGCCCTATACACAATCCAATAAGGGAGAGTTTCACAAGTCAAGTGTGTTGTTCAAGAAATGAGATTAGTTTTTGAACCTGTGACAAATTCCTTAGTTGTAGCTGTCAAAAATGATGGCTCCCTGGTGGCCCTTATCAAATTCAGCAAATTCGTTTTCTCTCCAGGTAGGGGAGTCGTGCTGCTGGAAGTTATTATTCGGTTTGTTTGTGAGTTTGTTTTTTTTCTGCAGCCAGTGAGGAACAGCTGCTTTAGCACTAGTTGTTTGCCCCAACCTGTTCCTTCATTACCTGACTAAAAAAACTCCCTTCTTTATGCGAAATAGGAACTGTTGATCCGTAAGACAGGCTGACACATTGGGTTCTTCTAGTCTGATTAGACCTACCATGTTTGTGGTTGTTTATCTCACACGTTTACAAAGGATATAAAGTTCTTCTATTCAGAAGTTGGGATACAACTGTTTTTTTTCACGACTTTTTGGTCTTTCTGCAGCAGTTTAGCTCTGACATAAATGGCAATGTTGACAACAGCTGCAGAAGCTGTTTTGCTGGTTTAGTGTTGCTGCCAAAACGATTCATAGGAGACATTGTGGGTCTCCTCCTGTGCTGATGTCTAAAGCAGAACACTCTGTTGGGAAAACCAGACCCGGCCAGACTCGCTTCATCTGAGTCACGGTGCAGTGACTACAGGCAGCCTCAGGCTTTCACAGTCACAATGCTCTGAAAGCATTCTTCATGTGGTATTAAATGAATATAAGAACCCACAGATACACAAAGCAGAGAAATTTGCAAATCTAAATGCCAGCCTCTGTGCTGTGGGCAGAACTGAGCACCAACAGTAGAGGAAGATGTTTGCTCTGTGCCAGCCTCATTAAATCCAGCAGCCTGGTCCTTTCAAACTGGCCCAAAAAGTTAAGAAACAAAAGAAAAATGGTCAGAAGGAGGAACAAAATTAAATTAGAAAAGGAAAAATTGTGCTGTTAACGCCTTTATATTGGAATATTGATTTAACTAATTGAAATGGCACCAAGGGAGAAAACACCAGATGGGTCTGCTCTGGCCTGAGGTGTGGGGCTGGCTGGCTCTGATAGGTTCCCATCTGAGACACTCTGTCCCTGGGGTCTAAGCTGATGCTTTACTTCTTCCAGCTCCAGTTTCATAGTTATCTCCAGCCAACACATCCTCATTTTATTCCTAATAGAATGTCTATGAGACACATTTATCATAGGTTATTTGAAGGTAAAATAAAAAAAGGACATTTTTTTTTTAAATGGACACACTTCTGTTTTTAATCAGTCACATGCAATTAGAATATTACATCCAAACTTTCTTAAAGAAAACAAACTAAATAAATGCATAATCTCTCAAAAACAACCAAAACAAATAAATTGTTACATTGGTATGAGCTAGTCACGAAAACCCATCAACACATTCCTGTTAAAACAATAATTATGAAAAAAAGTACTTGCTTTTAATTCTTATTGCAGATGTGAATCACGTCTGATCAAAAATGTTCCAAAGATCCTAAAGCTTCAGTCACCAAACTTTCTCACATGACTAATTATTACCCTATCGTTATACTGCAACACATATTTTTGGAGAAAATCATTTCAATATTTTAAGAATGTCTCATGTATACATGGATCATAATTTATCAAAAGATGTATAGGTCTAAAAGAATTCATGCTAAACTCTCCAAACTATCTCACATGAATAATTTTCACTTATTTTTAACAGTTTATAGTTAACATTTCTTTGTAGTTAATAGTTTTACTATTTTTACCTTGTTGTTCAAGTTACTTAGAAGAAGTGCTCTGTTTAAGTGTTAAATATTAAAAGAAGGTAAATAAAATAAAAACAATCTGGATCAGTTTCTAACTGTTTTTTGTTCTTCATTTTTAAAAAACATTTTACAAAAGTATCAAATTCAATGACTGCATCGGATTGGCGACAACAAATTCTGAGTAGGACATCTGTAATTTTAAGCATCTTGAAAGGTTCAATGTAAACATTGTCATGTAAATTCATTTTTATCCTTGATCACAATCTGAACAAAAAAAATCAAAAGAAATTTCTCTAAATGTTATATTTTGTACACTACCACTAGTCATCCATCCATTTTCTTAGCCTGCTATATATCACTTTAGGGGTCACTGGGTTGCCAGAGTCTATCCCAGCTACTGTGGGATGAAGATGGGGTGCACTCTAGACAAGTTGTCAGTCTGTCGCAGGACCGCACAATTACTCCCACACACACACACACACTCACATGTCCACACCCAGCTACACTTTAGAGTAACAAATTAACCTAAGAAGCATGTTTTGACTGCGGTAGGAAGCCAGAGTGTTTAGAGAACATCCACACACGCACATGGAGAACATGTAAACTCCATACAGAAAAGTCGAACCAGGGCCTTCTCGCTATGAGGGGAGAGTGCTAACCACTGAGCCACCAAGCAGCCCTACACTACTGCTAGTTATTGGAAAAAAATACTTTTTTATTCATTTATTTTTCATACATAAATATTTATCTGATCAGAGGCTGATGTTGCTTGAAGGATGAATGCCTTCTCCCACTATGAAGTTGAGATGTTTTGCTTAGTTTAGCTGGGCTCAGGTTTGTTTGGTTTTGTTCCAGGCAGACAGGTTGAGTTCATTGTTGCATTTAATTTCCAGACTTGTGAACAAAAGTTCACTTTTAACTTGCAAAAGGCAGCTGAGTTTTACACACAGCATCACACACACTGGCTGGCCCAATTTTTAGCTGTGCATCATCATGTAGGTCTCTGACATTTTTAAATTCAACACATCAAACAAAGAGGAAAATTTTAATCAGAGCAGAATTTGCTCTGACCCTGTCAAGATGAGACACTTAGTGAACAATGAATTTCAAGTTGTGATTGTGGAGGCCTCCTCTCCCGGTGTCTTTGCTTTTATGATCTTACTAATCATATCCTGACTGGCCCCTGGCTGTTTCTGTCCTTCTGTCCTGGTGGTACTCCATGTTCTTTCCCAGCATGCATTGCCTGTAATTAAATAGGAGCCTGGTCTTCTTGACAATGTATGAGGCTGCTTTTTCTGCCAGGCAGCCTCCTCATCCTCCCTTGTTCTTTCTGCATCTGCCTCTCACTCACACACAGACACTCTTCCTCCTTCTCTTTGTCTGGATGTCACGTGGCTAACTGACTCTGGTTTCTGTCTCTCAAATGATTTAATTGGATGCAAACTCAGGAGCAGGGACATCAATATGTTACTATATCTGCCATAAAGAAGAGCCATTAGTCAATACTTTGCCCTCCACATGCTGAAGGCTTTTGTCAGACCTAATTACCCAGTGCTGTATTCAGTGGAGCTTTACCAGTGGGGAACTGGGACTCCTGTGGGATCTGCTTAGGATCACAGTTCACTCGCAGTGTATACAGCATAGTCAGAAAGTTCACAAAAGCAAATATCACTCTCTTTCATTAAATGCAAACAGTTAAATGACTACAGACTTGACAGGTGCTTATTTAATACTGTCAGCTCCCTGGATTTTGAGATATTTGATCTCAAACATGGAATATCAGTTGCACACTAAATCAAAAAATGTGAATAAATCAGTTATTTGTTTAAGTCACTGCCCGTATTCAAGCAATGAAAAGTTTTAAATAAATAAATAAATAAAAATCACATAATGCTGCATATAGTTTACCAAATATATCCGCAAAAAGTACATATCTGACAGAGATTCACAAATAAATGATGGATTTATAATCCCTTTACCTTCAGGTAAACTTCTGTAACAAGAACAGCAAGTTTGAATTTCCATTTGCCCACTTAAATATCAATCTGTAACAGCAGTTTTATTTTTGAGATTGCACTTTGTTAGAATGACATAAAACCAAAGAAGATGTTAGATTTTTGAGCCTGAGGTGTGAGAGGATAATAATAGCTTGAGCAAAAAACTGCAAGGAATTTTTTTTTTAATCATCATAAAGAAATTGGAAAAAAGAAACTGGACATACCTCCAAAACAGAACCCCAATGTGAGAGCTAAACTATATGAAACATAGACAATATTAATGGTATCCCTTTGTTAATTAATTAATTGAAAACTTACAATTAACAAAGTTGTTAAATACAATCTTTTTAAAAAAAATTCTAAAAGTAGAAGCTAACACAAACATGATGACCTTACATTTGTTGATTTTTGGTCTTTCAGTTGTTTGACCAGTTATGACCATTGACGTAGGCAAAACTTTTGATAATCGGGAGCACATTTTGCCTCAGAATGCATCATCCATTTAAAAAAAAATTCTTATTTCAGTATTCTCTTTTTTAAAAGTAATTCTGCTCAACAACAAAAAAAATACTAATAATCATAGTTATTAAGTGACAATTTTCATTAACTGTGGGGTACCAACACTTTGGTCTGAACTTCATTAACCTTGTAAAATGTTATATGTGTCCCTATAGGGTGCCTCGTCCAGCCTGGTGGTCAAATTTGCAGACACTGATAAGGAGAGGACCCTGCGCAGGATGCACCAGATGGCAGGCCAGCTCGGTATCTTCAGTCCCATGACCATCCAGTTTGGGGCCTATGGCACCTATTCTCATGCTGTAAGTCTCAGCCCGGCGGGGGAGGAGACGGTGAGCTTAAAAAAATAAACTGTTATAATTTGAGGTTTGAATTCAATCTTTTTTCCATTAGGTATGCAGCTCCCTCAGCAAACGGCTCCTTCATGGATTCACACTGTTACAGGGATAGTTAAATATAGAAATGACTGTAGTTAACGAAAACAAAAATGTGTCAAATGAAGTTGCTAAGCATATATTCTCAGCAGAACTGCATATTCTACTTTATTTATATATTTTTTTAAGTAATGTAATGTAAATCACTGTGTTCCATTTAAATGAAATACATTTTATAGATGTTTTTTACATTTTTTTTTGAGCAAAGAAGACCCGTTCACCCTTACCCCTTTCTTTCCCATCCCACTCCACCATATTACATATTCACACATGAAAGTCACAGCCTGAGTTAGAAATCCATGAGAATTTACACTCACATGGTAGCTAACAGCTCACTCTGACAGGTGAGAATCGCCCACTTGCACACAGACTCACTAACACCACCCATGCAGAGCCCCCACTTTTTTCCCCTCCCATACACAGCACATATAGATGTACATAGACTTCAGCATCCTAAACTGATCCCACCACAAAGCCTTTATCTTGTGTCAGTATAATGAGCACAGGGCCAGAACAGTCTTAGTAGCTGTGAAGCAAAGCTGCAGGGCAACACAGATCACTCTGTTCAAAAACAAGGCATGGGCCAAGCAAACAGAGATGTGAGAGTAAACATGCTCTGTTCCTGCGGCTATTTCACCCTCCTTTCCTTTTTCTGTCCTTCCCTCCATCCCACCGCCCCATTTTCCTTTCACCCCACTGCTCTTTAATCCTACAGCAGATGATGCAACAGCAAGCAGCCCTGATGGCAGCAACACAAGGGTCCTACCTGAACCCCATGGCAGCCATTGCTGCCGCACAAATGCAGCAAATGGCAGCTTTCAATGTCAACGGTCTGGTGGCTACTCCCATGACACCGTCCTCAGGTATTCAACAGCAAACACTTTCCTGTCACAAAGGGTATTTATGCAGGAGTTTCACACTCAACTGTAACTGCTGCTTAAAAAAAAAAAAAAAGTAGGACTAACAAGTGACAATAAAATCATTCAGGACCTCTTTCTTCAAAGATATGTTTTATTTTGGAATAAAAGCAAACTGTCAGATTTCTTTTAAAAGAGGCGTTGCAGTTAGTGATGCAAGGTGCGAGACAATGTAAAGCATTAGCATATATTGTTTGGCAGCCACATTATAGCCATTCTCCTCTCCTCCGCCTATACATTATCTCTCACTCAAGTTTCCTCTGTCTATCACTCTCTCCCAATGTTTCCCTGACAGGGTGTGCTTTCTGGGAACACAGCCAATGCACTGACTTTGGATGCAGAGTCCTTGGTTTATACAATATAAGAGCATAGATTTGTGGAAGATAATCCTGGGCTGCAGTCTGAACTATCTTTTTTGGCCCTTGTCAAAAGCAGCTTTGATGGCTCGACAAGTAGGGAGGCCACCTGAAGGCAAGGCCGTTGCAGATGTATTATATAAAGTGACTTGAAGCACTACCTGACATTTGTAATCCATAAGCCCCTATATACTTAGGAAGCTCTATCAACCATAATCTTAGATGACTTTAATGCCTTTCACCTGGATTAAAAAGAACATAAAAATATTCATATAAATTCTTTTAGCACAAAAGGCTACTGGCAAGGTGACATACTTTGCATTTCACTGCAAAGCAAAAAGGAGAAAACAACAAAATAAATGGTCCCTGCCTTCATTTTAATATCCTAATTGTGCTTTTGAATTTTTTAGCTTCAATAAATCAGATATGTACCCCAAGTGACAGCATTAGACTTTCAGATGCACTCTTAGACAAACCTTCAAGATCACACGTTTCTTTGACAAGCAACTCTCTCTGGTACTGTTTGAGACTGCTGTAAACTAATGAAAAGCATGCAATTTTCCTACTTCTCTGTTAAGCAACATATGCTGCTCTTGGCCCTCCCTCATCTCAACAATGACTCATTGAATTTGTCCAAATTCCCTCACCAGTCACTACTTAGTGCACTATATAGGGCGTTCGTCATTTTGTCAGGGGGTCCAAATCTACAATTCCAAATTTTAGTGTACTGGAAAAGTCAGAAGTGAAAAACTAGTGTGTTTTTTTTTTTTTTTTACATGTCCTGTCCAACAGCTGAGCAAACAGATGAGAGCTGAAGGCCTCTTGTTTGGGGACATATTTTACTGTGATAATAGGGGTTATAAATCCTCTGACACACCTGAGGTATATTTGAATAAACCCCTTTTGTAATTTAGGCAAAACTTTATTCATCTTTATTAAATTGTAACAGTTTTTTGTTGGACCGACGGAAGAGAAAAGGACTAAAGAAGAGAGAGGGATGTTAGAGAGGGAGGGATAGGAGGCTGATTATAGGGAGGGGGGTAAAACCATGAGGCAGCATAAAGCAACAAGTTGCTGGATGTTTATAATCATTAAAAAAACTTAGGTTCAGATGTATTACAAATCTAGAAGGCGCGGGGGTCTGTCCACACACACTCAAATGTTACAAACATACCTGTTGGCATGTTCACATACAAACATGTCAACATGTACACAACACAACACACAATACACAGTACACTTGTGCATTCAGACTAACGTCACACATCATGGTCATATTTGCCAAAAACAAAAAGAAGAAAAAAAGGTTAGGGAGTAATGAGGGAATATAGACATAGCCAATGAGAACCATGGTTACTTGCAGCATGTTTACTGGATTGTGGCCAGAACATGATTTTTTCAAAGTGGAACTGAATATTTGCAACAGCACGCCCAACAACACATGAAATAGTCTATTGTGCAAATAATTTTTACTTTTATTGAAATAAAAATCAATGGAAATACTCTATTTCCAGAGTGTCACGTGGAGTGCTCCTCTAGTGTGAACAACATAGAACCGCTTTCTAAATTTACTTTGCAACATACATAAAATTGAAGTTCCCAGTTGTAAGCAACACGCTGTATATTTGTACACGGTTTAGGTTATCTATGCGTGCGCAAGGGGTATTTTTTGTTTGTTTAAGACACAATCTATCTGCAGGCACCAGCACACCCCCAGGCATCTCTGCCACTGCCGTGCCCAGCATAGCCACTCCTATTGGGGTCAATGGATTCAGTGCCCTCCCACCTCAGACCAATGGCCAGCCTACATCTGAGCCCATCTACACCAATGGCATTCATCCTTACCCAGGTGAGACATAAATTAGGGGATATCAGAGATCCATCAGGGATCTGGTAACACTGTTGCTTTTACCCTAAAAATCGGTGGTGTTCTCATTGGTACCATCATTTGAAGAAGAGTGCTGCCTAATTGTCACAATTCAAGGTAAACTGACACATTGTGACAATTTACTATCTCAGCTATTGCAGCTGAAAGGAGGACAAGAGTCATTTTAACTCAACTTTTGGTAATATCTTTTCCTGATTTGGTGCGTCTCCGGGGATACGATTTGTTGAAGTGCTTAAGGCTTAAGGTTCAACAGCGTCTTTGACACATTTGTGAGCGACCTGGCCTTGTATCATGATGAATCCATCCATTTACACATGACTCAATTATATTTTATTTGACACGTGTCAGCACAACCCCTAGCTTCTTAATGTTGTCTAAGAGTGATTCCTGAAAAATTGACAGACTCACTCCCTTTCTCTGCATTATGCAAAGGCAGCTGCAATCGTAATGAACTACAAAGCGGTTTGTTTGGCATGTTGTTAATATTTGATGCAAACATCTGGGACAAACAGGCATTTTGAAGAACTAAAAGATATGACAACCCAATTTTTTTTTTTTCCACTCCTTGTGTGATCTTACCTTCTGTTGGATTTCTTCAGAGCCAGTTTCTGACTTGCTATTTTCAAGCAAATACAGTCTGCACATAATACTCCATCATTTTTGTCACTTATGCCACCATTGTCTTCCTTCTCATTCTTTTCCCCCTCTCTTTTCCTTCCCTCTACAGCACAGAGTCCAACGGTGACTGACCCTCTTCAGCAGGCTTATGCTGGTGTCCAGCACTACGCAGGTGATCTGTCTCTCCCTTCTTCACTACTTGCTCCATTCCTCCATCTGTCTCTTTTCGTATTGCCTCTTTTTTTTGGTAACACGAGTCATCATGATGGGTAGAAATAACAAAATGATCAGCTAGATACCCCATCAGCAAAAACTTTTATATTTTTACCTCAAATGTAAATAATGTGATTTCACACATGAATTTAAAAGTCTAATTACAAAAGTACAGCTGAAGATTAAAAACTGCTTTTGCTTCCTGCACAGTGACTGACAGAGATCTCCTATAACCCTTAATTTTTGCCTTACATCAGCTTTCATCAACACAGTGTTAGTCTCCCCCCTGCTTTGTATATCTGCTTACTTGAACTGCACTCCACTCTCCCTTTGCAACTCTTTTGTGTAGTGATCCACCATCCAAATGAGCCTCAGTCATAATGCAATTTATTTATGCAACGTCTACAAGATGCAAATGAACAATGGAATAATGATTTGAGTTTTGTTGTTTTCAAATATGAAAATGGAAATGTGGAAAAAAAATCACTGGTTCTCCCTTTGCAACAGCAGCCTACCCTGCCGCCTATGCGCCAATCAGCCAAGCGTTCCCCCAGCAACCAACCATCATTCCCCAGCAACAGAGGGAAGGTAAGAGCGAGCAAACGCGCCCACCCAAGATAAAAGGTGATAATTGCCATGTTCCATTCTAATGTAGCTGCACTGCTTTGAATTAGCAATGGAGAGAAAAAGCCGGCTGGGGAAAATGTGACAAAAAGTCTCCCCTTTTAAAGGGAAGAACATTAGCAGTGAGACGGAAAGTTACGCTGTCATTATTCAAAAACTGCACTAATTCAAACTCACAGCGTTGGACTGCTTAATCAGTCCATTACAATGTGTTTAAGTGGTTATAAATATTCATCAGATTAATTAGCTGCATGCATAATAATTTCTTACCATTTCTAGTGTACTTTCATTCTTATGCCACAGCATCAGAGGTAATAAGGCATGGAATATACTGTGATGGTAAATCACTTTTGATTCCATTTGTCAATGTCAGTTTTTCAACCATATGATTATACAGTATGAGGCAGTGTATAGACTTTAAATTGAGCGTTTCCAACATCCTGAAACAAAACATTTTTAATCTTATGCATAGTTATGATAAATGCCACAATACAGACAAAAAAGTATTTCTAAACATCACAATATTTACTAAAATAAACTTGGTATTTGTTAATAGAAAAAAAAAAACAAGTTTAAATCATTCTACATTTTCAAAGAATAATAGAAAAGATTAGACCTTCTGCACTCCTATGCTTGGTTCATCAAGTGTCCTTCTCTAATTTTGGCTCATCTTACTGCGAACGCAGTGTGCAGCGTTGCCATTTAATCCCGTAGAACCTATGGGATCACATAGTTATTTTTAAATATATGTTTACATTTTTTTTTATTTGTAATCATTTATTTCTACTTTTATTTTTATTTTATTTGTTTTACTTTTATTGGCTGCTGACCAAAATGAACAGGCAAAAAATTAATTGTCAAATTGACTTTAAAAGCCGAGAAGAAAATTGTCCTTGGGTTCTCCAGGGTTAATGGGATTCATCTAAACCAGAAAAAAGAAGAACAATCAACCATGTGCTTTTATGTTCCACTGAAAAATAAATTGGTCTTTATGAACAAAATGATCTCTAATATTAATTAAATGAATTGCAAATAATATCTACCCGTGCATGTAATGATATTCAGTAAAATCATTTTTAGCTTTTGCCACCTGGCTCCGTCTCTTTTGTCAGAAACACTTTTAAAGTCCCAATCCAATTATCTTTTTGATCTAATATAAAAGCATTCCAGTAGCCTTTTAATGATGATTATGTTGTTTTAAGGCAAAAGAAAAAAAAAATAGTTGTTTTCTGGGACATAGTTTCCGCAGAGTGGCAGTAATTCATTAGAAATTAGCCTCTAAGTGTTGGACGGGACTGTTGGCAGGGGATAAGCATTGACCCTCAAAAATGGCGAGCAATACCAGAGCTATCCAGCCGTCAGAAGCCCCGTTCGGACGAGGAAAGCAAAGACGTATGATATTGATCTATACATCTACAAATGAATTTATCAGAGTGAAGCAGAGCAGGGAGCTTGTTACCCGCTGATTGTAGTCTTTTCAAATAGAATTTTTCTGTCTGCTTCTGATTCACAACGATTTGAATAAAGAAATACTCAGAGACACAATTTTAATCTTAATTTTCTCTATATGTGTTCTCCATCATGAGAAAAATGCTGCAAGGAGAATGTTCATAGGGGAAGGTCTTTAAAAAAACAACTTAATATATCTGGACATTTATGCAACAAGTACAATGCTCAAGAAACACCTAAAATTAATCAAGTGAATATGTTTGTTTTGTGTTATCAGCCTGAACAGATTGCTACAGTAGAAACTTATTAAACAGTTGCAGCAAACAGAAATAAGTCTTAGCTTCTTACAGTTAAAAAAAAAAAAAAGAACACGTCTGCCAACTTGTGTCTGTGTGTGTGTCTTCAGCTCTGCTGAGGCATATCGGCACTACAGCCAGCTAACACTGCAGTCCTCTTATCAGCCTTCTCACCAGACCCAAGCTCATCTTGTCATGCTATCAGCCCGAGCAATGAGACAGGAGAGAAAGCTAGCCAGACAGCCAGCTCCAAGCTTACTGTCCTCGAGTCCATCACGTCCCTCTCTCTGCCTCCTCTCTATGCCCATGGTTTACTCTCTCCCTCTCCCTTTGACTGCCTCCAGTTCACTTCTGCCTTCATCCAGATTGGCCTGTACAATACGTGGCAGCCAGCTCCAAGAGTGTGGAGGGATGGAGAGAGATTGGTAGACAGTCCTACTTTCTTCTAGAAATTGGAACAAAAACTCTGCTTACATCTTAATGTGTGATCTGTTTCCTGGCCCAGCCTCTTTATGTCTCAATAGCAATCTAACATTTGGCTGGTTGTTGTTTCAGCCAGCATATTTGTAATTAATAGTCAAATGTGAAGGTATAAGTGAAATCTGGAGAACTGTTGGATTTCTGTAAGAAATTAGATATGCTGTGTTAAGATAACTTCAGAATTAATATCTGCTTACTACATAAATGTCAAAATGATCAGTTATGACAAAATAAACCATTTTGGCTTAACTTCATTCTCTCCTTGATTCATAGTCATCACCTGAGTAACAAGGGTCAGCGTGTGTCACCCTGGGCATCTCCTGTTTACGTTCCCATAACCCCCCTGTTGTCTCTTTCACCTCACCAGGGCCAGAAGGTTGCAACCTGTTTATTTACCACCTGCCCCAGGAATTTGGAGACGCTGAGCTCATGCAAATGTTCCTACCTTTTGGCAACGTCATCTCAGCCAAAGTCTTTGTGGACAGAGCAACCAATCAGAGCAAATGTTTTGGTGAGTCAACAAAAAAAAAGACTTTTGTGTTTGGCACTCCTTTCCTTTCTTTTATTTTCCGCAATTACTGTTATGCCTTTAGTCCAACTGTGAGTCCTAATCGAGGTGCAATTAACATTTTCAAAGTGGTGTTGCATGCCACTGCACAAGGGGAGTACGAAGGGAAATTAATGAGCAATAGTCCCTGGTTTCATTGCATAATGAGAAAGCAAGCAGCAATGTCTGATTCTGATGAATGAAGCCAAGTGCCAAAAATTGGAATTCCTTGAATGGGCGCTTGGTAATCCAAATATGAAAAAAACAAAGCAAAACAAAAAAAATAAAAATGGAAAAATCTCTCAAAAGATAAAAACATCTCAATAGATTCTATGGATAAAGTGCCCAATATTTATGAGCAACACTGTGCAGATATATTAGATTTATGGCTGTTGTATTGCTGACTTAAACATTACAGACTAAAATAATAAGCCAGTTGTTTGCATATATAGCAATAAATGCTATGCAGGCAAACAAGCAAAGTACTTTGATCCAGACCAGGCCCTGACATTTAATGTCCGACAGCAAAAACAAACGTAGAAAAACATTAAACTGGGTTTAAAGAGAAGCAGCAGGCAGTGCCTGATGGCACATTTTTAGATATGCTTCGATTTTTTAGTCTTGAGCAGGTGGGTGGTCCAAAAGCTTTAAACTACAAACAAATGCTTTGGCAGAGGAGTGTTAGGAGTAGTAAAAACCCACTTGATTAGAGTCAAGTTAGTTCAAGTGGAATCCACAGTCTTAAAGCGATAATAACAGACAGATGTGGACTTTGCTGTTGATTCAGTTGTACAGCTGCACCCAGGAGACATACAGGGAGAATCTGATTTTTCTTACTTTTCTTTTTTTTTTTAATTTCCGTGTTTGGTAGAGAGTTTGGTCGAGAGTTTAGCCAGTAAAAAAAAAAAAAAAAAACTCAACAGTAATGAATGAGACGCAATTATTCCCGTCTATCAGTCTTGAAAAAATCTAAAATTACTTTCAGCAAGGTCAGTTTGTGCTCTTTGGAAAACACCCTAGACTTGAAAAGTCTTATTTATCATAAAAATGTTGAGGTTCATCATGATGCAATAGACCACAGGTTTGTTTTGTTGGAAGAAGAGAACCACCTCTCGTTTAAAGTGGGCATTGATTTACAAACTAACTTTGGTATAAGTCACACCACTTCTGAAAAAGAAAACTAACCAGAAGAAACCAACATGGTCTGCACAGCACAAAGCCTGATTTTGGGAAAAAAAAAAAAAAAACAGCAACAGCTTTTTAGTAGGTCAATCACAGCTTTGGTAGAATGACGTGCGCCTTTTCTTCAACGAAATTCAAAGTCCCATTTTTTCTCTGCATATGACCCATCCCCTGAGAGAGCCGAGAGCTGCAGGCCTAATCCAATGACCCAATCCTGCACAAGGCTAATTGTCAAAGAGGTCCAATAGTCAGTCTCTGGTATTGTCTTAACATGGATTTTAAATCCCTTGACGTGTCACGGCGGACACTCTACAACTCAACTATGTATTATTAATAATATTCAAAGGTACACATAGGTGATGTAATAACAATAATATCTCTTCACAATGAACACATTCTCAAAAAATTCTAAAGTCCATATCTTAACCCATTGGAATAGTTATTTTTAGACCCTCTTAACCCATAAATCACACATCACATATGTGGTTCGTTATGTTGTTTATATAAAATTAAACTTTTTTTTTAATTTCCAGGCAAACAATTTGATTATCTTTTTATTAAGTGTGGCAAATATAATAGTCTCTTTTCTTTAGCTAAAGTAAGTTGTATTTTCTAGATTTCAGTATTACGAAAAATAACATTCAAAAATCCCTTGTTTTTTTTGTATCTGAAAGCTTGGTTGGACTGTAGGCTGTTGTCTACCATCTGTCTGCAGTGTAATGCAGTGTAAGTTCCTGGGTTCTTATAGCTCAAGCGCTTTATACAACATAAGATGGAAGAAAAAATTCCACATTCTTTTAAGTTTACCCCAGATCTCGATGGACATAACATTAGACTTAATCCCCTGTGTTCAGTCACTCAATATTGACTTAAAAAGTGATCAAAGCCTACCCTATTCAGTGGAATTAGCTGGAATGATCATGAAAGTAAATTTCAAAAGGTCTTTGGAGAATAGGATAGCACACACAGTAAGTAATATTGCTTTTCATATCCAAGGAAAATGGTTTTCATTGGCAATGTGCCTTAAAAGCTGCTGAAAATTTGTTTTTTTTGGTATCTTTGTGGTGTTAATGTCATTGGGGGCGTTTAGCATTTTGTGTCTATTTAACTGTCAGACACAGAAGGTCAGTGCTTGTGTTATCAATTTATTCTGTAGATATGCACAGCTTCATTCATTTGACCCCTTACTGTCACGATGAAACCATACAATAACTAAAGAAGGACATGCAAATTCACTACCAATGCATGAGAGGGTAAAAGAGCCAATGCAACAGTTTATGCTTCCAGAGCTTTTTCCAAATATTAATGTCACAAATGCGTAGAATCACTGCAATATGTTTGTTTTCCTTTTTCTTGTTTGCAAGCAAAGGAAATTTAGTTTGTGCAACATCTGAGCGGCATAGATGGGGATTTTTTAGGAAGACATTAACACCAGCTCGTTAGTTATGATGTGTCTGTAATCATTAGTTTGGGAGCTTTTCAGCGTCCAGTGAATGAAAAAATTGCTAAATTAATATCCTCCACTAACTAATGTAACTACAATGGCTGCTGGGAAACCCAATACTGATCTTGATGGAACTTTGACATGGATCATCCACGTGAACACGGTTATAGGGAACACGCTCCTTCCATCAAAACTGTTCAGAAATAACTTTAGAAGTAATGTAAGATTACAGTTTTTGTGGAGACCTTGACCATTTTTTTTCCAGTTTCTCAGTTCGTGGCTGTGATTTTTGATAGTGATCCAATTCATTTAACTAAAACACAGGAAAAATAGAGAGAAATAATGAAGGCAGTGAAGCAGCTGCTCTTCTTACTTACTATGTAGCTACTAAAATGAAATTGTGTGAACGAGATATAAAACATAATGTCAGAGATGACTAATAGAATGAAAGGCTTGAATTGCCCACAAAGCAAATCAGGGCAGTTGAGGGGCAGCACTCTCTGTAGAAGCCATTTATGTGGTTCTCAATGTTTTTGATACATAGTTTGAAGATGAATGTTGATAAAAAAATTAAAAGAAATAAAAGTTTTTGAATAATTTTCTTTATTTTTTTTTATTTATATAACCATCTCTTTCTCTGAACGGAAAGTGAGGATGAGTTGGATGACTTTTTATTTTAAATGAGTGTTGTCATACAAACTTGTCAGTCAATTGGCAATAACATAACAGTAGCTTCTACAACACACCTACAACCTTTTTCAAATGTCATGTTTTTCGTCTGCTCCTGATTCACAACAATTTGAATAAAGAAATACTCAGAAATGCAATTTTAAGCCTAATATTCTTTACATATGTCCTCTTTCTAGGGAAAATTCTACAATAACTGCTTAAAAACACCAAAAACGCATTTTTCATTGGAGTGAGTCTTTGAAAAGTTCAATAGAAGTTGCATTGTTTTTCTGGAATACAACATTTTTTTTTTTTAGGTTTGATGCAATGATGTTGACACTTTGCAGCTTTAGTATACTTCTTTCAGTTTGAACTTTGGATTTTCAGCTTTGTAGGCACAGTTGCAAATTTATAGAACATAAAATACACATCAGTCATCCTTACGGACTAAATATTTGTTGAAGGCTTTATGAACTATGGTTATACAATATGCATTGTTTAGGAAAATTCTATTTTTTTATTCTATACATTGTTTATTTTGCAATTGTGCCTTTCAAAGAAAGGCAGAAATGTTTGTAAAGTAAATTAAGCTTTTATTTATGAAATTGTTTCCTAAACCAAAAGTTTGCAGTTTGAACTTTGCTTTATCCACACTGCACTCTGACCCTCAGAATCCCCTTTTCTGTGGGTGGATGTAAATGTGGAGTATGGGGATTCATCAAAGCTTGTGAATGCGTGTAGCTGTGTGTGTGAACAGGATCACTACCAACAGACAGGGCCCTTCCTGCTCAGTTTGTTTAAAAGGTTTGTAAAAGCATCAGCCTTATCTCGCCCATACTGACAAAAGCCTGCCCTCTCTCCCCAAATTAAATTGGACCTATAGCGCTGTGATCAAATCAGCTGGCAGGCGGAAAACTCTGCCTGTCAATCACAGAGGTGTCTGATAAGAGCAGGCAAGAAGTCCCGGTGGGGAAAGCTGTGGGCTCATTCTGCCTCAACACCCAGGTGATTACTGAGAGCAGCAGGCACCTCCGTCCTGCACACCTTGCTCCAAGCATCTCATCACGACCCCCTGCCCTTTGCTCTTTACCTAGATACATGCTCAGTCACACACACAAATTGCAAACACACTTTCATATGTATAAACTGTCCCTGCATCCCCTGTTCTGAGATCACTCAAACACTGGGGTAACGTTTGCAAAGATGGCTTTGCTTTGAAAACGTACCCCCACTTTACTTCTTTTTTTTTACTTTCTCTAATCTTTAAGCAGCTATTGTCTTTTTGTTTCTTTGTTCAAGTTAAACTGGGTAACTAATACCTCTTCTTTGTTTGAATTTTAATATCTGAGTTATTAGCCTTTGTCTTGTTTTGTCTTATCTTTTTAATTCATAAAGTTTCAATTAATCCACTGAAAAGAGAAAAACAGAGAGCTATTGTTGTGTCATTGTTGAGCACTAAAAGGATTTTTTTCTCTTGTCGTCTTTCATTTTCTGTGTTTTTCTCCATGTGTCTTTCCCACTCCCCATTGTATCCATTTTCTCCCTTCATGTCTCCTCTCTTTCCTGTTCTGTGGTCTTCTGTCAGGCTTTGTAAGTTTTGATAACCCATCCAGTGCTCAAGCCGCTATCCAGGCGATGAATGGCTTTCAGATAGGCATGAAGAGGCTGAAGGTGCAGCTAAAGCGGCCAAAGGATGCCAACCGACCTTATTGACTTGTCTGCTATCCGTACCCAGGTACAGTTACACACATCCCATAAGAAATACCTCAAATATTAAACTTCATTCAAAAAAGGGGAATTTACTTTGTCCTGTCACAACAATGTCTGAATGTTCAGTGCATTAAACGTGTATAAATGCATGCAAAACCATTCATTGCACAGGACTTATTTTCCTATTCAGTATTTTAAATAGCAAGTTTTTGATTGCATTTTTACATAAATTTTACATTTTTGGATTGATTCAAATGAAAAAAAAGTTCAAAGTTCAAACAATAAAAACCTGTTCCACTATCCATTGCAATGTAAATAAAGTGCATTTACATTAGACATTTTTGGGGTAGTATTAAAAAAAAAAAATACATTTTCATGCTTTTGAAATTCAGTTTTCACAAAAACTGACAATAGACGTGCTAATAAAGTTTGCAATAAAGCATGCAATAATGCTTCTAAGTGACCTGATCCTGATCTGACCATTGATACCGCTCAAATTTAAAACAAATACAAGCAAACTTAAGTCCAAAATGTGTATAGAAAACTGTATTTTTTAAAATAATGTCTTAATTAAACTAGCCAAAAATATGTACAATCGTGTTATGTAAACGTGTTTGTGTTGCAGTCACAGTCCATACTTTATGCAGTTTATTTAATAATTTTTCTATGCAAATAAATACAAAATATATTTGAATTATTTACCATATTCTATCTTTCTTTCTGTCCTTTGACAGTTTTTTTTCCTATTAAACTTTTAAACACAAGAAATGGCCATTGTGCCTTTATTACAGAATACATTGGATAACATTTCCCAAAATATGCTATTCTTGTTATACAATCAGCAACAGGTCTGTTCTTGTTCAAATTAGATAACTTCACAGAAAGTAATTCAAGGTATCTAAAATACAACTTTGTTACTATGAATTCAAAAAAACTTATTATATTGAACTTGTAAAGTGGAAGTTTCCATGCCTGCTGAAAACAATATGATCTTAATCCTACCTTCCTATGGTGAACATTTTGTTTCTTTTTCTTTAGAGGTCTCTGCTCTTTAAACTATGGTTTTCTAGCAGAAACCTCGACATGCACAGTTAGACTCCCTCATTGCTTTCTTTTTTAGACATTTTTCTCGTGTTATTTCTTGAATGTCCCAGTCCCAGAGTATGTCCTAGTGTGGAGCACACAGTAATATTTGCTTTCATGAAACAATACTACCATCATCACCCAGGGTTTGCCAATAGTACAATAATCTGGCTGGTTCCTCTACAGCAGGGGTATCAAACTCCAGGGCTTGAGGGCCAGCCTCCTGCTGGTTTTCCAGTAACCCTGCCTTATCTGCTGCTGAATACCTGGGACAGGTGTGTTTAGCAAGTTAGGAGCTTTAATGGCAGCTTGGTTGGAAAACATGTTAGTCACTGGCCCTGGAGGCCTGGATTCTGAAACCCTTGTTCTACAAGAATAAGTACTCCCTTTTTGAACCTCAGGGATTCCCATCGGCTATCAACACAGATGTTTGTGTATATTTTTTCATCCTCTTGTATTGTGTCCCATGCACACTATCCCTATTTGCATATTTAACCCCATTGTCATGCTCCAATCTGTGTCAGAGAAATCTGTGAGTGCTGTATGTAGGCTTTAGTCTGCTTCCATTCCCTTCCTGTTCAGAGTCTGTCCTTATCCTGCTATAATCATGCCCTCTGGAGAGAACTGATATCTGCTATACCTTCAGTCTACTAAACTTGTCTATTATATCAGAGATTAATCCTGCTCTTTTTTCTTAAATTTCCACAGCCCAAAACAGATTTTAGTTTTTCTTTCCAAGCTGTTACCTTCCAGAAGTACCTAAAGATCTTCGTTGTTTCATCCTATACATTGGCACCTAATTTGAGATCATTACTTGTCTTAGCATTGGTGAAAATGACCCCAGCTATTTTCATTCATTTACAACTATGGCAAGGTTTCAATCAACTAGTTGTGCTCCTTTGAAATAAATTTGCCTTGCCTTATCATTCATGCCTGTTTGGCTATTTGGCCATGTTCCAAATATAATCCCAAATTCTTCAAGATAATCAAGATATTTGTATTATAAGGAATGGACAGGTGGGATTCTCATTCTTGACTGATATGATACCACTGAGAGGGTGTGGCTGATGATGGAATAACAGCAAAACTGGCATCAGTTGCAACTACCAGTGGAGTCTGCCATAGGATATCAGCCCAGTTCTGCTCAGTCTCAACTGCATTCTGACCATCTCCTTACTTAAAAATGTGAACTGGCCTTTAGATCTGTCCTCTTCAGTCATGTGAAATTATTGATTAAAGATTTTACTACCTTATTGATGTTATATAAAGCCCAAGCATTACAATATTAATGCCTGATTAAGTCAGTTGACGTATTAGAATTCATTTCAGGGGGTTTATAGAGCTGTTGGTCGATTTCACTCATAGGAAAGAATAGAGCCAGGACGTTGACCTTTAGTTGAATTAAGCGTCTGTTTAATTATAGTTTAAGAACTCTGAGTGTCTTGCGCAGTAGCAGCTAGTTTCATCGACCTTGTAGAAATTTCACAGGTGCGGCTGGATTTTTCATTAATTTTACCATTTCAAGAACTCTTGTTTTGGGAAAATTATTGTAGTTATTTTCTAGAATGATTCATTGCAGGGATTTGGAAGTTATAATATGCTTTAATGCTGTTATCCAATTTCAGTGATTGATAACTCAAATGTTTTATTTATTCATTTATTTTTTTTATCTAGCAACTAAGAGTGCACCTTTTAAATCTTAGTAGAGAACCCCTTGTCTAGTCAACTGGACTGATTCTCAGTGTCACTCTTTCAGGTTTGTAACCAGAGCTCTGGGTTTGTAGGTCATGTGCCTCTGGTGTCTTAGGTTTCTTGTTCATTATTCTTAAGTTATTTCTAAAATGTATTTTTTTGTTTTCCTGATAGAAGGCACAACTCTAGTATTCTTGGAGAATGTTGCTCATTATAGCTTCTGATGCTCATGCTCTGGCAAATCATCTGTGAGATCACTGTAGATGTGGTGCATAGAAGCAAAGTGGATTTAGTGTTGTCCCAGAACATGCATTTTGTAGCACTGCATCCACACTTTGGTAAATGTCCACATTAGATGTCATGTTTAGTAAATGTTTCAATCAGAAATTAGTTCAATATTTAATTTAAAAAAAAAAAGATTTTCTGTAAATGGTATTCGCTAGAAATGCTTCACATGCCTCGGGAATCTTAAGCACAAAGTTCAGTAAACAGTAAACAGTAAAAGTGTAAATAGAAATTCTTCTGTAAAAAAAAAAAAAAAAAAAAAAAAAAAAAAAAAGGTTACATTTTACAAGTGCATACCTGTTGCTGATCATGTGAGGAGCCAGTCTAAATTTAATTGTAAAATAAAAAACAAAAAAAAAAAGCTATGCAACCACAGACTCGTCATTAGAATAATCTCCAAGAACAGAAGGATAATCAGGGCTGTGTTATTAGCTAACATTTAAAAAATTAACTATATTTTGTTGCAGATTTTCTTCTTTTTTTTCTGTCAGGGAAAAAGAAAACAAGTTTATTTTAAAAGCGTGTTGTGCAGCAGTTGTAATTTGACCTCAGTGTATACATCGTATAGTAATAATAATGATTATCCCCCTGGTTTATTCTCTCTCCCTCCATTTCTCTTTTGTAGCACACATTTTCACCATGAACACTATTTTCCATTGCTTTATTTTGACCCTAATGAGTCATACCTTTCAGACATAACCACAAAAATATGGTTTATTCAAAGTAGCAATGTCTCTCAATGGACTACTTTGACTGTGGCACATGATTCAAATAATTATCACCCATCTGTTCCAAGGCACAGCTGCCAATGCAAAAAGTATCATTGATTCATGTAGTCTGAACTGGTTAGATAACTTTTCATTAGAATAATAAAACTTCTTCTTGTCTATAAATAAAATAGTAATAATACCAATATCTGGTATTGAATTTGACTTATTGAAAGCCACAGTTTGGCATTTGTAATTGACTTTAGAGCTGTCCAAGTCCTGGGAGTGTTTGAAGGGAGCTTTTTCGCCCTGCTAATTGCAGGAAAGCATTCAAAGCTGACTTGCCAATGAGACAAAAGAATGGGCTGAATTTTATTTTGGACATAAAAGGACAATAGAAATGTGTCACAGAAACACAGAATGACAAGGCAATCACTGACATACATTTGGGAAATCATCAATTACAAATGCCTTTTAACACTATTTCATTTCTTGTTCACCATTGTTTCACCATTTCTGGTCCAAAACCTCATTTTTTGTGTCTTTCTTCTGTTCTCACTTTATTTCTGCTTTAAAGTTGTGGAAAATCCTCAAATCATAGAAAATACAGAGAAATTGAACACTTTTTTGCCATGAAAAAACAACAACATTTACCTCTAATTATAGTGTGGCAAAGTAAAGTTATGTGAAGAAGATCCTTTGAAATGAATTATTTTGAATAGTTTGACGTGCATAAATTTGCACGCAATGGCAGACAATTGCTTGAGCCACAAATATGTGAAGTTTAAGTGCTTTATTCTCTGGATTCCTGCTAAGCTTCATCATTTTGATGACAAACACTGATGGAACCTGAATGATGAGTTTCTTTTGTGTTTTTTAGAACACACACACACACACAAACTTACTTCAATTTGCAGATAAGCCCAGAAGCTCTGTTTTCATTTACTTTGACAATTTGGCTTTGAAGTTAAATTAAAAACACCATCAGACAGAATTCTCGTCGTCTGGATTTGGGAGTTCCTTTACTTAAAAATTGCATTTTGTGTCTTAAAGATAAACTTCATGCAGAAAGTTAAAAGAAACACTCAATACAAATCCAACATCATCGTAAACAACATAAGGCTAAACCAATTACTACTACAGACAAGAGTAGTTTCTGAAATGCTCTGACATAAGGGTTATCTTTGTGAATATATGAGTTCAGACTTTCACCCCGGGAATGCTGTTAACCTGAGAAAATTTCACCCAAAACACCAAAGCTCAAAATGCTAATTTTCTGTGCTGACTATTATTTGTTCTCCTTCCTTTGTTACCTTGGTGTTTGTTTTGTTTCATGGTAATCACCTTGAAAACCTCCTTTGATTTGTCAAACAGAGTAAATGAGTATGGAGTACAATCATGAAAAGGGTGATTGGAATTCTGACTTAAGGAAAAGAAAATCCCACTGTTTCTTTTGTTTTTTTTATTTGCACTCCCTACAACCCGGCAACCTGATATGGCCAATCACAGTGTGAGGTGGCCTTTCTCCGCTATAGCCACACACACCCCGACAACTGTCACGGGGCCAAGTTCCCACAGCTGTAAGTTGAACCCATGGTGTCATTTTCTTTGGGATGACGTCATGTGGTGGGACTGTGACTGCGTTGCATGACGTGGCGTTCAGTGACTTCTCTAAACTCTATCTCTTTATATCTGCCCTCCTTTTATATATCTATATATATTTATAAATATATTTTTACTGTATATTGTATAATGGCAGTTTGTGGAGTGCAGTAATTGATGCCTTTTTGGGTGGTACCTGTAAATGACGTGCTGACTGGTTGGTTGGTTATAACTGAAAGTGGCCTCTAACTTGTTGTGCCATTGTACTGTGTGCCCTTGTGATGTTATACTTTTCTCTTGTGCGGTACATGTGTATGGATGTATTTTCTATCTCTGTATTTCACATTTACATCCACAGTACTCCTCTTCCACTGAACTACTGATTTCTGTTTCAGTAAAGGTTAAGAAAAAAAAACTTTATTGATATCACATTGGAAAAATTCCCTTGATAACTAGAGTCACAGAAAATCACAAGATTCAGAAGCTACTTCTGTCCCACAAGACAGATTTTTCTATTCATATTAAAAAAAAAAAGTGTGGGTCAAAGATATGAGCTAAACAATCTATGATTTTCATTCAAAACAAAGTGTTAAGCTCAGCAATGGCCAAGTTGATCA
This sequence comes from Oryzias curvinotus, assembly GCA_023969325.1. Lineage (NCBI taxonomy): Eukaryota > Metazoa > Chordata > Actinopteri > Beloniformes > Adrianichthyidae > Oryzias > Oryzias curvinotus. Next base: position 19,238,915 of record CM043708.1, read on the forward strand.
TATGCCTTTCCAGTCAATTAAATTTGTAATAGTGAATGTAGGGTATGGATTCCAGCCCAAATGGTAAAATAATATTGTTGTATTTATTTCAGGATATAATTTAAACTAGATCCTATGATTTTGCTTATTGCCTAGTAAGAAGTAGTGTTTTATTGTATTCATTGATTCTTTTAACAGTTCTTACAGGGATGAATCTTATTTTTCTAAGAACATATCTACAAAGTTGCATGAGAAAGGGCTGCAGTGCAGGGGAGCCTTGTGATGAACTAAAAGATCTTGATCTTAGAGTTGCAGGGTAAAACTGTTGTGATCTTCTTTATAAAAAGCAATTGACTTTAGAAAAAATAAAATAAAATGACTTCCAGCCACCACATGTTTCATTTGTAGTTATGCATAAGAAAATAGCTGGAGGACAAGGCGAATCTGTAATTGGTAATGTTAGAGCTGTGTGTTACTAACGGCTGGGTTGGCTTTGTTACATGGAAGAAATCTGAAATTTCAATTTCAATTCCCCAGTCAGGAAAACAGACCTATTATAAAAAAGTAACAAGCTCATTTACAGAAATGGAAAGGTAGAACAAAGTGCAGCTCGGCTCGCCTTCACATCACAATGTCAAAGCCTTTCATGTTCACTCCCAGAGACTGATTTGCAGTGATTTCATAGCCTTTCTTCACCCACAGCATAGCTTGCAACACATTAGGACTGATAGACTGTAAATAGGATCTCTTTTTTATAGTATCCACAGCTCAATGGCACAGATGCATTTAGCAGCAGTCCAGGAAATCAAACCAACCCAGCGGTCGAGTTTTCATGGGTTCATAATTGGAAGCTGTAACTTAAAATTGTCCCTTTTTCACCTTTGCTGTTATTCTCATTGTAGCATGTTTTTTTTCTCGAACTACTTTTTTTTATTCTTGTTGTTTGCTTGTAATGAAATAGGGAAAAAAAAGCAACAAGCAGGGAAATGTAGTCAGTTTAAATTAGGCATTCCTTGGATTAGTTCTGTCACAGTGTAGATGTCTGTTTCATATGGTTTAAACACAAATCTCCCACCCCACCCTTAGCCCACTTATTTCTAGCTGTGATTGACACTTGTTTTCTTTTTTTGTTCTCCTCCCCGTCTGTTTCTCATGCTGTTGGCTGTGCCTGTCAGTCTGTGTGATAACTAGCAGCCAGCAACCCCGAGCATGTTTGCCACAGCCTCACTGAAACCACTCACCTTATTCTCCTGTGGTCCTCTGTTTCTCTCTCCTCCTCTTCCTTTCTGTCTCACAGGATGAAGGGCCACAACACCTTATTTCCACAAGTGCAGTAAAAGTACAAAGACTTCTTGTTCTGCTACATATCATGAAGGAAGGGTGGTCCCTTGATCCTCCTGGAAAACCGCAGAAAGATTGGGTGACTGAAAGATGGATCCCAGAGTTGATTTCTTTTTCTTTTTTTTTTTTTTTTTTTAAATACTACGTTTTGTTTTTCTTTCTTTGCAAAAGCCTCTTTTTTCCTGGTTTGCTTTGGCGTATGTGGAAGAAGATTTTTTGCAGAGACCAACTTTTTGCTGCTGTTTTTTAGACATAATGGGGAAAAGAAACCTTTATAGACTCATTATGCTCAAAGCATGCATACTGACAACCGATATAGATAAACAACCAGAAAATAAACCAAACATAAACAGTTAAATAAAACACTGGACTAGAAGAAAAAAAAAAAAAAAAAAAGAACTTTGTACATGTATAAATACGTGCAAATGCCAACACAAGAACTTAATCAAGGTCATGCGTGTGCACACACTAATACACACCAACACACACACCAGCCTGCTGCCATTTTGGTTTTTGTGCCTACACAGGTGTTGTGCTCTGTGACAGGGCAAGCTCTGGATCAAAGAAGAAAACAAGACGAAGAAGAGACAAGTGGAGAATCCAGGATAATTTACATGCATCATTCCTTAGGAAATAGGGACCAAAGGACTAAACGCTTTTTAAAAGATTATAAATATATAAATATATAAATATATATTTAAAACTCATACCTTGTAGCTGCAAGTATTACAATTTACTTATAGGGGAAAAAAATCATTAAATCAATATCCAGTGGCCTATTGTAAGTATAAGTTACAGAAAATGGAAATATTGTATTTAAAAAAATGAAGTGGAATTGTAGTGTAGGGGCTGATCTTTTGCTCTGGATGCTGATTTAGCAGCAAGTTGTAGAATAGTGTAGTAGTTAAGAAAAAAAAGTAGATTTGCTAACTTTTGCTGTCGTTTAAAAAAAATACTTGAAGTCGTTAAGAAAAAGGGGTGGAATGAAGAGGTGAAGGAAGACGCTCAATATCTCTTTGTGTGGAGCAACTCTCTTTCTCTTGGATGTAAAGGTATCAGCCACTGGATATCTCACTCATAATGATGTACAAGTTACCACACTCTGAGAGCTACAAAGAGACTGTTCTGAAAGACAAAAAAAGGAGAGATGAAAAAAAAAGACTGAAGTTACAGACGTCTGTGCTGGACGAAGTACAGATGTTTAAGGCTTCTCGCTAGCCTTTGTGTTCATGCGACAATCCACTGTAAAGACCAAGAAAATGGACATTGCTGTCTTTTCCCTTCTTTTTTTTATTTAATCTTATTTTCTTGTTTTTTATTGAAACCACAACTTGTTAAAAGGATTTGTTTAAGAGAGATGGACAACTGTGAAGCAGTGCTATAGCGAGGTGACAGTCACTGAAAGTCCCAACAGAATGAACCCAATTTAATGACGACTTTTGTGTGGTGTTCCTTCAAAAGGAAAAAATGTGTCAATCAAGGAGGATGTGCTGGTGACATGCCAAGGGTCCTTCAGTCTTCTGGTGATGCTGCAAAAGTCTGAAATGATAAAGTGTTTATCTTGTCTCTTGGCAGTTAAGAGTAAACCTTTTTTTGCTCTTAAATAAAGTCAAATTACCCACATTGGTGGCAAAGAGGAGCTCATTTAGCTCTGCCAAATATAATTTATTCAGACTCCACTGTAAACAACTTCATTGACCTGCTTTCTTCATGTACATAAAGTTTACAGAGGGGGAAAAAAAAGCCTACAACAGGCAAAACCAAAATTAATTTTACCTCCCACACAGCTCTCCTGTAGCTTCTAGGACAAAAAAATCTATAGCTTGATTCCGTTTGCTTTTATTTGGACTGTTTTGGAGCAGGCTCCTCTCGGAAACTAGATCAATAGGTTTGGAGTGGGCCTAGAGGGAGGAGCAAAGCTGTTTCAGTCACCATGAGCACTTCGCAGTGTTCTCAGCAGAACACTGGCTCACATCCGTACACCAGTCCTCTGAGCACCAGCAGCTGCCATTAAGAGGCAGGCCAAGGAGGGAAGAAAGGAAGTCAACAGCTTGTCACATGGAGATCATTCTAGGTTGCTGCTGAGTTGTTGCAGAATACTTTAAAATAAAAAGCTTGAATCAGGCCTATGGTGACAATAATTATAGATTTGTGCTGTATGCTTTCAAAAATAACATTTAAGGGGGAGACTGTGGGAGTATCTTAGCCAACCACTCATTCCAGTTCCTATTTGCGACTATATTGTTTCATTACCTTTTTGCTTTAAATTCAGCCCCATACTAGATGAGTTTCAAATCAAAGATGGACTGATCAAATATGCCAGCATATTACAGATATTAATACACTGCCTTTGTCATTTAAAAAAAGCTGGAGGTCGTGATTTCTGTCCATTATATCAGCATGCCTATTACCTCCTATCATCTTGCAGCCATGCCTTTGCAAACCACAGCTCAACTGTTCACATCTCCCCCCATGGAGCAGCATTTTAAAGCTTGGCCTAATGCCTGAGCTTGCTACCCTTCAATTATCTCCTGCACCATATTAGACATGCTATCTCACCTTTCCCTCTAATCATACTGTAATCATCAGCCTCTATACATTAGCAGCAACCAAGTGAAAAATCACTGGGATAATCACTTGGACCAAATGACGGCAGAGATGGTCCCCTGTATGCACATGGATAACAGAAGGAAGATTAGGGAGAATTATGTTTGTGCCTACTCCCTGGCAAGAATGCTGACAGCTGACCTGGCACAGATAATACAGCTAAATTTACCCGAAAATACACTGGAGGAGTGGAACAAAAGCTTCTGTATAATAACAAGGTGTTAATATTGCACAGCCGAATGACATTACCAGGAGATAAAAGAGGACGAAGAGCATAAAAAGTATTTTGCTTTCATTTCACTACAAAGGTTGCAGCAGTAGTTGGTCAAAAGTGGGTCGAAAACAGCAATTTTGCTGAAAAAGGCTCAATCCTGTCTAAGCACCTGGTGTGAAGCTTGTGTCCTTGTGATTCTTTTTTCATCACCAAAACTGTATCTCAGCAGTACGCTACAGAGGTCAATCCAATTTTACAACACTATTTTCTTACACCTCTTTGCTTGCGTTCTTTCTGCACAACTATAAAGCAGTTTCTCTTCATCAGATATAAAATATGAAAGCACAGCCTTCTAAATTCAAAGTGACGTTTTTTTTTTTTTAATGTTAATTCAGAGTCCTTGTTTTTCTGCTGTTGGCTAAACTCATAAATGCAGAAAGTAGTGTGACTTTGGTCAATTCAAACCCACAGCATCCAAATTCATTATGTCTGTGATGCTGCAGTTATAAATGTGCAAATTAATGTTTTATAAGCAATCAAGTGTCCTGTTCTTGTCTTGGTGATCTCTAAAATAGACCCCTTAACAAGATAACTGAAAGCATGCTCAACTAAACATCTCGGCGTTATATCACATTCTGTACTTGTTCCCACTGCTAATAGCAGGTTCAGTCCCCAGTGAGCCAAAAACCCAGCTTAGCTTAGTATCCTGCTGCCTGGCTTGGCTAATAGTGCAGTGCTCATGTACCATATCTGCTATGCCAGGACTAATTTAGGCAATGTGAAATTAGCACTTCAACACTTTTAACATGGGCATTTTTACTGCCTTAACACCCTGGGGAGGAGGTTGCTAAAGAGACGGCAAAATAAGCCTCACTGTAATATGATGCAACTGCTGAAATGAAAAGACAAAGTGATTTTTAAAACTTCTCATTACCCACTTATTTTATGGGTTTCTGCATGCCTTTCCATTAGTTCAGGTCCACTTTGGTTTTTAGTCCCCATGGTTTTACCTCTGAGGCCCAAACATTAACCAGCCAACAGATCTGTTGCCAAATGTTTGTTTATTTGTCCACAGCATTTTGAATACAAAACTGTTGTAACATTTTTTTTTGTGTGAAGAATATGTAAATATCTTATAATTGTGGGGGGGAAAAAAAACATCTTCAGCACACTGGGCCAAAAAATAGTCTGCTGCTGAGCTAAGCAGCTTTGACTGTGGTGAACTAAAAAGTACATTTGAGTTTAAACTGTTCATTTTCTTTCTGTGCAAAAATTACAAAATCTGCCTTCAGAGTAGTCATGTTAAAACCATCTCAGACAGTGGGAGCTTGTATGCATATTACACCCATTTTAAGCTGGCAATACACTGCTCACAAGGATCATCATCCATAGTCGCACATATCCTTTGGGGCTCACGGCCAATTGCAGGACAGAGAAGAGGACTGCTAGAGCATGGATTTCAAACCCCCTGGGTGCATAACATTCACCCTGAAATAGGAGTGATTGTCAAGGAAAGGAAGTGAAATGTAATTGACTGAAAGCGGAGTGATAATTAAAGGAACCTGTTGGACAGGAGGGACGAAATTAATGTCTCTCACTTAATAGCTGCTTTGCGAGAGAACTTTTTCGTCATCTCATTTTGGTGCAGAAAAGATTTTGCTGTGGAAATGGGATTTTTGCGTTCGAGAGGGTGGCTGATAATAGTGGAAATGGGCACTGGGTGGTGGGGGTGCTGTGTGCTAAACTGAAACTCCACAAAATCACTCCCAATACTCAGGGCATCAGGCATTATGATGTCATGATTAGTGGAGAGGTTCAGAGCCTTGCCTTACCCCAGATCATGGAAAAGATGGAGCACACAAAGAGATGCAAAGCAGGTGTGTGGAAGGGGGAGTGCTGAGCAAACGGAGGTGCTGACAAATCATCTAAAATCACGCTTTTACTTGGAACCATTACATTCAAAATATGGCATCCAGCCAACAGGGCACAGTTAAGAATTGTGGGACCATGTTTAAAAAAAAAAAACACTGATAAGATTGGTGGAGACTTTTTTAAAACGTATTTCTCAATGTAAATAGTCTTTAATATGTAAAAAAAAAAAACCAGGGCAAGGTTGTACAGCTCCTGTGTTGGAAAGTTCAGCTCTGTGGGACAATGATGTCACTGTAAATGTATCCACAGCAGTGCAGGGATTTAGGCGAGTTTTCAGTCTTTTTAAGCCCCTTAGGTTTGGGCTGTGAACAAGCATCCTACAACCCCTAAGCGCTGGAGAACAGCTTAGAGTATCTTACTTAATGTCAGACCTAACCCATGGTCCCAAAGGGATCTGTTAATTAAGATTCTGTGTCCCTGAACACGTCATGAGTTTTCTGCAGAAGATCGCCCGTGCGGTACCTGGATTACCCCAATTTGGCTTGACAAACAGATTGGACGACAACAGTTCTGCTTGACACTGTGGAAAAGTAACCAAAAAGAAGAGAACACATTTTTGAATTGCCTTGACAGTATTAACTAAAAGCTAAAAAAGAAGTCCAGGTCTGAAGTTGTTTGGCATGTACATAAACCATTCTGAGGAAATGTTGAAACTCTGTACGTGCTTTCAGAGAAAATGGACGAATGAGAGATCAAAATATGGATCCCAGCAGAACCCCTGCTTGCTTGATTCAATTCTCCACCGCTCTCCTGACAACGCAGCTGCATTATATCTGTACATACAATATAGCTTATTTTTCAATTCTGTTCACCATTATTTAAAACCTTAAAATAGATCATGTTCAAACGTTTAAAAGGAAACAAATAAAATCATAGTTAATATATTTCAGGAAAAGTTACAAAAAATATGAAATAATTTATCGAAAACAGATAAGAGGATTTTATTTCTTGTAAAGTGATACACTGATGTTTAAAACTGTTTTTTTTTTCTTTCTTTGTCACTGGCTGAGGCTGGGGTAGAACCATTATCACAATGTTTATTCTGACAGGCTTTTAATCAGTTCCTATTTTCTTGGGCACAATCCCTGTGTGAAATCCCCTGTGAATGGAAAAGTGTAAAAAGATTTTGCTCCCTGAAAGCAGTCACATCAATACAAGAATTAGTAAAGTGCACTGTAAAAGGAGAATTGATGGAACTGGTCTATGGATTGAGAAAAAAAAAATCTTTTGCACAGCTGACTTCACATGAGTCAGCATTTCTTAACATAAAAATACACATTTGAGGCTTTTTGAGCTAAAAGAAAAGTAATTGAGTGAAAAAATATGACTAAAAATGAGATTTAAACAAAGAAAAAAATATATATAACCTTGATATTACACTGGTATTGGGACCTGTCTATGTGATGATATCTTATTGTTGTTTGCCGTGGTTAAACTGGTGTCTTTTTTTTTTTTTTTTTTTTGCAATCACTCACATATCCAAGTTTTTTATGTGTTCTGTTATTGCCTATAGGACATCTTTACCACAGTTTCTTACCTGATGTGACTCCATACACTGAAGACACTGTGCCAGCAGTAGATCCAATTACTCTTTAGTCAAGTGGGTTTGTTAAAGCATTGAGGGAATTCTGCCTTAAAACAGCCTGTTTTCTCTGACGGCACTACCTGTGACGAGTGGTAAGTCGCTGCATCTTGGGGATGTCAAACATTTTTTTTTAAGTCGGTTTTGACTCAAAGCCCATCCTGACACAAACACGGAAGTGGTCACTCACCTCTATTTTCTTTGGTTACAAGGACCAAAATGTAAACACACTCAGCTAACTGAGCAGTTTGCTTCAATCAAGTGTTCAATAAGAGCCTTTAAACTGTTCACAATTAGTCATAGGTATTTTTGCACCACGGATCTTTGTGTCATGAACCTTGAATTCCCAGCTTCCCTATTTAGTTTCATTTCTGTTTGTTCATTCATAATCATTCCTGATATATTTCAGGATTTGTAATCATAATGAAATAAATACAATCCCTGTCTTTGTATTATTTTACTTTCAAAGGTTCCTATTGTTTTTTTTTTCTTTTCTGTTTTATCTTTCTGTTTAAAACAGAGATGTAATTTCAATTAGCGTTGGCTCGGGTCCGTTTCCCTAAATCGGGATGATATCTCTCATAGTGCTCCTGAACTCTGTAGTTCTCTAGTTCATTATATTCTACTTAGACTAAAATAAAGCACACTCCTGTAGAAAACAGAGCCTGGTGTGTCTTTTCTTATTTTGTCATGAAGCCACATGAAATAAGTCCCAAGGAATGGATACAAAATCTTGATGATGGAGATGAGGTAGTCAGTGTCCTAATGTCATGGGGATTGTGGTGCGAATGCATTCAGGACATGTCATTATATTAATTGAGCTAAGAGTGCTGACCAAAACCGAATACCAAATTAGATAAGACAGTAGAAAACAGTTTAAAAGGGTGAATAATGCATAATAAATTGAAGGGAGATTGGAAGAGGGAGGGGAATAAATTATGAATTGATTAAAGGGAAATGGATATTCAGCTCTTGTCATGTGGAGGTGTTACATTATAAACAATATCAGTTGCAAACCGTGCAGCTGGTCATTATCTGTAAATAGTCAGCAGGAGGCCAAGTAATTATTCAAAAGTTTACCTCATGTTGAGTTATTGAATAAAACTTTATTATAAGGAAGGTCAGCACTATTTTGTAGCCTAGAGTCTTGTCTGTCTTCATTTATCATTTGATAAGCATTAGAGGCTTCAAAGCCGGCTATTGAAGCAGTACGAGATATCACAACACACTTAAAACCCACTGAAAAGGCGTGGAACTAAAACAAATGTGTTTCTTCAGAAATAGCCACAGAAAACAGCTACAAGTGTCTACTGCAGTATTAGGGGAATAAAAACGAGGCTCTGTGACACTAATTGTTTCCAAAAATAGAGTGAGGCACTGTAAGAAACATCAGGGACCAAGCTATCCCCAGACACCTAACATAATTTCTTGTTTATTGCCCTTTGTGCTGGCTCTGCACTGCAAGCAGTGACGTGGAAACAGATTTATGGTTGCTAAGTTTACAGGTGATAAAAAGACCAGTGATGGTCAGTTGAGTCAGTAATACTCGGCCATTCACATGCGGACTCCCATATGGAGTCTCAGGGGATCCTTTCTTATTGTGCAGCAGACACTCTATGATTCCACATGACAAACTGGATTGTTCCTCAAGTGAGTCCTGCTGAATTATTTTGGTCCTTTCGATTGCATCTGGTACCCCTGAGATTTTCCTCTACTGTTGCCTTTGAGCCATAAGCCTCGACAGCCACCGTTGTCGATACTCAATCAGATCTGTAACCCCTAAAGCTGATGAAATGTGCTAACAGGGGTTTGTTTGTTTGTCTCCGGGAGGGGGGGGCAAAAGAAAGAAAATGGAACAACAAGACTCTTTTGACAGTTCAATCTTTTCCAATGTTTTGGAGTAAGGGATAATCAAGAAGTATGGATTAGATAGGTGAAAGTTATTACATTTTGCTGGCTTTATCCATGTTTGAGCTGCAGAAAAAAAGAGGTCAAATTGCTTAAAACATGGTTTTAGCTATTTCCAGGTTTATCCCAAAGTCTTACTCTGATCTTCACAGAGTTGCAGTGCACACACGCACACTTCTCTCAGCCTCATTTCATTCTAAGTAGTTTTTCCATTATTTCACTACATCTTTACCCTGTGTTTGCCCTTTAGTTTTATTTATTTTTTTACTGACAAGTTGTAGTTGTGTTATAGAGCTCAGGTATAGCTAGAAACAGAAATTAAATAGGGACCTGTCTCAAAACCAGCTTGTGACCGTTTATAACTGTGTTTCTGATTTTACCATCACTTTAAATCATTTATAATCATAAGCTGGTCTAGAAGTGGGATTTCCAGTTACAAAAATAAAATTACTGTTTTAAATTTGGTTATTAAATGATAAATGTAGTTTCTTTGTTCTATTTTTTGGTTAATTAAGTATTTTTCCTAAATGGATTTTTTAACTCAACTAACATTTTAATACATTTATGTTATTGTAAAAATAGTTTTGATACATTTTCTATGGTTTTGTAATTGAAAATTGGACATTTTTGACAGAAATTTTCACATCCAATTTCCCTTTTTTATTATTCAATTTCTCTTCTGAAACTGAATTCTGCAGGTCATGGTAAATATTTTATTTTGAATATCTCAAACACATCAAACACAAAAACTTTGCATATACAATAAATTAGTCATCTGAAAAAAAATGCTATATTTAATGTTTGATAATGTAGGAATGCATGCATTTTAAGCTTCAAACAAAAAAAGAATCCTATTTAAAAAAAATTAAAAATGAAAAATCACTTGTACCGCATAGACAAATATGTCTGAATATGTTTTAACACCATATGGACATTCTTCCATATACTCTTCGCAGCTTTTAATAAAATGATGAAGCGTATATTTGTGCATCTGAATAGATTCTGGAGGGGTAAAACCTAGGGTGTTGAGTATTTCTTCCACCCTTCTTAACATGCAGATTCTTGAATAACAAAAGCCTATAAACCAAATGAAAGTGTGAAGGCTACCTGGGTAAGCAAAGCTGCACAATCCCTTTGATCCTATTACGTATTACAAAAGCTTAATCGATATCTAATCAAGGGGAATACAGCATGCCGTGTCTTACAGCACTCTTTGTTGTCAGAGGTGAGGTTGCTATGGTTACCAGACAGGTGTGGAGAGCTCAGGCTGCAGCCGTATTGATGGAAATTAAGAAGCATTGATGAGACTTGAAGATGCGGGGATTGAAAAGGGAGATAATTAAAGTGATGGAAGCAGCAGGGGATGCGGGGGAGGAAACAAAAGAGATTTAAGCTGGAGATGTTGAAGACAGGTGGAACTTGGACATGCTGCCGTCTGCCTGCACCATTTACCACCAGAACAGCGGGAGGGAAATCTGCTTAGATTTTACCATCCCAGCCACATGAGCCACACTTGAAGTTATTTTTCAAAGATATTTTTTTCCATCTATAACAACTGGATTAACATAACGATTAACATGCTTCATTTACAAAGCAACGCCAACTGTGTCAAATTTGATTTCAATTTAGAAGACATAATTGAAGAAATCTTATTATTAAAGCCATCTTTCTAGAAAAAAACAATCTAAAATTCTATTTTATTAAAAGAAGAAAGATTTAAATGAATCATAATTATTGCGTTATGTTTTCATCCTAAGTTTGAGGTCAACAAATTAAACTTGTTGTATTTTTAGATACCTCATATATGCAGCAGATTAGTACATATTTACATGTGTCTAAAAACCCCAAATTGAGGCAACTAACAAGAATTTGGCTTGTACATGCTTTCTACTATTTCTGTGCCCAGGCAATTTGAATCAAGCTGGTATTTGTGTTAAGATTATATATTAAATTAAATCAGCAACATTCTTTGCACTAACAACTGACTATTTACTATCTGACAACTGGACTAACATGATTAGGAACTGCCTTGAGGTGCAATACACAGAGGAAATTTGACAAAAGTCATTTGGCAATGACATAACATCCATACAAACACTTGACTTTGGAAGATTTACACTAATTAAATGTTGTTGTGTTTTTATTTATTTACCAAACAAGATATTTTCCAAATAAAGGCACTGATTATGGAGTATGAATACTTTATCTAACAAACATCGAGGGTTTTAAAAAAATTAAAAGCATATTATGTATTTCTTCAAAGTGCTGTAACAATTTATGCTGTCATGTAGAAAATCTAAAAATCTTATTATATTGGGCAAACCATTAACTTAATCCTGTTTCCTGATTTAAAGAAATCTTAAAATATTCCATGTGATCAAAGTCTATGTAATAGGCATATTTTAAGTAAATGTAGAGATAAATCAATGATTTATATATAATTTTACATTACAATAAACCAATACATTGAAAGACAGTAACACAGATTTAAGTTGTTATTAAGCCATATTTTTCTATTCTCCATTGTTCAAAAGTAATGATACAGTTGGGATAAGTATGAGCCCATTCTCTCTGATTTAAAAAAAAATGGTATAGTTGTAAAATGAGAGAACTATATAAAGCATTTAAGAAAGGCAACGGAAGATCTGAGTCATCATAGTCGACCTGGGTAAAGTAAAAATGATGTCACGGTGTTGCACAGACTGCGCTCCAGAGGAAAACTTGTCAAGTGGCATGTCTGCTCGGTGTGTTGCTTAACCCTTAGCTCAACGGAGCGGCAGGAGTCCAGCAAGTTCTGTTCATTCTGACCCTCGGCTCTGCCCAGTCCTATGGTGAGCCGTCTGTCATCACCTGGTTAACACTTGAGATGATAGGTCATTAAAGTTTCCCTTCAATCAATGAGTCCAATCGAGTAATCAAGGCCAAGATTGAATGAACCCAAAGCAGCGTGGTGCCCGGTGGGAGCAAAAAGCCTTTAATCAGTATTGGACGGAGTTTTGCTTTCATCTGCAGCTATATACAGAAATACTCTGCTTCAGTTAGTAACACACAACTGAAAACACAGGTGATTCTTCTCCTCACTTTGGAAGAAAATTACTTTTAGATACCAGGGTTTTCTAAGGCTGTCAAAATCTGTTGAAAGCAAGTGCATCATTTCAATAAAGTAAGAGCCTCTTGTAATGAGTACCGGTACTTATTATGCCCCCATCAGTGGTAACTAACCCAAACATCCATTCCTTATTAAGAAAATGTTTTTTTTTAAGTTTCTCATTAGCTTGCTTTTAGTTCTGATATCAATACAGCAAAAATATTTGACTCATCACGTGCATTTTAAGTTGTGTTTTCTTCCAAGTCTGTCTCTTTTTATGCAGAAAATCTAAAATAATTTACATAACTTTTGGTAAATTATGGCATGCACTTTATTTATTATACCAGAGTAAAGAGTTATTGCTTAAACATGGGCTTAATTCCACACATATAGATTCATATAGACAGTGTATCCCTCACACCGAATGTGTCCTCCCTGTTGTAACTTAAAGACCCAATCTGATGAAAATCGTGTTATTGGTGTTTTTAACATGGTTTTGTAGCCTTTTTCTCATGATGGAGGACTTAAGGAATTTAAGTTTAAAATTGTGTTTCTGGGTTTGACTTTATTCAAATTGTGATGAATTCAGGAGAAGACAAAAAATGCCAATAAAAAAGCTTGTAATAAAATCTACAATCAGCAGTCCACAAACTCCCTGCTCCGCTTCATTCTGATGCAGACATATGTACATCTTTGTGCTCCTCGTATGAATTCAAAACTGTACTGTTGGATAGCTCCAATATTGCTCTCCATTTTTGTTTCTAAAGGTTGTGATTGGCTGTAACCTAGCGGGAGGGAGTTGATGGCGTATAGGTGCAGGCTTATTCGGTGCCAACAGTCCCGCCCACAACTCGGAGGCAAATTTCTAATGAGCTCCTGCTGCTCTGCACAAACCATGTCCGAGAAACGACAGTTTTTTTTTTTGTTTGTTTAAAAACTGCATAATATTATTTAAACGACCACTGGGAACACTTTTACAATTGATCAAAAAACTCATTGGGGCTGGACTTTAAGTTTATTTATCCTTATTAATCTGTCTTCTTTGCACTTACATGTATATTGACACCAAATCTTTTGGGCCTTTATCACCCCTACAGGTGGAAGTTGGCATTGCAGATCTTTAGTGAGCCAGTGCTCTACATTAGGAAAAAGCTGGGCAGCAGGGGTGTATTTCTATTGTAGTAATTATATTTTTCTGTACTCAAGGCTTTTTTATTTATTCATTGGGTTTTGCATCCATGTCTGAGCTGAGGATGCTTGTTTGGTGGGTTTGAACTGAATAAAGGAGGAAGCTTCTCTGGGGTGGCCAGTAGGGCTGCCAGCAAATTTCCACCCAGCAATCTCCCTCTCCTCCTCCTCTCATTGGAGGTGCCATCATTTATAAATCAGCCAAATGACCAGACATTGATAGTTACTGTTGCCAAAATTATATACAATCTTGCACACATGTCTGAAACTGCACATACTGTGCGCTTGTGTCCAAGTACTTGAGTAAGTAGCCAATTCAGCTGACAGCTGAGCAGAGCTGAAGTGAAAGCACGAGGCCCAGTGATAGAGAGAACAGAGAGATCAAGCATTATTATCAAAAACAAGTGTGGTGCTCCCACTGCGGCCTCACAGCTTCTTCCAGTCAAGCTGTTCGTTTGTTCGTTTATTTGTTGTGTCTGTGTGGACGGTCCATCTTCTCTTGAATCAATGTTGCTTTCAGTATTTTAATACTTGAGGGGGAAAGAGACAAGCTGAGGACAAAATGGTGAGATAATAACACAGATACGGCTGCCACTTATTTCTTATTCTTGCGAGACATTTTAGACACTATTCACCATTATCCAGGTAGACGGTCCTTCATTTGTGACCCATAGCCTCATCCATCTTTATGCGAAGCAAATTAATCATTTTATGAGTGTATTCTGTTCTTACATCATCTGAAAAGACGTAAAAAGTATCCAGAGATATACTTCACATTCTAAATCAACATCAGTTTAGTCCCATAGGAACAGTCATGCAGAATGCCAGCAAGGTTTATAAAAAGAAATATCACTGCAGGGAAGTTTGCCTAATTCTGTTCTGAGAGTATCTTTCATAAAGAGACATTGTGGCTAGCCTACTAATAGAGCTGTGAGGGGAGAATGATGCAACTCAGAGGCAACACTTTAATTTGCCCTTGGTTTTGCAGAGGCGTCTAGGAACAGCCATTCTGTTCTAAAGCTGATTGGCCCGTTTACCTTTAGACATGGCCAACCATTCGCCTCTGAGGTGTGAGGTAGCTGAATTTAGCAAGTGCTCAATTTTGTTCACTTCTGTTTCTTTTTTGGGCCTGGGTAGGTCGAACAAAGTAGATGCAATCCCTATGGCTGAGAGTGCAATGCCTGAGTGTTTTTTTTTTTCTTTTCTTCTTTTCCTCACCTTACACTCTTTGCAGCATTGTGGCTTCTGTATTACTTTTTTGAAACATATAAAGTTCATTCTTTTCAAAAGATGTTTGCATCCCACTTCACCTAGTCCAGAAAGCTATTTGTATCTTAGCAACCTGTGCAGCAACAGAAGATCAGAGAAACTACTTATTGACCTGTTGCTATGACTACAGCAGTAGGCAATATGTCAGAGGACGCATTAACTCTTTCTTACATTGCTGTCTCAAAAGATGACAACTTTTTGTGACAAAGTACAGTGTTTGTACACTTTCTTGCATAATTAAAAGTAGGTGTGTGACATGTATTTCAAGCCGAATCAAACAGAGGTACTGGTGTGGTGAGGAACGCTTTCAACACTGAAGAATGGGTTTAAACTAATATTATTCTTTAATAAATCAATGCTTTTTTTTAACACCTGCCATCACGCCCTCCTTGCATCAATTCATCGAGAGATTTGCATGAGATAATTGTTGGCACCACATCCACTGATGCATTTTTTATTACGTTTCAATTAGGAATTGAATCCAATTAGGGGAGGCATTCCAATCAACAAACAGGAGTCTCCTATCAAAGCACTGCCTGACAGCGAGGAGAAGCTGCCGAGCTGAAAGACAAAAACTGAGCCAGAGGTCCAGCTATTGTTCAGTCCGCAGCCGTCTGCTTTACATTTGACAATGAACTTTTACACAATAACACAGTAAACAAGTAAACGGGAAAGAAATAATTATTTTGACAATGAGAAACACAGTCCACGCCTTACTCCTTTGTTGTTGTTTTTGTTTTTTTTTGAATGCATTAAGAGCTCAAAGCAATCAGACACGGTTGCTGACAATTAAAAATTTAAAATTCAATTCCTTTTATTAATAACAAATCATTGAGCATTTTAAGTAATACTTACAAGGAGGCCCCTGTGATTCTTAAATCATTTGAGTCCCAAAAGAAATTAAGTCAGTCATGAGGTTGGAGCTGTTTTTTAAATGAATGTGTTTGCTGTGATCATCCAGAAGCTCCGCTATAATCACAAGCTGAAATTTCCTCCCTCAGCACATGACACAATAATAATCAAACATACACCAAACCCAACTTGACAGGAAAACTCAAGGGTGTGAGGCACCCTTTATCTGATTGTGGGAATTTTCTTTCTTTTGATGCTGTCAAAGCAGCTGGCATCGCAAAGTTGAGGATACCAAAGATTTTGAATCTAAAAATGGAAAAAAATGGAGATAATATATTAATAACCCTTATATTTTATTTGTATAGTAATTATCAAATCAGCTGGAAACTTGTCCTAAGGTGCACAGAAGAGAAGCCAATGCTTGTAGACGCACTGTGCTTTTGATCTCCGAGCAGAGCAGGGCCAATAGTGGCGTGCTTTTATGCACGATGTTACTGCCCCCTAGGGGAAGAGATGGGAGATTATCTAAACTGGGAGCGGCAGATGGCTGTTGCAGCCTCTGTAGCAAATAGCACTCTTTCTATCTACAAACAAGGAAAGTCATGAGGAAAAAGCGCTCCCACGAGTTTCTGTCACCACTGCACTAATCAGATCAGCAGCGCAAAGCCATGACAGGTTGTACTCACTCGCACTCACAGACTCACAACTGTTACTATTTTTTGCAGCATTTATGGAACAACATTTGTGATAGAGCCCTGATAGGCAACACTGAATTTCTAGTTTTACAGTCTTTACAGCCATTGGAGACTGGTTATTAAACTCAATGTTGAAAACATTTTTTATAGTTTAAAACGTGAAAGAAAATGCTGCAAAACTGCACTTCATATTATTTTACTTCAGCAAAGACATTTGACACTAAAACTCAGTTTTTCTTTATTGTAGTTTTTGTTCAAATTTTCCTCTCTCCGAACCAAAAACCTCAGGCAAAGCACACAGTGGTTTAAGTCATCAGCCGGCCTTTTTCTGCGTGATAGCTTTTCAAGGAGTAGTACAGCGGCCCATCTTCCCTTTTTTCCACTGTCAGTCTTGTAGATGTAGCACAAATACACACACAGAACAGAAGCACACACACATAAGGAAGCAGACACACTAAGAACCTTTTGCGGCAAATTGAGGTGTGCAGATTGCCCACTTAGACTGTTGCATTATCCTTTCAGTGTTTACTTTCCATTTTCTGCTATCATTTCAGCTCGTCCACTGTGCTCTCTTTGTACATCTGCTCCTGCCGCTTCAGTCAGGTGTGTGCGTGTATTTCCTGTCCTCATTGTCCTGTCTCTTGTCATCCTTTCACCCGTCCCTCATCTCTCTGCCATCATCAAGGACCTGCTGGCCTCCTACGTAGCGGCAGTGGAGAGAAGGGTCCGTATCTCAGCAACGCACCTAGCAACCGTTTCTTGTAACTATGGATTATAACCTGTTGCCAAGGGAGACAGAGATGAGGGATTGATTTTTTATTTGTTTTCTCTCTGTAATAAATTCAAAATGGATTTTAAAAAATAATTAAAAATGTATAAATAAAATGTATTTTTAAAATATTTTGTAACTCCATGTTTTAATAATTGAAATTGTTTTAAGGATCATGTTCTTGTCTTTGCAATTAAGTTTAAAGATTGGTAACAGAATAACTGAACTTTTTTAAGGATCGGAAGTATTTCTTGATAAGTAACAATACAGATCAACATGCACTGCAATATAATTATAAACAAAATAAAAATAACAGTTTAAGCCAATTTGGAATACTAAGATATTTCCTAAAATCAAAGTTGATTAGGTAAAAGAGTATTGATCACAAAAACATACCTAAATGCACCAGTCAAACAGTTAGAACATGTATATAACCCTATAATGTGCATTTCATAGAACTGAAATGTCCTAAACGATTCAGAATTTATTTCAAAAGTATTGATTTTTCCCTTTTAATATATTTTAGCTTTTTTTGAAATTACATTTTTACAACTTTAAAATAATAAATAAATAAAAAGAATGCATGCCAGAATATGCTAACAAACCCCTGCAGTAATAAAACTGTTTTGTTTTATTTCTTTGTGTGTGAGTGAACTCCCTTCCCCTCTGGGAGATATCTCATCCAGCAAACAGACTGATTAAAGATGTTCACCCACTCTTCCTTGCAAAATGCCTTGCACACACAGCATGCTTAAGATGCACTTACACATTTCTGCTATGGCCGGTAACGGTTGTAAACATGTTCCTTTTCCTTAAACGGTGCCCTCTTTGAACTCATCATGGAAACAGACGATTTTTTTTTTTTTTTTTTTTACTAAGATGATGGATTTTAGGGTGGGGTTGGGTGATCATCAATCCTAAGCAGTGCACCAGCGCTTCTGTGTCAGCCTAACTTTTTTCTCTTTGCAGTCATGAGGGGATTTTGCTCTCTTTTTGAAAGTTATGCAGTCATATCTGAGGGATTTTTCTTTGATGTTTCAGATCTTTTCTTGACTTCCACAGTTTCCCTTAACCTCCATTTGTGAATGACATTTCAGACAGTGGAGACGGCAAGCAGGAAGCTGTTTGATATCTTTTCATAGCATTCCCCTTTACTTTGAATCCAGGATAGGCTTCATTTTAAGGAATTCGTGGAGTTACCTGGTTACAGATTTTTACATGACAGTCATATTCACTTTTTCAGTTATAGACTTAGCTTCAACTGAATATGAAAGCAAATAAATTAATAAATAATGATGCTAATTAAACACGTTTTTAATTAGGCAAATTAATTAAGTTGAGTTAATTAAGTTTCATAGCTGTGACAATTAAAGTTTCCTAAAATTCTTTGGAGATACCTGATAATTTTTTTTTTCTTTGTTTTCTTTTTGAAAGTTAAATTGCAATAATAACTGATAATAAACAATATGTTTTTTTTCCCCGGTTATTACCTGTTAAAAGCAGTTGAATCTGCTTAGAAAATTTTCCTAATGCAGAAAAACTGATTTTCCCAGAGATGAAAAAAATTGCACAACATAAAAAACCTTATGAAAGAAATGTATCAACCAGCTGCACCCAATGCAGCTGGTTCTATTGCTTTGTTCTGCTCCCCACTGTCTGATGAGTGCCTTTGTGACTTTCTATTAAACTAAGTGTCTTTCTTTCCCCCTCACCTCTGAGCTAAACTACCACACTCCTTGTGGCATCCGATAGGCCAGCTTGTGCATATGAAAGCCCACAATTTCCTTGCTATCACCTCTCTAGTCACTAATGATAGCCTGCCATCAGATTGCCGGTGGAATGGAGCAGTAATGTTCTTGGAAAGTATAAGCTGGTGAGCTTGCCGTATAAGGTTTGCTGGCACTCCCTTGGTGTGGATAACCTGCGCCCTTCAGCTCCAGCTTAATGGACAGATAGGTTGAACCCTGATGGCTGGGTATCTGTGACAGGGGTCCTGAATTTGACAGGGGTCTCTACCGTGGACTCTACAGTTGTTTTCTGCATACATGTACAAAAATATACTTCTTGAAACCACACAAAAATACAACTTTTAAACAACTATTTTCTAAGAAGAAAATAAGTATTTGAAACATTAATATTAAGTCTAAGGAAACCATAAAAATGCTTTGTTTGTTTTATTACTCTTTCATACATTTTCAATATTATTGAATATATTAATCAGCAAATATTGTAACATTGTTTGCCTTTTTTTTTTCTTTAAACACGGCTTCCATTCAGGAAGGTAAAGAGAAGCCTTTGAAGGCTGAATGTATGAAAGTTTAGTATTTACACTTTTTTTATATAGCTCAATATACATTGCAAAGTTGATGACGTTGTGGGTGGCAGCACTATGTAACACTTCACATCAAGATAAATGATATAGAATGCAAATACACTGTAAAACCTGAAGTAAATCCATTGTAGCTTTCATCTTTGAGTGGTCTGATTTGTGAAGAAAATAAAACTCAGTCTCAAGTATTTACTACCATCTAGTGGTTGCTCAGAGTATAACATCAACCATGACATTTATAATTAGATCACTTTTATTCATGCCTATACACAGAAATACTTGATGAATCTGTAAGATAATGCTTTAAAACTGAAGATGCCCTATTTATATTTTCTACAGAACATTGTGCTGCAGTTCTGTTTTTATTTTTTGTGTTGCAATGATGCTCAAGAAGACCTGAGTGAGTTGTAGAGATGTAATACATATTATCACCCCTGGGTGGCAGAACAAATCTACCTACCTAACAAAAGTGGACACAGAACAACCAAAGCACACTCCCGGGAACAAAGGATTAGTTGGTGGCCCAGCACAATCAAAAGACTGTTGTATGTAAATCATGTAAATCCACTATGGAAGAGGAGGTTACGCCAGGCTGATTTCATGCCCAGTTCATCCACTGGAAATAAGCCTTGGGCCAGCAGGCCCCATGTTTGAGTATTTAAATAAAAGAGTGGTCCTGCACATGTGTTGTTTCTGCACGTTCATAGAGAGGATTACAAAGTATCCATGCCAGCAGCCAGAATAAAACTTGTTCTTGCTAAACCTTGTGTGCAAAAGTGGAGAAAAACAAGTTTTGTGGTTTACTGTTGAAAAGTGAAGAGTAACAATATGAAACGGGCACATATCTAATTATTTGCAGGTCTTATCGCCATAATTTTCAGTTACATAGTCAAATTAGGATCAAGGTAACACACTGCCATTCCAGTGAGGCCATCAGTCACTGTGGGACAATGGGAGCTTTGCGGTAAGGGTGAGTAAGTAGGTAAATAATGTGGAAGAGGAGATAGGGACACAATTAAACTGGCAGATGCAAATACTGGCTGCAAAGGTTGTGTGGAGGAGTGTGAGCCTTCTCAAGCAGCTAATTGATCAATTAAGTAAACACAGACTGCTTCAGGAGGGGAGCTGACGTGGGGCTAGAGAATGGATGCAAGATGAGGTGCTGATGATTCATTTCTTTGTGGAAATGATAATATATCAGACTGGGCACAGGTGAATCTAACTGCATTATGGAGAATGATATTATGAGACAGCACACGTGCACTAAAGAGCCTGAAAATGTCATCTTTGTTGCAAAAAAATGCTATTTTTACTTTTTAATGTACATTTTTAAAGTTTCTTTTTCTTCACAAATGCATTAGTGATCTGGTAGATTTGGCTTCAACACACGAACACTTTAGCAGAGATACTACTGTCTCAGGCTGTACTCCGCTTTATGAGAGGGTTTGCACTCACTGGCTCTGACAAACCAGATGAATGGCTGCAAATAAAGGAAAAACAAATGCATTTGCTGCATGGTCAGAAAGTATTTGTAGTCCAGCTTTTCTGTAAAACTACCAAACTTTTAAAAAGTTGTGTATTATCAATAAGTAAGGAAGTCGTAACGGAAAAGCAAAAAAAATGCCTTCAAACAAGATGACCTGTATTACACTGATCAAACAATCAAACTTTTTTGTGAGGATTTTTTAAAGTGATACATCTTGGAACTAAACATACATTTACAACCAGAACATTCATGAGGATTCTTAGTTTTGTTTTCCTAAAGCTTGATTTTGCCCTGCAAGAACAGGGTCACTTGTACTGATTTTCATGTAAATTTAGGGTCACCTGGTATGTGATCTTTTGAGAAGTAATACTCTAAAGACCTGTGTCTCATTTTCAGTAAATCTTTTTCATTTATTATGTTTTTCTTATGTTTGTTCCATTTACTTATTCTCTTATTCAGGTTCAATCGAGTAAGGTACAAACCAGGTTTTACTTAGTCAGGAATCACAGATTCTTTCAGAGCAGCTAGGTCATCGGTTTGTATTCCTTTACCTGAGATTCTGGATTTTGGTTTTACCCGCCATGTTGCACGGTTTATCATGGTTTAGGTCTTTTTAAAAGTAGTTTTACAGTTTATTGAATTAACTATTTAAAAGTCCAAGTCTGCTGCCAGACTGCCTCCAGCTGGGTCCTCCACAGCAACTTCTCATTATGTATTTTTCTTAACAGCATATACGTTTTGAAGCAAGAGTCCTTTCATAAATACCAAGACTTTTTAGAATCTGTAGAATATCTTGCTGGATACTGAAAATGTGATGAAAATAAATGACTTGAGTTGTACCAGTTTTATCAAATGACGTAAGTATTTATTTATTTATTTTTTTTACTAAGGACGGTGTTGATGGATTATCTAAGGTTAAAACAAGATGACTCAAAAAAAGAGTAAAAGTTCTTTTAATTTGATAAAATACCAAGTTAAATGCATCTTCTTTGTCTTTTGACTGCTCCCTTTTTGGGTCGCCACAGCAAATCATCTGACTCTAACACAATCCTCTGTGTCCTCAATCACACCAACTACCCTCATGTTCTCTGCAATTATCATCCATGAACCTCCTCTGTGGTTTTCCTATAGACTTCTTGCTTGGTATCTCCAGCCTCAGCATCATTCACCAACATAAACACTCTTCCTCCTGTTTTTGTGTCCACACCATCTTAACTTGCTCCCCCTAATTTACAACAACATGAGTTGTTCCTCTGATGTATTCATTCTTGATCCTATCCATCTTCATCACTCTTAAAAGAAAACCTCTTGTCTCTTTCTCAAAGCTACTGTATCCAAACTAACAAAATGGCTGCTCTCACCACAGTCTTCCTACACCTTTTCCATTAAATTCTTGCTGACACTCTCGTCACACATTACACCTGAAACCTTCCTCCACCTGCTCCAACCTGTTTGCACATGCCTCTTCACCTCTTTCTCACATTGTTTTTCTGGACTGTTGACACAAATTACCTCAAGTTCTTCACCTTCTTCACCTCTGCTCCCTGTAACTTCACCGTTCCACTTGAGTTCCTCTCATTTACACACAGATATTCTGTCCTGCTCCAGCTAACCTTCAGTCCTCTCCTTTTCAGATCAAATCTCCACCTCACTGGATGTTCCTCCACCTGCTCTCACTAAAGACCACAATGTCATTTGCAAACACCATAGACCACAGGGATTCCTGTCTAACCTCATCCGTCAGTCTGTCCATCACCACAGCAAACAAGAAGGTGCTCAAAGCTGATCCTTGGTGCAGTCCCACCTCCACCTTGACCTCCTCCGTCACATCTGCAGCACACTTACCTTCCACTACTCTTTCCTATAACTTCAGTCAGCTTTAAATCTACGTAGTTTCAACAACTCTGCACATCTACCTTGAACCTAAAAATGGGTATCCATACATTTCTCTATTCCTCAGAGCCCAGTCAGATACTGCCACCTCTCCTAAACACTTAAATACCTTCACAGGGTTAAGACCAGCTGCTTTCCCACTCTTCATCCTCTTACATTAATTGTTTGCTTCTTCCTGCTACACAGAAAAAAACCCAAAAAACTGGACTTCATCAGAGAAAAATATGGCTGTTGTTGAAAATACCAGGTGCTATTAGTAAAAAAAACATAGTCTGTTTTAAGTGTCTTTATTTTAATCCTTTAACCCTGTTTTAAGTTTCTCTATTTTGTGGTTAACAACAAAGACAGCAGAAGAAAACACTTCCCAAAAGTTGTTTTATTTATAAGTGGAGTTGCACTCCTCAGACACATTAATACAGCCTGATCCCCTCATCTGATCATCAATGTCATTTTAAGCATTGTAGCGGACTGAGTTGGGCTGGGTAGCTTTTTGGGTCCCGCAGCCCAGTGAACGCACCACGCAGAGACGTTTCTTGGCCCTGGGTTCTGTCATTCAACCTGTCGCCGGCTGTTTTAGAGGAATAAAAGGAGGGTGTGGGGTGAAGGGGTGGGGGGTTGGTGCATGAGACAACGTTAAGGCGTCTGAGAAATGAGGTTCCACTTATAAATAAAAAAGTGATTGGTAACAGCCTACAGTAACCACAAAATAAAGGGACTTAAAACAGAAACGTCTCTGGGTCTCAAGTGTGGTGAAGAGAGCGGGACACCATAGTATATTCTTTGTTATCTCGTTTTTCGTGATAACAACATAGTGGATCTCGTTCTCATGAGGAAACAGTAAAAAAAAATAAAAAATAAAAAGAAGGGCAGGCTGTTTTAGGCTTTGGTAGTTATCATCTTAGCTCTTAGCATTTATCAAAGTGAAAATAGGTTGACAATGGTTCAGAAGACTGTCAGAATAACCTCAGGCACAGCTCTGTGACCTTTCATTTCCACATGTCTGTGATTCATAAAGGACAGTTGCGATTAAGCACAATTAAGCTGAATGTAGACACTGCAAAACGGTTAAAGCAAACTAACACACATATAAAACAGTATATTTTAAAAAATTGAAACAATAAACATTATTGCAGTAAATTAAGTAACACTCGGTTGTAACATTAGGTAACTAGAGCTGTCTAACTTTAACACGACTGATTCAATCAAGTCCTGAAAGTGAAATCAAAATGAGTTGAGCAGCTGCACGACAACCAAAACTCTTCACTGACATTTTTCACCTGCTGGCCAGAAGGTGAGAGCTGTGAAAAATGTTATGAACCTGTTTTAGTAACAGCTCAAATCCTGTAATTAGGGCTTGCAGCAGTTCAGTTTGTGTTTTGTGCTTTTTAGAATTATTCTGTATGAAGTGCTGATATTCTCATCCCAGAAACGCCAACAGACATTTATTGAAAGTCTCTTTACATGTAAAGACCTTTTTTTTTATTGTAGACTTTTTTACTCCTGTGAAACATTTTGTCCCATCGTTTTCCTGACATTCTCATACAAAAGAAATCTGCATGACTTGAATTTGCTTTAAAAAGTGCAAACATGGACACTTTTATTTCAGTCAGAAGATTTAAACCTCTTTGATGTAGCTGTCTTTGATCATATCTTGCCTCATTATGAAGCAGTGTAAAAGTGTGTCATCCACACAGTTTGCAAGAGGGTAATACAATGACAAGAGACATGCTCTGATGTTCTAAATGTGTGGAGTAAGTGGTGCTAAGCGAGACTGGTTCTATTGCTGACAACCAGGTGGACAGGTCCCCACCCTCATTCCCTCAGTCTTTCATTTGAATAATGCATGCTAATTACCTACTTGCTGAGAGCATAACTGTCACCCCACAGGCCTCAGCTGACATTTACATGAATGTATGAGCACAAATAACCACATGCATGCACTCACAAAAGGACATCAACGCACACGTCCGCATACACACACACTCATGGGACCGGGGAACTTGCACTTGCATCTATACTGGCACATGTACAATAGAAATTTCTCAAAACCTTGCCGCTAGATATTAAGGGTATCCTGTATCAAAATTAGCTGCCTTTGCATTTGCTGTTTGATCACAGACCATGTCCGATTCTGTGCCAAATCACCTCTTAATGTTACATTTCTGAGAGGCTGCCTTGAGTTGCTTTTACATCAAGGCTAGGTTCAAATAGACAATGAATGCTTAAAAAAATATATCACCTTAATTTTGCAGTTTGCCAGGGACTGAAATGGACTAAAACAAAAAACAAAAAATTAAACCCACAGCGCGAAACTGCAGAAGAAGCAGTCATCACAAAAACTTAAAAACTTGAAAATTGCCTGTGAGGGCAAACATGTTGTTGTAAGGAGCTACAGGCCCGTTTTCATACATGATGGGGGATCAACAGGACTATCCAGTTATCTTCCTAAAGATCATATTTTAATCTATTGTAAACAGCATTTTTTTTTTCTGCCCCAGCAATTTTGAGCTCAATTTTAATTAGATATGTTCTCAATCATCAGAAAAATGCCACAAGAACAGATTTAAATGCCCAAAACACAATTTTCATCTGAGTAGTTCTTAATGCCTTTCTTTCCTGTCTTAGTCAAGCAACGTCGGCCGCAAGATCTCTCTCTTTGGAACTGCACCATTTTTCCAGCTAGTTTAGTCCACTTCCGTCTTGGTTCACTTCTCAAGACAAAGGTGCAATATTTCTAACATTTCAAATAACATTTAAACCAAGTCCACAGGATTAACCTGATGCTGAACCCACTATGAAGATTAAGAGTGTCAGAAATGTATGTATTTATTTATTTTTTTAACTGTAGTAAAAGTAATCCACAAAACCTGATCCTATGGTAACAGCAATTTTGTAAAATTACCATAATTTTCTCAAAATCTTGTTTTAACCAGATAACGAGCCATTGAGATCAAGATCTCTTTTGCAAGGGCAGCCAGACCAAAAGGTCGGCAGCACACATCATAAAAACAGCACTTTAACAATAGATGAAAGACAATTGGAAAATAAAACAAAAGTAAAACTATGAAAGTATATACAAATATTTATCAAAACAGGCTTTTTATATTGAAAAGTTTAAAGTAAGATAATTAGCTAATTTCTACTTTTGCGTATTTTTTAAAAGATTAGTTTTTTGTGCAAGCAGTTTATTGATTTTGGAGTAAACTGATTTAATTAAAGCTATATAAAATACTAATAAAATATTTTGCATTTGAAAATTCAGTTTGCATAAGCAAAATTAAGAACATTAACAACTTCAATCCCATACGTAAATACTCAACACATTCATTAAAGAACTTTCCCATTTATTCCCCAAACTTTGAAGTTTGCCAAGGAAGCCACTCAGTTTAAATCTCACGCAAAGCAACTTATACTTATCTGAGCAGCATTTTTGTTACGGTGGCGCACAGGCTTTTATGCTATTAATTTGTAGTTTGGTCACGTAGAAAACCAGCCAGCAAGCTGAACATATAAACCCACTGATAGATTACTGAACATCCAAAACACAGGTGCGGCTGGTTCAAGGTGCAAGTACATGATGTGCAGTATATGCATCAATTACCAAACTTAGATGCCAGAACTTGTTTGTTCAACTTCTATTCCTATAAAAAAAGTAAAATGGAAAAAAGTCAAGCTGAAGCTAATTTCACCATTGGGTCTCTCTGCCTATGAAAGGTCCTACATCGGTATGCAAGACATGTGCGTCCGCAACAATAATTTGGGGATAAAATCAATGATGCTGCCAGCGCACACCCCATGGTTTTTACTAGCTCCATCAAAGCCTCAGGAGGTGTGTGTGGCTCTCTTGCACAGAGGTTTGACAGATCTTTAACAGCTGTGTTGGTGGAGGGCCATGTGTGAGTATGGATGAGGATGTTGACAACACTGTCCATTAAAGCTGCAAATGACACATGAGCACCAGCAAAGCTGGCATGTCCCACTCCCATCATCACTGTCACAAGTTTTCCGGAGCAGAGGCTCAGTCTTGCATTAATGGATTCATACATGACAGATTCCTCTTGATCACATCTCAGTTGAATCTCCATTAAGATGTCATTGCAGTAGTTAATGTATTTGAGATTTTTCCCTTTCGTCTTGCTAAACCGTTATTTATGACACTTATTAGGAAGCGTAACCCGGCCATCAATTAATGTCCTGCAGGCATGCTAAGCAATTGGGCCCATTGGCATCAGACCAAATGTACTGGAACGTTCATTAATTCTAAAATCTACACACAAGACCACACTTTCAAATGAGCACACTAATGCACTTCTTTGCGGGCAGATTCACATACATACAAATTAAAGTAAGTTCCACAGAATGCACTTCTGAATAAGGTCTAATGCATCATAAAAAGGACAGTTTTCTCGCGGTATGCTGCAGAACATGCATGTATGGTGTGATGCTTTTTGTGATGTTTTTTTAACTTATAAAAATTGTTGATATAAAATGTACTTACTGATGGAAAGAATTTGTTCCACAATAATGTTGAGATATGTAATTCCCAGTTTTGGAGCCATAACAATTCAGCCAGATGGGGGGAAAAAATCTGCATTGGAACACAACTGTGTCTTAAAGTAGCCTATACCATGCAAATTCTTTTATAGTAACAATATTCATGTATATTATAATACATTACCTTTGGCACACAAAAGAACATTTTTTTTTTATTAAATATTAGTTATTTACTGAGTTCTTTTCCAACCCAGACGTAAGGCGCCTTGACCTCTGAGGCATCACTTTCACTCTGTGTGGGTGCCGCCTATTTCTTGATGCCATGCAACCTAGAGCCGGACTTGGCAGAGTGTCTGCGTTTCACCCACAAACAAAATCCAAACTTTTGTAAAGATGGATGTGTTGTGCATAGAAAGGGAAAGCGTTTTTGCCGATCACCACTAGCTCCGCGGAGAAAGTGTGTGTGTGTGTACGACCTACCGCTGCACCACGGTAGGGCGATTGACTCATGATCGTAAGATTGCAGGTTCAATTCCGGCCTTGCACGCCCATGAGTCAAAGTGTCCTTGGGCAAGACACTGAACCCCACCTTGCCTCTGGTGGTAGGCGGGCACCTGTGTTTGGCAGCGGAGCCACCACCAGTGTGTGAATGTGTGTGTGACTGGGTGAATGGGTCTGTGACTGTAAAGTGCTTTGGGCCTTGTAGGTAGAAAAGTGCTATAAAAGTATAAGCCATTTACCATTTACCTGTGTGTGTGTGAAAATAATGACAAACACAGTTTAATCTGTAATTTTATTATATATGTCCTCCATCATGGGAAAAATACTAAAATAACATGTTAAAAAGACCAAAAACACAACGTTTATTGGATTGTGCCTACAGAATAAAAACTATCTTTTGATACTGCTATTTGTACAGTATCTTCATGAGTACAGGACACATCATCTTGCTTGTTCATTTGTCTAAAATGAAAACAGAATGGTAAATGGTAAATGGCGTATACTTATATAGCGCTTTCTACCCTCTTACGAAGGCCCAAAGCGCTTTACAGTCACAGTCCCATCCACCCATGCACACACTGGTGGTGGCTCAGCTGCCGAACACTGGCGCCAACCTCCCACCAGAGGCAAGGTGGGGTTCAGTGTCTTGCCCAAGGACACTTCGACACATGGGTGTGCAAGGCGGGAATCGAACCTGCAATCTTACAATCATGAGTCGACCGCCCTACCACTGCACCACGGCCGCCGAATGATAAAAATCAGCTGTTAATTACCCAGCATCTTATCACAAAATTGTTTTTCATGTAATAAAAAAAGAAAGAAAGTGAAAAGAAAAACATCCACGAAGACAACGTCCACATTGCCTGGGTGGTCTCCCTTCACAGCCAACACAGTGAGATTTTTTTTTTTTAATGTATAAATAAGAATATAAATATAAATTAGGCTTGACGCCGGAGTGAGGAAATGATGTGAGGATCTCCTCACATTAACAAGCACCCCACTCATCTTCACAGAGGGCATTACCACAGGAACTCTCAGACTCAAGGCATCAGCCTGACCCAGGAGATCCCACCGTAACAACCCTGCTCAGAGATAAAGCTGTGTCACTGGTGTGGAGGGTCCTCCTAAATCATTAGTCACACCTGCCCTTACAGGTGGATACCGGCTATCTGTGGGGGAAAAATATGCAAACTTGTACAGTGGATGCAGGTAGCCCGCATTAAATATCAATGTCGTGGACTGCTTGATAAGCCCGTAGAGCAAAAATGTTCGATCACGCTTTTTCCACGGGCAAGCTATGGGCAACAGGTCATAAGTAAGAGTGAAGTAGGTGTTAAACAGGAATTTTCTACTGATTTTTTGCCTTCTAACTTTAATTTTGCCTAAAAACAGCATAATCACAATAAAAAGACCACTTTTACAATAAATCAAAATAATTGCAGTGGGACAGTAAGTTATTTCCATGGTTGCCAAAAAAAGATTTGATATCTGTGCCGAGGAATATATAATCTTTCTCTTTTAAAACTACAAGTACATACTCTTACTTAGAAGAATTTCAAAGTTTACTTTCTAAACTAACTCTAAAGTTCTTTGTGAAGTTGTCAGGGACTCCTACCTCTAAATACGATGGATTCATTGCTCGTGGGGCAAAGGTTTCTGTCAGGCCCACGACTGAGTGATGAATGTGCGTGCACCAAGGGAAAGCAGGTGCCGACTGCACCAACTCATTTTTTAACAATGTGTGTCCCTGACTGTTTGAAATAAAGGGATGGGGTGAACATGATTTAGTTGCCAGTGCAAACGTGAGCAAAGCTGTGCACAAGTTGAAACAAAGCGCACATGCAAGTCAAACACATCGCAACCAATTGTTTATATGTGCACAGGCATGTGCGAGAATCGAAAGGAACAGCCACATACTTCTCTCCTTTTCATCTCCCTCATCCTCGCTCATCCTGACAACCCCCATGCCCTCTCCGTCACACTGCTGCCTCTCATCACAAACCTAATCGTCTCAACCCCTTGGCAAGTACGTGCTGTGTGAATTAAAGCACCCCTGCCCTCTTCTCTTTTTTTTCTTTGCTTTCCTCCTTATTCGTCTTTGTCTTCTTCCTCCTCCTTTTACATTCTCCCCATTCTTCTCCTCTCCTAATAATATTCGCTTTTTGCACAGAATGGGTGTCCAACCTTAAGTGGCCGTGGCGTCAATAATGTGTTTACTTATCTCCATTTAGCTATTGAGCTTCTGACATTTTCAATTTATGTTTACAAATTGCAAACATTAACATGTTAATGTGGAGGATGCCTCACAGGACGTCCATATTTATTGAGAAAGAGTCATGAAATAGGATAACAAAGAGGGTCTGGCTCAGCTTGTTCTAAAGCGTCTGTGCATGTCAATGTATCTATTTGGCTACACAGTTTATCTAAGCACTGCTTTAACAGTTCATGGTCATGCTGGTTCTGCTCCTTGTAGTACCTTAGTTCCTTTATCATTATAGTAAATACATATAAAAACAGAAGAAAAATAAATAACAACCTTAATACTATTAAATTAAACAGGTAACTTTCACTTCAAAAAGCCACGTAACACTTTGACAAGGATGGCTTCACTTCAGCTGTCTCTGCTCTCTTTTTTAAAATAAGTATCGTCTAGCAGATATTTATAAAGTCTACTTTAAAGTCAAGTATTTATTCTTTTTTTTTTCCTTTCTGATTTGTACTTTACTTTACATTTGTACTTTACTGGTGAAAGAATATCCCGGAGTGACATGAAGGCTTGAAGCAGGGTTTGGACATGTGGCCTAAAGAGGTTAAAGTACCCCATTCTAGATAGAGGCACATGCAAAAATACACTTGTAAAAACAAATCTCGTTAATGGAGATTTTTTTTTTTTTTTTAAGTATGAGGAATAAGTACAATCAAACATAGGGAAGCTTGCAAACCATAGCTGAATTAAAAAAAAAAAAAAAAATCAGGAACTTTGCAAAGAGAGCCAGATTTGGTGAGGTAAAAATGTGAGGGCCAACATTCTTTGAACCCAAAGAACAACATTAAATGCAAATAAACTATTGAATGATAATTTTATAGCAATTGGATACTTTTCTTCACAGAATCAGAAATATATTTAATAAATTTATTTTTCAAAATTACTGTTAATTTCATATTTGAAGACTGAAAATAATTGCTAATTGATTTTTGAAGAGAGCCTGTGGGCCAGTGGAAATTTGAATGCGGACTGCATATGGCCAACGAGCCGGATTTTGGACATCCCCATTCTAAGGCATTTCAATACTGATCATCACCCCACCGCTTAATCTTCCAGTAAAGATTTGTTGGAGGAAGTTCTCTCCTCAGTATCAAATAACAGTATCTCCTGTGCCAATTTGAGAGTTTATTTCACGCAGATTTATTTTTCTTTTCTATAAATCATTACCTCACCATTGAGAGATGGAAAGTAGTCTGGAGTTTACATTTCACACATAACAGCCATTGTGTTTCTGGGCAAGACACTTGACCTCACATTGACCTCACATTGACTGAAACTGTAATACAATTTTGATCATATGATCATTTTGATCATAGAACCTGGTCAATAGACATAATAGGAAACATGGTAAACATAATGGTGAGTCGCTTTCTGTAAATTATGCAGACAAAGTACCAAAAGGGCACAAGTTACCTGGTGGAAGCATTGTCATGTCGTCATCAGAAAACCTAACTCTGGACTGGAGGAAATGAAGATGTGGAAAAATGAATAATGTGCAGGAACTAAAGCAGAAAGCAATTAGAATGTGTTGGATACAAAAGCAGTAGCACTTGCTTTTGTAAACTACTACTTTACATACCACGCCAAAGAGAATCATGTTTTGGGTGTTTTTAATTGTATTTTTCTCATGACGGAGGACATGGATATGCTGAAAATGAAACTGCATTTTTGAGTATTTTTTTATTCAAATAAAGTTTTAAGCCAGATGCATCTCAGATTAGGAAAACAAATACATAAAGAGCAGAGAGCTTGTGGTTCACGTCACTGCTACAAGCTTACTGCATTTTTCGTCTGCTCCAGATTCACAATTAAAATAAATAAATACTCAGAAACACAAATTTAAGCTTAATTTTCTTTGTATATTTCAACAAAATGCCACAAGAGCATGTCAAAAACACCAAATGCACAATTTTCATCTAAGTGGGTCTCTAACTGGGCTTTCTTGTCGAAAGAAAAATAAAAGGCTGTCAAGGATAAATAAAACTAGCTACCTTAATTTCACAGCAAGACGGCTGACAAACCAGGCAAATCAAAGTGACTCGAATGACTTTTGTAGGATCATTGAACTGCGATTCCAGTGAAACATGAGGACTACACGGATTTCCAGGATTAATAAAAATACATTCTTACATAAATCAGATGATAAAAAATACAAAGAAGATAAAAGGTAACAGCTTGGCCAAAGATCAGCCAGGAAAATGTTACAGTAGCTAAAGAGCAGGAAGAGATATCCAGACACAACGATGTAAAGATGCAGTCAAGTGACAATATATCACAGGTATTCAGTGTGTCCGTCCAGCAAGGTTCTTTTTTTTATTCTTCACAACTTTTTTGTCTGTTTTAAAGAAAAAAATGTTTTTTTTCTTGTTTTACTTTACTTAGACCAAATATTTGCTAATTCCATTGAGCAAATGATCATCTCAGTGACACTTATAAAAATAACATTCCAGAGTAAAAATGGTAAATGTATATACTTATATACTTATATACTTATATAGCCCTTTACAACCTTCATAGAAGGCCCAAAGCGGTGTATAGTCACAGTTCCCTTCACCCACACATACACACACACTATAATGCCTAATGCTGGTGCACTTGTGATCTCCTAATCAGAGGTCGACCATAACCATCTGCACCACAGTCGCACATTTCAACTTTTTTATAAAAGATAAATGTGAGACTTGCTAACACTTGTTTAAAAAAAAAAACATTTTAAATCTAATTTTATACTCCAGTCCATAAAAAATTACATCTTGTCCAGTTTTGCAACTTATTCACCTAAAGACTAATTGATGAAGGAATTAAACTGGCTAAATTAGGCTAACTTTGTTTAAACAGTAAGCAAAATGTCCTTAATGCTGTTATGTATCATTAAAAACTTAATCAATAAAATGTTCCAAGTTTAAAAGCAACTTTGGCAAAAAAAAAAAGCCATTTGTTTGGTAAAGTTATTTGAAGTCATTTTAAGATGAATTATAACTCGTTTTTTATTTTTATTTTATTACCATATGTGCATGAGCTAATTAGCTGGTTAGTGAGAAATGATTCACAAGTTCTTTTTAAGGAAACCTCTTAGAAATTGTTCTTTGTTGACAGACTGGACTGTGTTGACAAGACATGAAACAAATGGAGACCCTATTGTTCAGAGTTTAAGATAATGCGATGCTTTTAAAGACATTGGTTTAGTCTAATAAGAACTAAGATTTTTTTATGGATCTGTGACTATCACCCATCTCCCTTCTAAGGCAAAGTTAGGTGAATCTACAGAATTAATTATTCTGATTCTGTAAACTCCCTCTAGAACCTAAGGAAAGCCCACAAACACAAACTCTACAGAGAAACCAGGACCTTTTGTGACTATGCTAATTATTCCAGCACCGGGGCAGCTTACCCTGCAACTGATTATCAAGTTAATACACTCATGTCAAGTCAGTATAACATCAGTTAATCATGAAATACCAAACACCTCTGCGGTACCACAAAATGTTACCGTTTTATAGTTGTGAACAATGAGATTTTTTTTTTTTTTTTGTGAACGCTTTTGTGCATAAAGTTGAATTGTGCACTGAAAGCTTTAAAGATCAACTCTGTTTTTCAGAGCAGACACTAATGGTTTTCCTAGGGAGCTGGTGCATGGATTGAATAGCTGTCTCCATATGCACCCAGACATGAGTTACCACAAAGTCAGACAGTTTCTGAAAGAGCATTTCAAAAATGATTACAAAATTGCTGTAACCTACATAAACAATGTTTTAAGATGGACAGCTATTATGTCTGGCTAAGTACTGAGTATTGAAAGCACCGAATGCCGGATTACTCTTTTAACAGCATGTTATCAAACTCTGAAATCAGCATGATAAAGAAATTGCGCAATGAAGCTAATTGTAAGAATGTTATAGAATAATGGTCTTGCAGCCTATACAATAGGTGGTGCAGGATCATGTGTGAGATACATAAGGCATCAATTATATGAATGTATTATTTAAAAAAGGCTACATTTTGTCTGGTTAAGAAGTTAGCAGATTGATAAAAGAGTTTATCTTCTAGATAGACTTGAACGGAGCCTGTGTCCTGCCATGGATAAAATAAAAATATCTTGTTCCCACAAATTAATATCTTGTTCCCACAAATTAAAATCTTGTTCCTTCAAAATAATATTCCGTTCCCTCAAAATAATTAATTTGTGCGAATGAAATAATTATTCATGTGATTAGTCTAGGGCGGGGATTGGCAACCCGCGGCTCACGAGCCGCATGCGGCTCTTTAGCGCTGCCCTAGTGGCTCCCTGGAGCATTTTTTATAAATGTTTGAAAATGTAAAAAGATGGGAGAGAGAAATATATCTTTTGTTTTCACATGTTTTCTGTAGGAGGAAAAACAAGACACTAATATTCTTAACGTTTACCAATGCTGTAAGGGTGTGTAGAATTAAAATTGTAACGCCCAGCAGGTGCGTCATTTGCAGCAGGAAAACTGGAGCCAAGCTACCTGTAAGTTGAGCTGTCAATCAACTGGTTGCACTGGAGAACAATCCATGTCCCTAACACTGCACGACTCCGCACAGTCTCAGACTGGAGGGGTAGAGAGGGAAGCTGAGAGCATACTCTCCTTTCCAACGTTACCAGCCCCATTTCTTTTGAACACGCAACACATTGAACATTGCACAGCTGTCATCAACCTCTCCCCCTTCCACACTTATGGTGCAACAAAAAGAAACAAACATAACAGGAAGAATAAACTAAGGTGGAACAACAAAACTGCCATATGAAAAGAAACGTGGGCAAACAGAAACGCTCATGGTGAGCCCTAATTAGATC
This sequence comes from Oryzias curvinotus, assembly GCA_023969325.1. NCBI lineage: Eukaryota > Metazoa > Chordata > Actinopteri > Beloniformes > Adrianichthyidae > Oryzias > Oryzias curvinotus. The sequence continues at coordinate 19,274,124 of CM043708.1, forward strand.
AGGACACCACGTCCCACAATCTCCTGCTGCTAACAGACCTAAAATGCACATGACCGCCACTACAATGTTGTAGCGACCTGGGGGTTAGCCCCGCCTTCAGCCCCTAAGGCTCATGGGAAGTGGGGAGTTTTGGGGTAAAACCTTGAGTAAGAGTGTTGTGAACTGAAGTGAGGTCCATGCTGTTTGGGCTGAGTGTGTGTTCTGGGATAAACGGGCTTGTTGCTTAAAAGGAGATTTTGCCTCTCTTGGTAGTTATTTGTCACTGACACTGTCCAGGGTTGTGCGGTGAATGAGGCACGTACAGCTCTCCAAAGAAGCCTCTTGATGTGCGGTTTGGCTGCTGCTCCCCCATTTAGGTGACGGCTCGGCTGGGTCATTACAATATTAAATTTCAACATTTCTGTCAATGGAGATAAGCGTCATAGTTTACGACACACATTTCTACCAGCAGGGCAATTTTTTTTTTTTACTTTTAGCGGACTGTTAAACTGATGTAAATGCCGTCAGTTCCGTGCATTGCTTGATGAAGGTGAAAGCTAATATTCTGATCTCCTGCAAACAACAAAGTCCGATGGCTGTCCATGGGGGACGTTTTGCGTCACTTTGTCGTCTGTTTAGAACAAGCGAAAACATTCCTGAAAAGCAAAGACCTTTGTTGAACTACCCACAACTGGAAGATGCTGAGTGGCTGGAAAAGCTGCACTTTTTGGTGGATATGACTGTGACAAGCCACCTGAACGAGCTGAATGAAAGTCTGCAGGCGCCGCAAATGCTTCTGTCATTCAAGCGCAAGCTAACTGTCACTGGCATGCACGTTCCATTTTATTGTTTTGTGTTCGAATCCTCAAAATAAAAATGACATCAAAAATCGGATTTCTTTATTATATGTCTTTAATTTTATCAAAGCAATGAAACATAATTCATTGATATTGTAATGAAGTTAAACTTGCACAACAGAGCAGTCACGTGACGCGTCGTTCTCCGCAGAATGCACTGCAGGGCAAATGTACATTTAATCGTTAATGCTCATTATGTATTTGTAGCAACTGGTAGACAGCCAGCCAGCTGCGGTAATGCCAGCATGACAAGCAAAAGAGTTCTGCGGCGGAGCTAGGAGCTATATCCGGAGAATCGCTGCGGTATGGCGATGCAGCAAGCTTGGGCATACTAAATCTTATGATATTTTTCCTATTTTTATTAAGACAATAATAAATTGATCATTGCTGTTTTAATTTTCCCTTTCTTGAACGAACGTGGGTCACAGAGACACAGATGTTACTGCTGAAAGCGGCTTTCGCGGCAGGACGCCGAGCACATCCGTGTTTATGAATGACTTATGACGTGAATAAATATTTTGTTCGCACAAATTATTAATTGCATGGGAACGAGATATTAATGTGTGGGAACGAGATATTTTTTATTTTATCCATGTCGGGACACAGGCTCCGTAGATTTGTGCTAAAAGAAATTTCTTGCAATTTAAGAAGACACATTAAAACAGTGAGGGTTTATGCTTGCAGAGTTAGAAGAATGCCAGATGCATTTGGGAGACGTGTGTTCTTATGGAATTTGCAAGAAGCATATTCCTCTGCAAAGACTTACACTGAATGGCAAGCTAAATGCTGGTGATTCTTGATTTCTTTTTTTTTTTTTTTTAGTTTACCTTGTGTTTTTTTTTACCTGCATCTTCCACTTATTTTTGCACATTTTCTATTTAATAAGGAAATTATTTGAGCCTCAGACTATTCATGATGATGTGCCAATTGAAACTGTAATTTTGACTTAGTTTAGTCTTAATGTTGGTCAGTGAGAGGGTTTAGTTTGGGTTGCTATCATGGATGCAGTCATTGTCCCATGCCCATTCATTAGTAGAACAATAAAGTTCTGTACGCTGCAATAGTCTCTTTTGCTATATATAGTATTTTGATATTACACACAAATAACTATTATTTTACTGCTATTTGACTATTAAAAGATGTGCTGGTACAAGTTAGCATTAATTATACATATTTAAAAGATCCACTTGAGAAAAAAAGTTCATTAATTTGATTTAATTGAACTAAGATCCATCATTTGTCATTTTTAAATAAGCTTGTAATACACTGTAATAGGCTGAAGTTTCCAATAGTTTTCAGCCTCAGCATAAATGAGCGAAGTGTTGACATCTTAGCAGCCACAACAAATGCATGGCCTGCGTATTCAACAGTAACGTATCAGTGTTAATCTCTAATTCATTCAGTTTACCAGTAAACAAACAAACAAACAAAGCATAGAGAGTGTATCACAAACCAGCCCCTCAGCTTCTCTCAGTTGCCTTTTCAATCAACTGACACTTTCATTTTTTTTTCCCTCCAAACCACAGTTGCTTGGGTTGAAACCACGATTACATGGACAGTCACCGACTTAATTCACATAAAAGGAAAATGAAAAGCCAGAGTCTAAATTCAGCAGTTCAAACCGAGTTTGGTGCAAGCGTGGCTCTGAGACTGTAACAGAGACTGCCTCTGGCTGGGAAAAGAAGTAAGGCAAAAGCAATCTATAACTGAGAGGCTAGTAATGAGAAAGATGTGCCAGCCGTCTGCTCACTGTGATAAGATGAGGAAGTTCCCTCAGGGCCTAAAACATCCCTGACCCAAACAACAACAAAGACAACAAATGGGTTACTGCCCAAACCATTCCTGTTTTTGTTTGGTTTTTTTATTTTCATGCATTGTTTTTGGGTCCTTTTCTTTCTTTTCTCCTCCTCTCCACTCATCATTCTTTACCAATTCGACTCTCCCCTTTCATCTTTCTTTGTTGCCAGTGTCCCTCTCTTTTCGAGTCTTTTCTCCTTCTCAATTGGTGCCTAAATCCAACTCTATATAAAGCCCTGCTGCCAAGTAATCGGTTTCATCAGCGTTTTTTATTAGCTAAAGAAGAATGCATGGTAATTAAGGGGAGAGCAGCCAAGCATGACGGGAAGAGGCTTCACCCAGTTGCTGATGTGGAACAAGAGAGGGAAAAGGGACAGAAGAGAAGGAGAAGAGAAAAAGAGCGGTGTGAGGGAGCAAGGACACAAAAAAAAGGAAATAGTAGAGAAAGGGCAAGGAGAAAATGGGAGAACACACAGCGAGAAAGATAAGGAAGGGCTTGAATGGAGACAGGAAATGAAAGACTGGAGCGTGAGGGTCACAATGATTTTTGGCGGTGCTCTCCAGTGTTGTGTGAAAGCTCACGCCGTTTGAATGGAAATGAGACTAATGTTGTGTTAATGCGGTCGGAGTCACACTGCACCAATATGAGGACCTCGACTGCCATCATCTGCCTAATCCCCTGTGTCCACTTAATGCCACTCGGCCATTCAGGACAAGTGCACCATAAGGGAACGATCGGAACGATGGCTCTGGTGTTGTTTCATGCTAGGTCGATTTTTACGTTCTTCAGCCTGGCACAATGACACGTGTTAATGAAGTGAACAAGAGATGCTCCTCATTGTTGAGCAACTTCATATTTTAAAGAGCCACTAAGTCTGGTCAAGTCCTTGTCAGACTTTTACTGTTGTCTTTCTTGAAGTACACTCGACATTATTATGTGTTGCATCGTTTTAGCATTATGAGAGTGTAATATAAGCAACATTTCTATCTTATTACTATATTTTTTGGAGTATAAGTCTTTAAGTTTTAAGTATTTTTGAGGAGTTTGGCCACGGGTTTGACTTGTACTCAGGTGCGACTTGTATGTGATTTTTTTTTTAACCCTTGTGCCATCTTACCTTTGACGTGTTCTCCCTACCAGGACAAAGGTGGATAAAGGTGGGAAAATTTCATGTAATCCATTGAACCAGTGAAGATCACAAATCATTGAAAAAAAAAAAAGGCTCAGCGCACTGTCTTGTGGGTCTAGATGACCCAACTCCCAACGGTAAAGTGCCTAGGATACCACAAAGGTTAAATAAATGCATTTGACATTTTCCCACCAACAACTGCTAGAGGGCACTGTAGGCATGTATATCAGTATTTGCTACTGGCAGCAACGCAGAAGAAAAATTTTCGCAGAGGCTTCTGGGAAATCTAGTGATCGATGCTCACTAGATTGGCGAATATAGACACACAATGCAATGCATACATTTATTTTTAAAAATCTTTTATAAACCATCCACATTTTCATTATTAGAACAGAGTTAATTTATAAATAGTCTTTGTGAAATGCTTGTATTTATTAGGTTGTGCCTAATCTGTGATGTCATATTTTCTGTCCAAAAAAAAAAAAACTAAAACAGAATTTTACTTTTCAGAATGTTATTGATCCCCTGGAAGGGGATCATTAACATTCTGAAACTCTGAACTCTGTTGAATAAAAAAATAGATTTTAACAGCGATATCCTGCCGCATTTTTTGTTGTGAGAACAGCTGATGGAAGAAATAATGCAAAATGGAAATATTTCACAAAACTGCAATGTAAACACTTTTTTCTAATTGAACGAGTCACGTGACCAACATATCTGCACAGGTAGACAGTTTGCATCCATTTTCTTAAGCTCCTGGGGCTGCAGAATTGCCAGAGCTTGTCGCGGTTACTGTTGGGCAAAGTAGTGATACTGACTGGACAGATTGACAGCCTCCGGTTGCTCCTCCGCAAGGCATAGCAAGCTGCAAAGCCGGGATCCGGCGGAGCGTTTTTGCATGCTATGTCGGCACCCGGGCGGGTGGCCGGCCGCAGACAAAGCTCCTCTCCGGGATGGAAAGGCAGCCAGCTCAGGCCTCCTAAATCTTATGATATTTTTCTTATTTTCATCCGGACAATTCTAAAAAGAACCTCTAGTTGGATTTGTGTTTTTATTTTTCTCCTCCTGAACTAATGTGGGTCACAGAGACACAGAAGTAGCGACAGAAAGATGTTATTGCAGAGGGAGACTGAATGATCTCATGAACACAGACACGGAGAAGTGATTACTGCTGCTTTTGTAGAACTTTTGAAAATAAAAAATTGATCTCTAAACATCCTATGTGTTCTACATGCATTGTAATGAGTTATACACAGACAGAAATTTAAACGTATACTGTAAATCAAAGTATTGTTCACAACCGTCTTTTTGCATCGTTTACAGCTGTTGATGACTGGCACCGACAAAATGCTGCCAGAGACTGCTGTATTACAACAGCTATATCAACACAGCTAATATAGTAACAAGATAATTCCCCATTATGCGCTCAATAATATTCTAAAAAAGTTCTATTTTATTTTAGTTTCATAACTAAACTTAAATATGCATGCACAAATTTGAACAATCTATGTTTCGGGACTAGATGTATATGTCTGTGACCTGTGAAGTATTTTTGACTGAGTTAACAGAGGAAATTTCATATTAATTACAAAGACAAGTCTTATTAAAAAAAAAGACAAATCGTATTCACAGACATGGTGAATGTAAAACAATTTGTATTCATATTTTTTCTGCAATGTTGTACACAACTTTATCTTTATGAATATGTTTCTTTGTTACAGATTCCTTACTCCATAATAGTGTCCGAGTTGCTTTTATAATCCAGGGCACTATATAGTCCCGCACTATATAGTTATTTAGTAGTATAAGGGAGTAGGGAAGGAATTTGGACATAGCATCAGTCTGATAAGCCGGTGGAGTCCAGAACCAACATGGAGGAGAATCTGATTGTTCTCCTCAAATACATCATATTTTTCTTATTTTTATAGAGATAATGATCAAAATGTCCTCTAACTGTTTCTTATTTTTATTCTTTTCCCTCCTTGGACTATCGCGCGACAGCAAGTCATGGAGAGATGGAAGTACAGATAAAAGGCATCCATCATTCAAACGCTTCTTCTGCAGTAACTGGTGAACCTCAACTTAAGAAAAAAAAAAAAAGACTGAATGATCTCATGAGCCCAGACGTGGAGACGTAATTAGCAATGCTTTTGTAGAGCTCTTCAAAATAAATAAACCTGATCTCTCAACACCATCCATGTCTTTCATGCATTGTAAATTAAACATACAGACTATAAGCAATGAGGCTACAATTTGATGGGCAAATCTCCTTCAGTGTGAGCGCAGCATTACAGCGAGCTTGGCAGAGTTGTTATGACATCACTGGTCATACTTAACCCCCGACTTCAGGCGTATCCAGAGATCTGATCTTTCACACAGGATGTTCAGATGTTGCACTTTTCTACCTAAAGCGTGACATACAATATACTCCAGTGAATCTTATAGTTTTTCCTCTTTACTATGCATTTATTTGGCTGCTGTGACTTATACTCAGTTATAAGTTATAAAACTTTTTAGAATTGTTAAAGCACCTACCACTGCTGTTTACATTTGCATTCATTAGCGCCGACTTTTGAAGTACAATGTTTGTGTGCCCGTGTAAAGGCAACACTTTTTTCTTCTGAACAGGATGTTCATTTTACGCTCAGAGAGTTGAAGCAGAAACCAGCAGACCAGAGAGACCCTGACTCAGAGTATATTTCCTAAAACACCGTTCTGCCACCAAGCTGTGCTAACATTAATTTTCTGCTGAAACAGCCACTGGCCTATGAGAGCAAGTTTGCCAAGAGCTGAAATATCAATTATAGTGTTCCCCCTGCAGAGACTGCAAAGCTTTAATCTTCACAGAGCCAATCAACATGTCGTGTGGAGTAGAGAGAAATAGGGAATTGTTGGCCACACTTAAAAAGGGCAGCAGTTTTCACTCGTCTAGTTAATATTGACAGATCTGTCACGTTGATATGAGCTGAGTTTGCTTGTTTGTTTTACCATTACAACACGTCAACACATAGAACCTTCTGGTCCAAAAACATTTTCTATATATTTTTTAGAACCACAGTAAGGTCTGTTTTTTTACACCTTAGACTTTATTCACAGCTGAAACTTAGACGTCCTCAATGCAGAGAGGGTGATAGATCTGCAACTCAGACATGAACAAAAGCAAAAGAAGGCACATGCACAACTATACACATTACTCCTCTAACCCAACTCATGCATAGCTCACAAAAAAAGTCCTGCCAACTCTGTCTTCTTCACACACCGGCCCCCACCGAGCAGCGGCAGCAGCAGCAGCCTCCCTGGCTGGCATGTCAAGACTGTAATTTTCCGCCACACTTCCCCTGCTGTTTGCTGGCTCTTTTCTTGGTACCGCAGAGATAGCAAGCGAATGGTGAACAAGGTGCGGGCCTCGCCAGCTCTCCTGACTTTCTACCATTATTAATGCAGCAGCAGTCAGCGTGGCCGCCAGGTTAAAGCAGCAATCAGTGCACACTAAATAAGATCATTCACAGTCTTTTTAAGGAGAGAAAGACAGTGCAGCCGTGAAATACACAAACTGGATTTAGGTGCAGGTTTCAGAAGTAAACTAAGAATATTGAAACCCTAAACACGTATATTAACCCCAATAAGTGGATAAAAAGACGTATTTCTTAAAAATACTGTATTTATCACATCTTAGTTGTTTAATGCATATTTTAAAATATTTGTTCCTGTTTAAACCCTATTATAGTCCTTAAAGAAGGTGGGTCTGAGTTTATTCTGAGAGTAGAAATCAATGGAAAGGGTACTGGAATGTAAAGTATTTTTAACAGATTGCCCTGTGCCTATTACACTGTACTTCATACCTCTATGATTCTCAATAGATGACCTGAAGCACAATAGATTTTCTGGCACAAAGAAATCCATTGTTAATTTCAACCTGATCAATTATGCACTCAAGCTTCTCTCGTTCTTACTTTTGCGTTGTTTATTTGAGATGCCTTGTGAATTTTGGACTGAAGGCTATCTTCTGTCCCCAGATTCAACCCAGTCATGACAAATGTTGCAGTTCCTCAAATGATCACTGGCGGCTGCTTTCAAATGAGAACAACTTTAAAATGACCCTTCTGTTAAAAACAGTCATGTTTTAAATAAAAAATAAACCTTTGTGAAGTTGGTTTCAAAATCAGCTTAAATCAGCTTTTTGGACTATATTAGAGCTCAAATGTAGGCATTATTGGACTTTTTTTTCTTTTGATCGGAAGATGGAGCCCAAGTTGAACTCAGCAAAACTGACTTTGATTAATTGTGCCCAGCACATTTCTTCCTTTGAAAGTATCGTTGAGGTGGATGGAGTGAACTGCAGTCGATGGCCCTTCCCACTTCAGGCTCCATTTCCACTGTTCAAAGTCAAATAGGGGAGATTATCTGTCCAGTGCATATACATTTATAATTTTTTTTTTTTTAATCTTTCAATCTCAAATGTAATTCACTGTTTATATCACGGTATTCTTAAGCATTTTAGAGTAAACTGTATCCATATATATGCTAATATATTACCTTTGGCACACTAAAGAATGTTTCTTTATATGAAATATGACTTGCCTTTCGCTCCTTGTGGGTACTGCCAAGTTCATGACGTCAATCTAGGGTCGACCTCAGCAGCGTGTCTGGGTTTCCCCCACGAAAACAAATATCAAATCTTTTGCAAAGATGGATGTGCATATAAAATAAAAGCCTTTTTGGCGATCACCACTAGCACAGCACAGAAAGTGTGTGTGTGTTAGCTGGGGCTGGCAGGACAGACTCTATCTAGAAGGGGCCGTTTCCAACTTTGTGACGTCACAATGTGAGGACCCACTTGTTTTTGTGGATTAAGGGAATACTCAGAAATGAATAGGGTAAAATAACAGTTTGGGGTTGTTTTTCATAAGGAATGAACATTTTAATGCACTTAAAAGCTCAAAATAGTTGATTTTGTTTGATATAGACCCTTTTAGGTTGACTATGCTCTAGACTTCAACTATACCAAAGGGTTAAAAATATAATTTCTGTAAAATTCAAAGTTAAAATTGCATGTAAATTTAATTTCCTGTTGTGTTGTCAGGAATTAAATGTTTAAATTTAAAGATGTATTTTTAATATCCATACTATACTATAAAGGAGACTATGTTTTATATAAAAAGGAGACTATGTTTTATATAAAAACTGATGTTCATTCTTTCTGATCTTTCTGAATTTATTCAGTTACTGCATTGTTTAAATAGGTATTGCTGATATTTCTTTTAATTAAATAACTAAATTATTAGATTTATTAAGTTTTTAGGCACTCGGGCAAATTGACATTTATACCACCCTTTTTAAGAACTAGAATACACAAAAAAAAGTGAAATCCTTGAAACATTATGAACAAAAATCCATATTGCCATTATTTTCTGTTAAAATGTGTTTTTTATAAGACCAAGTACAGTAATTCTTGGGCAGACGTACTCTCTCGACTGAAAGAAAAATACACAAACCTAAACTGCATTCCAGATAAAAGTCTTTGAACTTAAGAGCAAGATCCCAAAACCCTCTCAAAGAAATCCTTTAAGTAACCAGACATGGTGTGGTATTTACACCCAACTGCAGTGTTCAGTGAACAGAAAAGAGAATGTGCAGCGTAGGTGAAGTATAGCAATTTTTCAGCACTCTGCACTTCTACAAATATGATGGGATTGAGTTAGAGGAAAAAAGCATTTAGACAAAGAGTGATGTTGAGTGAAGAGATAGCATGAGCAGGGTGGGTGAAAAAAAAAAGCATGCTGATTGCGTTGAGCCATCCATGGTGAGGGACCAACTGTTTTTCCTGTTCTGAGACGCTGGAAGAGTAGTCGCTGGGCAGATAGATGGGAGGAAAATGCTCTGGTGTGGCACTGATAAAGTGACTGAGGACCACTACTGCCACACTTGAACAATTCCAGACACAATCTTCTCCGCTCTTTTCTTCTCTTTTCTCTGCTGCCAGCCGCAGTTGTTGCAGGCATAAGAATGGCTTCTTCTATCCCTCTCATTTTTCCTATCCGCTCTCACACACACACAACCTTCCTGTATTTCTTAAAGATTTGTTGAAGAGTAGGAGGGAATCTCTCTGTGGTACAATGTAGTCTCAGCAACCTTTCATTAAAGAAACAAAATGAGAGGTTTGTAAACTGTCAATGACCTCAGCCACCACAGCTTTTTTCTCCTTCCTCTTATCTTTCATGTCCCCAGTCTGCAGTTTCAATATTTCAGGTCTGTCACATGCGAGTTTCTGCAGAAGTTGGTGAGCTAGAAATGGTTTTTGATCTGTGCTTGCACATTACTGCTAAATTGAAAAAAAAAATGAAAAAAAAAGACTTCAGTCATTGCACCAAATGCAGCTGAAGTGGGAAAAGACAGACATAAGTACAAAGGTTCTGGTTGCCAGCATGCAGATTTGCTGACGATGGTAATAAAATAATGTGAGCGGGGTGTGCAGGAGTTGACATTGCGTATAGGTGTACAGCCAGGGATATGCATACAGAGACTATGCTTCTGCCAGAAACCATCATGGCCTCGACAGATTAGAAATTGCATGAGTGAGGGTTCATCCCAAATAATGAGAAATGAGTTTTAAATTGTAGCTCAGGCACAGGGAAAAAATGGGCCCTGTCAATATGTGGTGAGTGCGATGCAGAGGGAGGGAAAGACTGCAAGAGCAATGGAGGATTTAGAACCAAGAGATATACATGGAGACAGAGTGAGAGAGAGAATGAGGGATCAGGGGATGACTTTGTTTTGGTTTACTGCTTATTATCATCATAATCCTTTGTCCTGTTTCCACTCTGCAGTCCAGGCACACCTCTCGCCTCGTCTCTGCTTTAGACACTGTGATTGCCTTGTATTTAAGAAGCCTTCTGTGAGCCCCTGTTCCGACAAATGCTTTTCCAATACCAATCACAGCTGAGTGCACCTCATTTGAATTTGTGAAAGGGGTTTTGATTCCATCAGCAGAATGCTCCTCCAAGCGCGCCACAAACCATTCAATAAAGTGGCGACGTGAAAGCCTCAGAATATTCACACCTTGCATATACACTAGGAAGGGTTTGGGTGAGGGTTGCCTAGTCTCTTCAAACGGCGTTGTTCATTAATCCCCCCTTTTATTCTCTACACTGGATCTCATTAGATGACCTCTTTTATGGCATTTGGAAATAGTAAAGCGTGTGACTTTCAAGTGACTGTGATGAAACAGAAGCCTTTTACTGATCGTAAACTTTGATGAGGAGTGAAAAAGGCTAATTGTACGCTCTGTTCTGGTGTTTGATAGTGTTTATGCCACCTGGTCACCCTCCCTCTAATCGGTATGTATACGTTGAGTGTGTATTGAGTTTCAATCTGACTTTGAGCTGATGGTATAGGCCAGCTGCTGATATCTTAACTGCAGCTGCTTGTTGACCTTCAAACTTATCAGTGGATATCTTTTGACAGAGCAATTGGCTGCATTTTGGTCTGTAAGGAGTTTTGGATAATGCATGCAAATTAAAATCTTTTGTAAATCCCTTCACTTGATTGCTTTAGAGCCACTGAGAGTTGTTCAACACTAACAGTAAAGGACATCCTGATTTTCAAAGTCATTTTCTCTTCATTATTTAGCGTCGCATTGAAACCTCTTGTTTTCTGCACAGAGATAATACCCTGCTAGTAAACTGCCTCCCGTAGCACAGTTAGCTCAGTAAACGTGACGGTCTTAATCTCCTTTATTAGTTGTGTTTCTGTGCTCATTTTAAAGTTCACTTAGTCCTTGATGGGACATTCTGTTTGCATCAGTTCAGTTTCTATCCTAGGGATCACTTATTGAAATTCAAAAAACTAAAAAGGTTGTATCAAGAATGACTTTTATTTTAATATGTTCACACACAAAAAAAACATTTTTTTTCATCTGTCATCTGGGTGAAAAAAAGAACTTGAAAACATGATTGAAAAAAAAACAAAGCAGTGGAAGAAATACCTTCAAACATGTATTTTTAATTTGTACTAAAATATGTGTACTATAATGAAAACGCGCTCAGTAAAATAGTATACAATACACAAATTGAATAGAACTCAAGGCAATATGCTAGTAAACATACCTAAACTGGTTATACTTGGGTTTTTGCCAACCCCTCTGATATGTATCTGTGACTTTTTGGCCAAGACTGCTCTGTTTAAGTCCATCCATCCATTTTCTACTTCTACTCTTATGCGAAGCAATATTGTGGGGGTTTAACCCTTCAACATCAGAGATGACACCTAAACAACACACACCAGTAGACACGCTGTTCGACTGTTTAAACAATCATCGTTAATCAGCTGATTTTGACAAGGAGAGAAGCTACCTTTACTAACGTAAAGTGTTGCGTAACACCTTACTACTGTAAAGCGTAGCATATCAATGCAAGCCTACTTTTCTAGGCTCCAGAATCCTCCAACGTTGTCGAAAGAATGTCAACACTGAAGCTAATGCTCTGGTATTAGATCTTCCTCTCCACCAAAGCTTTCTACAAGTTTGCAGGGTGACCTTCAAGGTGCTCCCAAACGAGCAAAGAAAATGTATCCCATGGTATATCCTGGGTCCTTCAAAGGAAATGCCCAATCTACCTTAGCTGGCTCCTCTTGATGTGGGGAAGCAGCATCTATCTCACCCCAGAGGGGTGACCAGTTCTTCACCCTTTATCAAAGCGAACACTAAAGCCACCATATAAAGGAAACTCTTTTCAGCTACTTGTTCCAGGGAACTTATCCATTCTCTCATGAGCACGTCTTCTTCTTTACCATATTTGAACAATACAGACACCGCATTATTAACAGACATCACATTATTTCAACCACTGCAGCTAGTGCCTGTTAACGTCACACTCCCTTTTTCTCTCACTCAGGAACCAGATGTCTTTAAAATCCTCCAAACAGAGCACAAGCTCTCCACCCACCAACTGGAGAGTTGTAAGCCACCTTCTTCTGACCGAGGAGTATATGGCTTCCAACTTGGATGTACTAAATATCATTCCAGCTATATCACACTTAACCAAAAACTGCCCTTGTGCACACTGGTGTCCTGGTTTCTGGAAGCCAGAAGAACATCATCATCTTCAAAAAGCTTAGATGTAATCCTATATTCTCCTACCAGACTCCCTCCAGCCCCTGGCTGAATCTTGAAATTCTGTTCATAAAAATAAAATAAAAAACTTAGGACAGACAATAGGGCATCCCTGCTGGATCACAGCATGCACCTAGAACAGGTTTGTTTTACTATTAACATAAAGAACCACCCTCTTTTTCTGGTTGTGTGGAAACCGGACAGCCCTTAATGGGGGGTTCAGAACTTAGTGTACCTCACACAGAACACCATGACGGACAAGATCCTACGCTTTCTCCAACTCCACAAAACACTGTGGATTGCATGAAGACATTTCCATTAACCCTAAAACTATTCAATAACTGGTTGCAAAAATAAGTATTACATAAAATATTGGTACATTTTTTTTTACCTCAATAATGTATTTTTTCCCTTATGGGGCAGCATGCTTTGCATGTAAAATACCCAAGATCTTTGAATTTATTGATAATTGTATTTTGAGTAATGTCTGCTATAAATAAGCTAAACAACGACGAGGACAAGTTAAATACTTAAAAAAAACTAGACAACTTGACAATACTCTGTATACTACTACAGACACTATTAGATCTTTCTTTAGGTTACCATCGTGTGCCCCATCCTGCGCCATACTGCACTGTGAGGGTAAGGCATCCGTGAGAAGGATAAGCCGCTGACACAGACGACTACTCCCTGAACCATGAAAAAACGAGCTTCAGTTTCTCAGCCAGTGAAGCATTACCATCCTAATCTCTGATGCTTGACCTAGGTAATGAATATCTTGTAAAACCTGACTATTGCTGTTGCTGCCAAGGTGGTCTTCCATTCTTCCTCTGCTATACAGCTCGGGTTTGTGAATGTCCTTCTTCGAGTGTGAGTGAGCAGTGCTGTAAAAAATAAAAAAAAAAAAACATAAAAACTACAAACAGACCAGATGGTAATGTTTCTCTCTGCTAGCATAATGACAAACCTCTATGGTCATTCAGGACTTGATAAACTCTGATAGCATCATGAATGCTATAGTGTCTGTGCAGTGCTTAAAGACCCACTTTAATGAAAATCATGTTTTTAGCATTTTTAACATGTTTTTGTAGCATTTTTCTCATGATGGAGGATATTTATAAAATAATTTGACTTGCAGACAAATAGATTTCTAAAAGTATTTTTTTTTATGTTACACTAATGTTATCTTGGGGTTGTGAGAAAGCAAGAGACTGTAAACAAAGAAATTATAGGTTATCAGCATAGGATCACTTCTGGGCCAACAGTCTCAGCCACAACTCAGAGACGAATTTCTGATTAACTCCTGCCACTCTGCAGAATCTATGTCCTAAAAAAAACAGGCTTTTTGACTTTGCCCAAAAATAGCATAAAAGACCCTTGGGAATTTCCTCACGTTATTAGAGACCTCACCACATATACTCTGTTTAAAAAGCACCTAAAAAACGGGTTCATATCACAACAAACATGTCTCCATTGAACTATATTAATTGCCTGCCCCTCCTTGTCCGATCTGTTACCTTTGAGTCTTTTATATTTGTATGTTTCTCACTGTGTGCATGTTTTTATTAGATATATGTATTTTATATGAGTGTTTAACAAATGTATTTTTATTGTATGTACATTTTTTTTGTATATTTAATTTTTTTATCAATTTATTTAATTGAGGTTTTGAGGTGGACAATTTTTAACACCTGGGACTTCAGATGAAAAATACCTTTTGGACTAATTCTGGCACAAGCAGCAATGCTTTTAATGTTGCTTGTCCCTGTTAAATAAAAATTAAAATAAAAATCTACAACAGATAAAAAATATAGTTGGAGTGGGACTTTAATGTGACTCAGGGTAGAGTTGGTGACTCCAACGGTTGCAGGTCCTGAAATAAAAAAATAAAAAAATCTCATGTTGGTGCTTTTAAAGAAGTCCTGCAATTACAATGACATGTAACCAGGAAGACGGCATCCATTTTTCTGAGGTGGGATAGTGTAAACAGGGTCTACCTTTGTCCTTGTGTGTTGGTGATTTGTACCTAGTACCTAGTACACTAACACTTGATGGTTAGGTAAACCTTGTTGAGTAGCTACTCTAGTAGAATGCATGGTGAAGATCAAGGAGCCCTAATTCTAAATCTGACAAGTTTATATCAACATTTGGAAAGTCTATGCCAGGGTACTGGAGAGGAGAGTCCGTCCGATAGTCGAGCCTCGGATTCAGGAACAACAGTGCGGTTTCCGTCCTGGTCGTGGAACAGTGGACCAGTACTGGAGGGATTGTGGGAGTTCGCTTACCCAGTCCATATGTGTTTTGTGGATTTGAAGAAGGTGTTCGACCGCGTCCCCCGTGGTGTCCTGTGGGGGGTGCTCTGGGAGTATGGGGTCCGGGGAGCCTTACTGAGGGCTGTCCAGTCTCTGTATGACCGGAGTAGGAGCTTGGTTCGCATAGCCGGCAGTAAGTCACCCCTGTTCGAGCCAGGACCTCCAGGATGCATTGGAGCAGTTTGCAGCCGAGTGTGAAGCGGCTGGGATGAGGGTCAGTGCCGCTAAATCCGAGGCAATGGTTCTTGACCGGAGAAAGGTAGTTTGCCATCTCTCGGTGGGTGGAGTCTCCCTGTCCCAGGTGGAGGAGTTTAAATATCTAGGGGTTTGGTTCACGAGTGAGGGAAGACCGGAGTGCGAGATCGACAGGCGGATCGGAGCGGCGTCCGTAGTTATGCGGTTGCTGTACTGGTCCGTTGTGGTGAAGAGAGAGCTGAGCCAAAAAGCAAAGCTCTCAATTTATCGGTCGATCTTTGTTCCAATACTCACCTATGGTCATGAGCTATGGGTCATGACCGAAAGAACGAGGTCCCGAATACAAGCGGCTGAAATGAGCTTCCTCCGTAGGGTGGCTGGGCGCTCCCTTAGACTTAGGGTGAGAAGCTCGATCACCCGCGGAGAGCTCGGAGTAGAACCGCTTCTCCTCCACATCGAAAGGAGCCAGTTGAGGTGGCTCAAGCATCTAATCCGGATGCCTCCTGGACGCCTCCCTGGAGAGGTGTTCCGGGCATGTCCCACTGGGCGGAGGCCCCGGGGAAGACCCAGGTCACGCTGGAGAGACTATATCTCTCGGCTGGCCTGGGAACGCCTTGGGGTCCCCCCAGAGCTCCCCCCCAGAGGAAGTGGCTGGGGCGAGGGAAGTCTGGGCATCTCTGCTCAGTCTGCTGCCCCCGCGACCCGGTTCCGGATAAGCGGAGGATGATGGATGGATATCAACATTTGGATGAGCACCAATATTCCAACAAATAAACTGCTATGAATAGAGTTAGTATTAGCATCTGATAGAATAAATCTATCCCAGTTATCTTTTGGAAGATAATAGTCTAGTATAAGTCAATTGGTCACTGTGTTTGTACACCAGTCAATGCTGACATGCATACACTGCCTTTTTTGCACTAGAACAGCAATGTTGTACATAACTTCCTGGCTCTACAGCAGACTCTAGCTAAATGACAGGTTTGTTGGTTGGAGTCTTATTTTATTTGGTGTATCTGTTGGTGTCTGTTTATCTAAAAGAGCTGGTGTTGGTCCCGGAAACAAAAACAAAACAGAAAAAAAAAAAAAACTGAAGCATCAATGAGACAGCTTTTGCCGTGTTAGCACTGACTAGTTTCTTAATTTTCACTCAATGGTTCATTTTGTAGAATGTACTAAAGATGGCAACATACATTCACAAAATGATTTAGATTATTAGAAAAAAGATCATACTAAGTGCAAAGTTCCCTTTGAGAGTATATTTTTTTCTTAGTGTTTTCAAAACCAGGAGTAATTTAAACTTGAGAAGAGTCTGTGAAACGGTTGTAGTGGCAGTAGGGTACACGTACAATGTCTGTCAGTTGTGTTAATTTTTCTGTCATATCAAACACAATTACACGGTTGAAATAGCAGAAGAGGATTAACACCCAATTTTTATACCTTTAAAGAAAAGAGACCGTTAATGCTGCAACTTCTAATCCTCCCAGAACCCTACACATGGATGTGTTCAGTCACAAGTTTGACTAACACTGTACAGGCTGGCCTGGATATCTGATGCCTAGAGTAGTGACAGAGGGAGTGCAAAGGCTACTGGGAAATCAAGAGTTGTTGTACCCAGCAGCTAAGAGAGGAACTTGACAGTCTCAAAGGATTATGTGCTGTGGGGATAACAATACTAATGGCACTTCTTTTGCATTATGATAATTGCCAAGACAAAATTGCCACGTAATTTCTCCCTGTTTCTAATTATTGGGCTCTTCAATGCAAGCAGGCAGTGGGAGCAGAACATTGGCAGGCAATTAAACTCCTGCAATTATTGCTCTATTCTAAAGCGTAGCTTTACCAAGGATTTGGAGGACAGAAAATGATTGCTCCTCGATGCAATTAAATGGAGAATAAAACTACCGTAGTCCTCTTAGCAGATCTTTTAAGCCAACTGTTGTGGTTTCTTTTAGCTAGTCTTAAGCAGAGACCTGTACTGAGTTGGACCAGAAGAACAACATCCCATATAGGCAGAGACAAGTGACCAACATGTATCTCCATCAGCATCTTTGTTGAATTTACACACTTGTAACCAAATAGGTTTTTTGTAATATCTCTCCAAGGAAAAAATAAATAAAGGAAAACAACTATTTGCATCAAGCTATTTCCAGAAAGTCCTGCAGGGTTGGATTAGAGCTTTGCCTCAAGTGTGCAGGAGTGAGCAGCGACCCGATGCAAATGTGTGCACCAGGAAGTTAAGAGCTCAAAACAGAGGGGTGCAGAGGAATGTCACCATCTGGAAACTCAGTGGAAATAAAGTGTTTATAGGAGACATGGGGGGTGGAGAGGCACAACTTACTTTGTTTCATTTAGTCATAAAGAAGCCACTAAGCCTGTACATTTTAGAAAACATTGGTTTGCGCCTTATAGCTCAAAACTATTACTACTCTTTTATTTTGTGATCACAAAAACTTTAGAAACGCTGAAAAGTCAATGAATAAATAGAAAATACCAAAAATCGGGGGGGGAGGTTTGCTCAACCTGAGTAGTTTACCAAGATTCATGCAATGTATGATGGCTTGTCTATAAATTTGCAAAAAAAGAAAAAAAAGATCTTACAACTCATACCTGGAAGGCATTCATTAGCTTTTGCATTTAAACAGACATGGCTAATTAATTTTTGATATATTTGGTCGAAGCTTTTCAATGACAACTTTTAACTTTTAGCTTAAGGGCATACTAAACAATGAAATGCTGTTTTTAAAAGCTGAAAAAGTACATACTGCTCACGGTTGAATTTATAAAACGGCCCTATTATTTTGATATTTTCTCTTCATTAATTCTGTATTATTCCTTCTGAAGTATATATTATAAGCATTTTCTTCTCTCCCATCTTCATTAACAAAAATGTTTCATGGAAGTTTCCCGCCACGGAGTGAGACACATCTGCATTGCAGTGCCAAGTAGCAGCAGCTTTGGGGAGTTAGGAGATGTGTATGTGGTCTGACTCAATAAATGAAAAAGTTTATTCTGTTTTTATTGTTTGCTTTTTTTTCCAAAACAATAGGTGTTTGAGTGACGGGAAATCATGACTTCATGCATCATTTGGTACATCACATAACCGTACTGCTATTTTTTTTATTTGTTGGTGCATCAAGCATGTTCATTTAAATGTCCAAAAATTGTACACAAGCACACACATTTGTATTTCAAAGTGCCGTCACAGGAAAATCATAGAGAGGGTCATCTACCAGCACTTCCTTGCAAGCCTCTGAGCCTCCCTGTTATTAATGGCATCATCATTTTTTCTCTGCTCACTCTATTTCCCTTCTGATAGTGGGGCCTGCTTCATCGTGTTCTGCCATGTTTCTGTAATTGCTCCAACAGACTGCCTTATGCTGAGCATATAGTTTTTCTGTGTGTGTGTGCGTGCGGGTGTGTGCATATGCATGCACGTGTGTGCGTGTGTTTCCCCCCACCAGGGCCGGCTGTGAGTTTGTGGGGCAGAACCAAGCTGCGGGCGAGCTGCACACGGAGTGAAATGACAGCCTCCAGGCCACCATTGGTTGATGACCGTGAAAACACTTGCGGTTAACGTAAAGTGAGAGACCGGCTGTCACAGCGCGGTGCCGCTCTTATGTGCAGTCCTGACAACGGCACAACAAGCTGCTTTACAATTTGACTCTACAGTGATGCAACAAACAACAAAGGAGCCCTATAATTTATAACATCAACCATGTCAGACACCTGAAGTACAAGACAAAGAGCGAGAGAAGAATAAAACAGCAGCAACTTCTATTTGTCAGAATCTTTCAGTACAAATATTTTTTTTACGTCAATTATGGTGTGCAGAAGAAAAGTGGTTACTGAATGAACACAGAAAAAAAGAGCGTTCAGGAGAGAATTCAAAGACTGTCACGGATGCCAGCCAAGGTCAGATAAGGGGAGGAGTAAGTGCTCTAAGAGCTTAAGGGGCAGAGGCCATTTATGTGGAGGAGGTGTAAAAACCCAGATTGCCAAGCATGAGCACCACCTCCACCCATCGGTAAATGAAGCAACTTAAAGGAAGAGGAATGCACTCAGAAGGTCACCTCACAGCCTTTTTTTGGCTTTAAAAGAGTTTCAAAACAAGACAGAAGTAAAGAAAATGAGACAAAAATTGCAGCCTCTTCTTTTTTGAAATGGTCCAAACATGAAAACACTGACAAAAAAGGCAAATCTGCTGTGTTTGATGCATTAACCCATATTGATCTATGAACCCCCTGGTGGGTTTGCCAATCACATTGGTTGATAATAATTACGTAGGAATGACAATTTTTGGTTTAAAATAACAATAGTTATGACACATAATTGCGATACCCCTTTATAATAAATCCTTAGAACATTAAGGTTTACTGATTTTTTTCACATTGTTTTGACATTGTCTTTGCTTTGTTTTTTAAATTTCAACATTTGTAATTTGTCTCTACACCCTTGATTTTTGTCATATGACATAAAAAACATATAATTTTTTATTTTCATTTCATTTTATTTTGCAGTAGAAAACATGATACAATGTACTACTCTGAATTTGGTTCATTGGACATTTGCAGCCAAGCCATTGTGGAAATACTGTGTAACATGAAAAAACATTATCTGTCCAAAAAAAAAAAAAGAAGCTGGGATTGTACCAAAACGATTATTATCAAGCATTGCCACAACAACAGTCGATTTAAAGATAAACTATTAGAGCAAAATTTTAAAGTAGAAGAAAAAAGTTAAAAAAGGCCTACCAAGGGTTAAAATGTACAATTATGTCTGTCTGACATAGTGCAGTTTTTGTTCTAATTCTAAATTGCTTTATACATTTTCGCAGGCAAAAAAGCTAAGACACTGATGATGCACCAACATCCCATTTAAATGAGGGATGATTAGAGAGCAGCCTTTATCGTCCTTTTTAACCTCGCTGTGGTTAAATCAGAGTTGCCCTCTCGGATTTCTTCCTCGCCTCTTTTCATTCTCACTGAACATGCGCCCGTGCGCACACCCACAAACACAGTTTGTTACGCAGTAACATTACGGATCCCCTCAGGCAGCTGTGCATCTCTGTATGACTGATGAGGGTAATTTCTCCCAAACAACAGAATGATCACTTTAGCGGTGAGCACGACAGACACTCCCCTCCTCCCCCTGCTTTCTCTGTCTCCCATCTTTCTTTTAGCTTGCAAAAAAGGCAAGAAAAAGACGTGCATTTGTTACTGTGTCTCCAACTGAGCATGGAACATTTCCAGAGATGAATGGCTTTTTTACCTGAAATATATGAATTAAGAAGAAAAAAGTTAAGCATTCTCGCGATCCAAACAATCTGTTGATAGTCTGGTTAGGATTCATATCCCAACTCTGCTAATAAAAGATTTTCACTTTAGCTGTTGGATTGGGGGTGAGGAGGGTTTCCTTATTTTATCCCTTGATTACCATAGGGACCCAATATAATGCACATGTCAGAGTGAATTAGCCTCACATTAAGCGCTAAGAGAGCCACAGTGAGTTTATATTGTGTGTGTACTGCTGTGCACCTTGAGATGTACAGAGCTGAGAGTAGTTAGGACTTGTCTGCCTCTCTCCCTTGGCCTCATAGGTTCAGCCTCAGTGGGCTGTCTTTACATATTCTTCCATCTGTCAGTCACGCACAAAAACAAATCCACCTGTCGACCGGGAGACTGGGCTGAGCAACGCAATGCCACAGCTGTCCAGGCCTGAGTGAGCCAGCGCCCTCCACTGGTGACAGAAACCCCATTATGATGCTTATTACCCCACCTGCCAACCTCATCTCCACACCTGCGTCGACAAGCCAGACTAAAAAAGGCGGTTCCTATTACAGCACCTCGAACATGGAAGTCATGCTTCTGTGGATTTTGTGCTCCTTGTGTCCTTGATCACAACGGCTCTCTGGCTTCCAGCACTTCACCAATCCATGCATTCAGACAGACATTCAGCACTTGATTGCTTCTACAATGGGGCTATTAATGCTGCATTATGTAAATGGGAATGGTCACAAACATCTAACTAGATAAAGGCTAAGCACAGTGCAATTTAATGCTGCTGACTTTCTGTAGCACTTTGAAGGATGTTTTCAATTACAACCAAGCTAATTTGATTCATTGTTTTATAGCTGAAAATGCATTTTTAAAGCTTGACTGGGTATCCATTTCAGAACTCTGGTTTAATCAGTCATGTACACTGAACGCCTGAACGTCCTCTAAAGAGATTGACAAAGTTGCCTGGGATCTACATTCTAGGTTTTAAAGGGACACTGTCCCCTTCTCGGTTTCCTCAGACGACAGGCTTCATTTGCAGAGGGGAGGTTGTTCATCCAAAAGATGAAAAGACCTGTGCCTTTAAGAGGGCCGTCTCCTCTTTCCCTCATGCTCCCCCTCAACTATACGGACACTCCTCCTGTGAGCATTTGTGAGGCAGCTCCTGTCCCTTATGTCTCTTTGTGAGAAAGAGAACAGACTTCCCAGAGCATCACTGAAGACAAGACTGAACTCTAGGGACGACACCCTGGTAGCAGACCTCTGCGCACCTGGCCGTGGCTGCAGCGGATGCCAGAAGGGGCATAAAGACACGAGATCCAGAACTACTTGAGCTGGAGTAAAGAAGTCTGAGGAGGTGGAACTTAAAAGCTGATCAATTCAAGAGGTCAGTTTTGGGCTGAAGGTGAGACGATCAGTCAAGCAAAAATTGGACTAGGTCACTGAGAAAAAGGTGGGGTCCTAATTTCAGCTTTCAGTCTCTTTTTTGCAGTCAGAAAACTTTTTTCAAAGAAGGCTGGAACAAAGCACTCTGTATCTTTTGCAGCTTTTAGATAACACCACAATCTGAAAAACACAAAATGGAAGGAAAGAAGATAATTTAGCTTTTTTTTGAGAATTTTTTTTTATCTCTCTAGAGCACTTTGGTATGAAAATGAGATGCTCTTTAAAGAATCTTTTGGAAAGTCCCCACAGTACTCTGAATTCACCAGCCAGGCGTTTATCTTATTTCTCCAGCTTTTTCTAAAAGGGGACATTAAAGACTTTGTTGATTGTGCTCCTGGGGAGTCTGTAAAATTTCTTCTTGAAGTCTTAAAACTTTGCAGC
Organism: Oryzias curvinotus; assembly: GCA_023969325.1. Lineage (NCBI taxonomy): Eukaryota > Metazoa > Chordata > Actinopteri > Beloniformes > Adrianichthyidae > Oryzias > Oryzias curvinotus. The sequence continues at coordinate 19,296,606 of CM043708.1, forward strand.
TGTTGACTGGAGGAAAACGAAAAGCGGGAAATGTAAAAGAAAATCATGTTGTGTTGTATTTAATGTTGGAAGAGTGAGTCTGTGGAGTGACACTGTAGTGAGGATTTAGAGGACTGCAGAAATGTTCACAGGGTGTGGAGTGGTCGGTGGCCAGAACCAGTGTCTGACCTTTAACAATGTCAAGCCCCAACTAGTGCACGAGGTAAACAGATCAATTCATGTTGAGAAAGGAGTAAACCATGGGATGTTTCCCATCAACCAGGGTCAAGCACATGCAAATGCTGTAATGCAGCCAGCACTGGTTAACAGTGATTTAAACCTGCTGAAACCTACACCACAACCAGTACTTCCCCCGCCACCTAAATTGGGGCAAGACGGATTCAGGAAAGTTTGCCGCACCGAGGAGGACAGTCCTTCCCCGTTCCCTGGTTTGCCTCCTGGAGTGCTGGAGATGCGAGTCAAGGAGGGAAGCAAGATACGCAACTTAATGGGATTTGCTATGGCACGGATGCAGGGAGAGAAAGGAGGAAGTGAGGGCAGTGTCAGCAGTGCTGGGCTTCGGCAGGTGGTCTTCACTGGATCAGGTCGAGCGGTCACCAAGACCATCACCTGTGCTGAGATCATGAAGCGAAAAGTGGGACGCCTGCACCAGCTGACCAAACTGCGGTACAAAGTGGTGAAAGAAGTATGGGAAAGTGCTGAAGGGGGCACATCTGAAATGACACTGCACAGGACAGTACCCTCAATCAGCATCCTTCTTTCTAAAGATCCGCTGGATCCCCAGGAACCAGGCTATCAGCCTCCAGAAGCTGTCAGTGCTTTGTGGGAGGGCACGGGTGCTGAGGCTGCACAAACAACATGCAAGAGACCTCTTGGACCTTTGCCATACAGCAGTTTCTCTCACTGTAAGAAAGTGTGTTTGGGGGAAGGCGTCTCCGTCCTCCCTCCTCACTGACTGGCGTGAACCTCTGTCACAGTGGAGAGGATGGAATCGCTAGAGTTCCTTTGCCACCGCATTCCTCTCCTGCACAACGCTGAGACAATCAGAACATTAACACAGTCAGAACAGTGTTTTCCAAGAAGAACCGAGTACCAATTCAGGCCTCCAGGGGTCAGTTTAACCGGGTCTGAACTGCTTTCCTCTGTGTATATAAAGCATTTAAAGGACATCTTTTACGATTCTTCTCATGGACCAAACTGTGATGATGTGTGCAACTGCTCTGTGATTGATTCCCCAAAATAATGTTTTATATTTCCCCATGACAAAAACAAACGAAAGCTATGAAAGACAATGTGTTGCACAAATTGCAGATTTTCTTTATTGTAGACAAAATATTTTAATCTTATTTTAAACTAGTCTTTATTTGTTAATGACTTTAAGTCTCTAAAACTGCACCACAAAGATTTAACAACTTTAAATAAAAACAGCTTGAATCCACTGATGCAAAGCCTTTTAGCCCATGTTTCTTCTTTTTAACACAGAACAAAAGAAAAATCAAATAAACTTTTTTTTTTCCAATGGAAATATCTCTTGTATTTAATCTGTCCAACTCACACCACTGGATCTGCAAAGCTCTGATGGAACAAAAAAGAAAAAAGAAAAATAAATCACAGTGTGCTGATCTATTGATACGAATAACAGCAGTGAAATTTGTCTGTAGAAAAAGCTGATTTAATGACAAAGCTGTTGATAAGGGACCAAACCAACCCAGCCTGATAGAAATGCCAAGGGGAGAAATACAGGCACAGATTATCATTACGATAACAATATAACATCACACAACAGAGTGGAGAAAAGGATTAAAACTCGGTTTGACAGGATTTGCCCTCCATTCACTGTTCCTGCTAAATATTAAACCAAGGAAAAAATGCAATGTTCCCATTTTTGCCTTTAGCTCTATGCACATTGGTTTTTTCTTACATTACTGTATTTCTCAAGCAAACCAACATATAGAAAAGTATGTGTGTTAAAGGAAACATCTCTAATAGCAAAACTGTAAAACTTCTGTTTAACTCTGCCAGAATGAAAGGATAAAGTACTTTTTCTACCTGGCTTTTTTTTACATTTTGTTTTGATGCACGTTTTGTTACTGTTCTCTGCTGATGGAAACCATATCAAATTTTATTTTTAAAAACAACTTAATAAAGGTCAGGTTTAGAATAAAAAAATACAGAAATCTTCCTATGAAATGTTTTTGAAAATTTCTAATTGAAATAATATTTTATGGATCCCATGTGCAAAAAGGAAAAATAGAAATAAAGTGATGTTTGCTTCTGAATAGTTAACAAAATAAGATGTAATTCCAACTCCATAGACTGTAAAATTTGACTTTTAATGAAAGTTTATGAATAGTTTAGTATAAAGTGATCATTGACACCTAAACAGCCTTTTTTCAGTGTTTAACCTTTCTCTCTAACCCATTATCTGAATCAGAGCTTTGCCGATTCGCCACGATCGAATCAGTTTATGCTGCAATCCTGCACATATGAAGCAAACCGCGTGTCCTCGGACCGCTGGAAGGTTATCATTTAATGTTGTTGTTATCTCAGAGGTAAAGCTCTCTCAGAAGAGCCTTTGGGACAGTCGGTATGCAGTGCAGGTCAAGAAGATAATGATGCTACAAGTAAATTTCAAATCGACCTGCATCTGTTATCAAGCATTAAGAATTCAGGGCCAAGTGTGAAATGCAGGGGGGTAATTAGGGGTAACGGCAGGCGTACCCGAACGAGAGAACAGATAAAACATACTGACAAAATCAATAATCCAGAACTAAATCCAATGTGGCTGCCATGAAATGGGTTGGTAAAGGAGTCAACTAACTGCAATACAGGAATGTGGAAAAGGTTATTCAAACAGTGAATCTCTTGGATGTGATGTTTGTTTTTAAAATGCAGTCAAAGTGGGATCTCTGTGAAAATGCACCACAGTATTTGTTAGAATTTTATTTTAATACATCTAAAGTCAGTTATAAAGTCTTTTAAAATACGGCTTTTTTTTCTTAAAGGTCATGTAATTTTAGTGCTATGGAGCCAATCATACCTTCCCTCTTGAAACAAACAAGGGCTTAAGTGTGTCCCCTTTTTTTGGTATTTGTTAAATGTTGGGTAATATGGAGAAATTGATTTTAGTTAAAAAAAAAAAACCTGAATATTAAAATGGGTAACATTATTTGAGAACCTTGGAACAGTGGACACAGCAATAACATGCTGTTTACCAAAGCCCAAAACTAGCTGACTGCCTGCTTTGAATGTGAATAGATTCATTTTGAAGTTACCATAATGAAAGTGTTGGCACTCTATTTTCCCTTCTCTGCCGCTGCAGCAGATGAGAGTGAGGTCTCTGGGATGGTGTGGGAGTTTGCTATCTCCCAGCCTCCAGATGGCTCCGTCTTCTCTTATCTAGAAGAATGGGTGCTGCCTCAATTTTTCAACTCTCCTTATCTGGGAATCCTTTAAATTGAATATTTACCAAGCCTATGTTTTCTGCTGGTGTTAGGCCTATGAAGCCGACATTCCTCTTACTTGTTCCGACAGGGCGAAAGGTTTTTTCTCACTCATACACTCTCTTTGTCTGCCTTGTCAAGCAATGGGACAATGATTGATTATGTGATTGCTCAGAGAATAGAAGGTTATGCAGTTAACCAAAGAGAGGTGGAAATATTGTCAGTGACCATAGCGTGAATATGTTGAACAAAAATGAAAACCTAAAAAAAAAAAAAAATGACAGGAGGCACTTTTATTGTGTGTCTAGGTTCAAATAAATTAAATGAATGGCTCTCCGAACAGTCCTTTGTTTCTTGCACGGTGTACACAAGAGGTTAAACGAACTCTTAAGCAGCCATTGACAGCATCTTATTGCCATTTGACTGTCTGTGGTCTATCTAAATGAACAAGCTTGTGCCCCAGCTACTCCCTGGTAAGTGTTGGAAAATGTCTTTTCAAGCCCATTTTTAAGAAATGCCTCCATGTTGGACTAATCAGTGCAGCTGAGGATGTAATTGCTATGCTAAAGTCAAGGCTGTAAGAGCAGATAATAAACACTGAACACTGGCTGCCATAATCCCAAGCAGAAAAATAGTTTGAAAACTAAAGAATTTTTTCATTCTCCCAAAGGCCACAACACACAAAGCATCTTATTGTGAGTGTGTTACTTGGAAAAATGAGCATTTTAAAAAACTATCATTGCTCAGTGGTTATTATTCTGGAAAAATGTACAATTCTAGGCAGCTGCATTGTGCGGTTAAAATTTGAAAGGGCACTGATGTGAAATGACATGCTTTAAGGCTTTTCTCAAGTTTTAGATGTGAACAAGTGCTTTCATGTATCATGTTGTAGTGCAGTCATTTATCTGTTTTGCAAAAGAAAAAATTATTTTTGATGCATTTCATTTTGATTCATATAAAGATTGTGTCACTGCAATAGAGTGACTGACTGCTGCCCTCTAGTGATAAAAGCAGATCAGAGTCTGCTGCAGAACAGTATCATGTAATGAGAGACATAATTCATATAAATTTCATAAACATGATGTCAACATGCATTCTACAAATCACAGTTAATAAAAGATGGTAGTTAATTTTTTAAGGAATTATTTTCACAATGTGTGCATAACTAATTTATAATTTATCTCCGTACTAAGACTGCAATGTAAAAATAAAAGAAAGAAAGAATAAATAAATACATAAATAAATAAATAAATAACTATTACACTTTGTTGTTATATATATATATATATATATATATATATATATATATATATATATATATATATATATATATATATATATACACGCATAAACCTTTAGGTCTAAAAGTATTTACATTTAGTTTATTCCACATATTTGCTTGAAACTGTCTTATAAGGAATTAACTATTTTGTTTGCTATGAAATATTACTAAAAAATTGCATTATGGGTGGGCAGCCTGTGTACACATCCACTGCACAGATATAAATGTTTAAACTCTGTTTTTTTCTGCAGAAAAGCGCATCTTATTATCTTCAGTGTGACTTTGTACAACAAATGAAAGACATCACAGGCTCCTGTGTACATAAGAGTAACCAAGTCTATTTCATCCAAAAAAAAAAATGAATATTTATCTACAGACGCTTCGCCTTAAAGGGGGCTCTGCTAATTTAGCTTTTTTTTTTTTTATTTCGCATGAAGGTCTCCCAGCTGTCTAGCTAAAGGTAGAATGAAACAAAATCCTACTGAAAGTTCTTCTTTCTGCAAAACTAACTAATAAAAGACAATCAGACAAACTCTTTTAAAACAATTTGATCTTTTGTTCATAGGAGCCTTGCCTTTTAGCAGCTACCACAGCCCCATCAATTACTAAAGTCTTTTTTGTCAGTAAATAATGGTGCAATCAGCAGTAAAGCACAGTGCGTTAAGCTGAAATACTTTTCCTATCAAGTTTTTTTGTTTTAAAAGAGAACGACTCCCACATTCAGCAGGCGTGCTAAAAAAAATTACCTTTGTCTATACTGCATACAGACTTTTCTATATTGATGCAATAACAGAGATTCTCCACAAGCTTCTCACTTGGAAAAAATGGACAGTAAGCACAGATACAGACTAAAAAAGGAAGCAGTTAGGTGGATTTTTATATGAATTATTCACGAAATTCTGAATGAAATTATGTTTTTTCATCCATCATATATTTATCTAAAATGTTCAGAGATGTTCAAGGCTGGCTCTGGCTATGTAGGGCGTATCAAGATGTTTTAAAACCAACACAACAGGAAAAAAATATTTCTGCAGGGTGTTGTGCAAAGCTGAAGCAGTGTGCATGTTCTTGTGTTTTTTTGTACAATATGGCACAGACATAAGAACAAGAAAGCATTCATGTAAAAATGCTGTTAAATTCATAAACACAGGTTTGTAGCTTGGACTGAGATATCCTGTATCTTTTATGGCATGCCATTGTTTTCATTGATTGATTGATTGATTTGGTTTATTTAAAGAACTGATTGTAGACTACTAAAAAAAAATCCCACAAAATTTGCATTGATACAAAAATAAAAATAAATACATAAACAAAGACTCACTTAAGTCACACATTTGATTCATTAAATACAGTGATTATTAACTAAAGTCAAATAGAGCTTGATTTATTGCTTGAAAAAGGGTGGGAAGAAGCAATTGTATACAATCCCACCCCTACTGAGTTAACTCATTTTATAGTTTCACATTGTTTTCATAATCCGGTTCTGTTCAAATCAAGTACAGATCAATTTTAAAGGATGGTCCTGCTTCAGAACAAGCTATTCTCATGAGAGTATTTTTCTGAACAAAAAATTTCTGAGCAAAGACGGATGGAGTCACTAATTTGTATAGTAAAATAATAAGGACCAGCCAACCATCCCCGAACTTCATTAAATAAAAAGAAATAACACTAAATCAGGGACTGATGAACTAAAAGCAGCATAGGAGATAAAAATGATATTATTTCTCACTAAACACACACAAACAAACAAACAAAAATTTGACAGAAATATTACTTTAGTAATCCTACCCCACGTCTGTTCTGAACAATTGATCACTGGTGTCAAGCCAGCCCTCTCTCGTCGAGCGGCTGTCAAGTGAGCCCTCTCTCAAATAGGGTGTGCCGCTGTTTTACATACATTACGGTAACAGCTAGAAAGCCTTCATTCGGGTAGATGCAAAGAGTAAGAACTGTCATTATACTCATATGTATATACTATTTACACATACACCCCCCCTCCCTCGTATATTTATATGTGTTTTATTTAATGTGTTTCAGTTGAATTATCAATTAAAGACCAAATTAAAATCACATATTGAAGAGAATTTACTATAATGTTCACTTATGTTTAGGAAAAAAAAAAATGCTAGTTTCCACAGAGTCATTTCACTTCTCACTGATAGTATCCCACCTGGTGACGTCACAAAATAAGTTTTAGCTGGATCTGATGTGGAATTTCAAAATAAAACGCAATTGAAATCTGTTAATACAGCGTTATCACCATATGTTGACAAGGCTGTAAAATGAAAACTCCTAGTTTCCACAGAGTCATTTCACTTCTCACTGATAGTATCCCACCTGGTGACGTCACAAAATAAGTTTCAGCTGGATCTGATGTGGAATTTCAAAATAAAACTCAGTTGAAATTATGTATAAATTCAATATAACCACGTGTTGACAAGGCTGTAAAATGAAAACTCCTAGTTTCCACAGAGTCATTTAAATTCTCACTGATAGTATCCCACCTGATGATGTCACAAAATAAGTTTCAGAGGGATCTGTTGTGGAATTTCAAAATAAAACTCAATTGAAATCAGGTATGAATGCAAAATTGCCATATGTTGACAAGGCTGTAAAATGAAAACTCCTAGTTTCCACAGAGTCATTTCACTTCTCATTAATAGTATCCCACCTGGTGACGTCACAAAATAAGTTTCAGCTGGATCTGATGTGGAATTTCAAAATAAAACTCAGTTGAAATTATGTATAAATTCAATATAACCACGTGTTGACAAGGCTGTAAAATGAAAACTGCTAGTTTCCACAGAGTCATTACACTTCTCACTGATAGTGTCCCACCTAATGATGTCACAAAATAAGTTTCAGCTGGATCTGATGTGGAATTTCAAAATAAAATACAATTGAAATCCGGTCTGAATGCAAAATTGCCATATGTTGACAAGGCTGTAAAATGAAAACTCCTAGTTTCCACAGAGTCATTTCACTTCTCATTAATAGTATCCCACCTGGTGACGTCACAAAATAAGTTTCAGCTGGATCTGATGTGGAATTTCAAAATAAAACTCAGTTGAAATTATGTATAAATTCAATTTAACCACGTGTTGACAAGGCTGTAAAATGAAAACTCCTAGTTTCCACAGAGTCATTTCACTTCTCACTGATAGTATCCCACCTGGTGATGTCATAAAATAGGTTTCAGCTGGATCTGATGTGGAATTTCAAAATAAAACCCAATTGAAATCAATTGAAATGTATGAATGCATAATTGCCATATGTTACATTCATACCTGATTTCAGTTGGGTTTTATTTTGAAATTCCACATCAGATCGGTCTGAAACTTTTTGTGTGACGTCACCAGGTGGGACACTATCAGTGAGAAGTGAAATGAGTCTGTGGAAACTAGGAGTTTTCATTTTACAGCTTTGACAACATGTGGCAATAATGCTGTAATAACAGAATTCACTGGGGTTTTATTTTGAAATTCCACATCAGATCGGTCTGAAACTTTTTGTGTGACATCACCAGGTGGGTCATTATCAGTGAGAAGTGAAATGAGTCTGTGGAAACTAGGAGTTTTCATTTTACAGCTTTGACAACATGTGGCAAAAATGCTGTAATAACAGAATTCACTGGGGTTTTATTTTGAAATTCCACATCAGATCGGTCTGAAACTTTTTGTGTGACATCACCAGGTGGGTCATTATCAGTGAGAAGTGAAATGAGTCTGTGGAAACTAGGAGTTTTCATTTTACAGCTTTGACAACATGTGGCAATAATGCTGTAATAACAGAATTCACTGGGGTTTTATTTTGAAATTCCACATCAGATCGGTCTGAAACTTTTTGTGTGACATCACCAGGTTAGTCATTATCAGTGAGAAGTGAAATGAGTCTGTGGAAACTAGGAGTTTTCATTTTACAGCCTTGTCAACATAAGGCAATATTGCCATCATACCTGATTTCAATTGAGTTTTATTTTTAAATTCCACATCAGATCGGTCTGAAACTTTTGGTGTGACATCACCAGGTGGGTCATTATCAGTGAGAAGTGAAATGAGTCTGTGGAAACTAGGAGTTTTCATTTTACAGCTTTGACAACATGTGGCAATAATGCTGTAATAACAGAATTCACTGGGGTTTTATTTTGAAATTCCACATCAGATCCGTCTGAAACTTTTTGTGTGACATCTCCAGGTGGGTCATTATCAGTGAGAAGTGAAATGAGTCTGTGGAAACTAGGAGTTTTCATTTTATAGCCTTGTCAACATAAGGCAATATTGCATTCATACCTGATTTCAATTGAGTTTTATTTTTAAATTCCACATCAGATCGGTCTGAAACTTTTGGTGTGACATCACCAGGTGGGTCATTATCAGTGAGAAGTGAAATGACTCTGTGGAAACTAGGAGTTTTCATTTTACAGCCTTGTCAACATATGGCGATGATGCTGTAATAACATATTTCAATTGGATTTTATTTTGAAATTCCACATCAGATTCCTTTGAAACTCATTCTGGAACATCAACAGGTTAGATACTATCAGTGAGAAGTGAAATGACTCTGTGGAAACTAGGAGTTTTCATTTTACAGCTTTGACAACATGTGGCAATAATGCTGTAATAACATATTTCAATTGGATTTTATTTTGAAATTCCACATCAGATCCCTCTGAAACTTGGTCTGGCCCATCACCAGGTGGGACACTATCAGTGAGAAGTGAAATGAGTCTGTGGAAACTAAGAGTTTTCATTTTACAGCTTTGTCAACATATGGCGATGACGCTGTAATAACATATTTCAATTGGATTTTATTTTGAAATTCCACATCAGATCCAGCTGAAACTTAGTCTGGGACATCACCAGGTGGGACACTATCAGTGAGAAGTGAAATGAATCTGTGGAAACTAGGAGTTTTCATTTTACAGCTCAGTCAACATATGGCGATAATGCTGTAATAACATATTTCAATTGGATTTTATTTTGAAATTCCACATCAGATCCAGCTGAAACTTGGTCCGGCCAATCACCAGGTGGGACACTATCAGTGAGAAGTGAAATTACTCTCTGGAAACTAAGAGTTTTCATTTTACAGCTTGGTCAACATATGGCGATGACGCTGTAATAACATATTTCAATTGGATTTTATTTTGAAATTCCACATCAGACTGATCTGAAACTTAGTCTGGGACATCACCAGGTGGGATACTATCAGTGAGAAGTGAAATGACTCTGTGGAAACTAGGAGTTTTCATTTTACACCTCAGTCAACATATGGTGATAATGCTGTAATAACATATTTCAATTGGATTTTACTTTGAAATTCCACATCAGATCACTCTGAAACTTATGTTGTGACATCACAAGGTGGGACACTATCAGTGAGGAGTGAAATGAGTCTGTGGAAACTAGGAGTTTTCATTTTACAGCTTTGACAACATGTGGCAATAATGCTGTAATAACATATTTCAATTGGATTTTATTTTGAAATTCCACATCAGACCCATATGAAACTTAGTCTGGGACGTCACCAGGTGGGACACTATCAGTGAGAAGTGAAATGACTCTGTGGAAACTAGGAGTTTTCATTTTACAGCCTTGTCAACATATGGCAATATTACATTCATACCTGATTTCAATTGGATTTTATTTTGAAATTCCACATCAAACCGATATGAAACTTAGTCTGGGACATCACCAGGTTGGATACTATCAGTGAGAAGTGAAATGAGTCTGTGGAAACTAGGAGTTTTCATTTTACAGCTTTGTCAACATATGGCAACGGCGCTGTAATAACATATTTCAATTGGATTTTATTTTGAAATTCCACATCAGATCCAGCTGAAACTTAGTCTGGGACATCACCAGGTGGGACACTATCAGTGAGAAGTGAAATGACTCTGTGGAAACTAGGAGTTTTCTTCCTAAACATAATTAAACATTATAGTAAATCCTCTTCAATATGTGATTTTAATTAGGTCTTTAATTGATAATTCACCTGAAACATATAATTAAATATACACATATAAATATATAGTTATATACGGAGGAGTGTAAATAGTATATACATATGAGTATAATGACAGTTCTTACTCTTTGCATTTACCCGAAGGAAGGCTTTCTAGCTGTTACCGTAATGTATGTAAAACAGCGGCACACCCTATTTGAGAGAGGGCTCACTTGACAGCCGCTCGACGAGAGAGGGCTGGCTTGACACCAGTAATTGATCGTCCTTTTAAATTCATCATGGGTTTAGTCAGTAACATACAATTTATTTATTTATTTTTGTCTCAAAGACTTTAATCAAATTAAAACATAGTTTTTTTCTCTCATATAAAATTTTGTTTTCAAATCATTGATCTTTGTACTAATTTGTTTCTTTTGTGATAATCAAACATTGGTTTCCCCTACCTTTGGTAAAACGAAGTCTTTCCTCCATCACGAAAACCCGCAACCTTTTCGGTAAAAATCCTTCCTGGTTTCCCTTTGGACGGTGTCCAAACAAAAAATGTTCGAATCTGCCTATATCAGACTGTGTTAGAAATAAATATCATCGAATTTATTTGTCAGCGTTTACCTGTTCAAAGAACGGAAACAAACACCTGGCGGCTCATGGGCGCCCCCCTAAGGTGTACTTGAACAATACCCATGAACCACCAATAAAAGTAAGTGTTGGTGTGAAACGGAGGGTTTTTTAGGGGTTGTGTATTCAGAAGAGAAGCATGTCACCTTTGTGCCTCTCACCTTTATGATATGAACAAAATAAACTAGATTTGATAAATGTGTTGTGTAAAATTAGATGGACTACACACTGAAAAGATAATAGCAGAGATCATTGGACAGGAAATATTGATGTAAATCAGAATTGTATTATTACCGTATTTTGGGGAGGACTTCTGGTTGCACATGACAAGACATAAAAAAGCTTCTAATATCTGCTTCTTTCAGCAAACATTTTACCAGTCATGACAGAAATGCAATGAATTTCATTCACGTATCTTATTCCACAAATTCTAATGATATCCCTGTTATTGATTTGGCATTCATTCTTCACAAGTCAGCACAGTTTTTTTTTTAAAAGATGAAAATCTCTTACTCTGGCGACCTGTCCAGGTTGTCCCCTGCCTTCGCCCACAAGTGGCCGGGATATTCTCCGGCAGCCCCGTGACCCCGAAAGGGAAAAAACGGTTAAGAAAATGAATGAATGAATGAATGAAAATCTCTTGTGATTTGGGCTGTGTTTGCCAGTCAATTTTGTGCAAATCTGTCATGACATTTTCTGCAAAGCTTTGCATATATGAGTACCACATGTCTATTGATGGAGCCAGTGGCGGTTCTACACTAACTTAATCCCCGGACGGGTAACCCTAGTACGTGCAGAAGCCCCCTGAGTGTGTAGCTGCAGGGGGGCGCCAATTCGCAGGTTTTAGGCCATTCCACACTCTATGATATAACAGATAATAGAAAACCAATAGTGACGAAAATTATTATTTTTTTGTTTCTAAGTAACGAGCCACCACCCTTTTTAAATTTACCCAATCACCCGTATGGCCCGTGCCTAAAACCACTACCGGAGGAAGCCTGCATTTAAACAAAGCATTAAAAGCTCATCTGGCAGCAACAATGCCACATTCCACATCATTTAACTCATATTTCAGACCTATTAAGACCTAACCTTGAGGAGGCTCCCCTTCCTGTGTTTTTATTCCTAAATGTGCTGAGGTGCTACCATGTGATTACAGTAGCTAAATAAACACCAAATGCCCAACAAGAACTGATGAATTTGTGCACTTGTGTGTCAAAATCTGTGTGTGTTCAACATCGGACAACCTTTGTGACTCTCTCAGTCTTTGTGACTGAGATGGGAAAAAGGAAAGACTGAACAGCTTTGACTTGTTTGGAGAACTGCCAGAGGGAAAAGTCTCCAAAAAAAAGAGCAAGGCCATACAAGTTTAAATTTGCACAAGTCTCCTGGAGCCATGTTCTTTCTACAGATGAGAGCAGAGGAAAGCATGTTTGGCTGCGATGTGCCCTGCCACATTTGCAAAAAAACAATCAAACAAATGAGTAAAGTAAAACATTATAGCCACTTACAACTTTCTTGTTTTGTATACCTATTTCTAGTAATGCAGATAGGCAATGTGTTGCTATCGCAGTATAGCTGTTCTGATAACCACATCTGTTGGAGTTCTATCTGTCTGGTAAACAACACAATCTGGAGATTGTCAATGCTGATAGCTACTTAGTGTAATTGCCATACCTGGTCTGTCTCATTTTGGGCCTTAACTGAGTGTAATGTATGAGCAGAATCTTAATTACTTAACACATGGCATACTTATGGAATGTCTGTAGCTTTCTAAGCAAATGCACAAGTGAAAACATGGTTAAATAAGGAAATGATGTCCCACAAAATGTTTTCATGTTTTTCAACATATCTACTCTTCCCTATGACTTGGTTGTGTTACTTCTTAACAGTAAGCTTTCACAGGATGATACATCTGATCTTCCAACTGAGTGCAAACTATTATGAAGGCAGAGCTCCTGGTTACACACTGCAGCCTCCTCATTTATACTCTTTCAAACTTGAAATATTCTGTTTAATGAGTATTGACTGAATAGTGCACATTGGAATTAGTCTGGTGCTGATGAGGGAGCATCAGGCAGGCCACAAATGGATTTTGGTTCATTTCAGGGGGAAGATATGAAACCTCACTTGCTGGTCAACCCACTGAGATATGGCATGTTGTCCATAATGATGAGAGCAATTCAGTTCTGATTGGAGCACCCTGCTGCTTCAATAAAGTAATCACAACTTTACGGATATCATTCTGCTAATCCTCCTGCTGTGAGAAAGGGAATCCCAGCTGCCATTGTTTCCATTTGAATTAACCAAAGCATTTAGTTAGAGCATCAACCTTGGTGGGGAATGGAAATGAAAACACAAGTCACACACATTAAAATAAGCTATCACAGTTTGACAAATAGATCAAACAAAATTGTCATTATTTGCATGGCTGACTGGATGTTTGTTTAATTTACTATAAAGTATTAATGCAGGCCACTATCAGGCAAACACGTTTTTGCTATTTTTCCTGAAAAATATTTCTCTAGTTTTAGTCTTAGTTATACGTTGTTTAGCTTTTTAGTTTTAGTGATTCATTGAACATTAAAAAAAAAAGAAAAAGCTTATCATGTCCTATTTTCTTTTGTGTATTTGTGCCATAACTCATTAAAGACCCAATCTGATGAGAATTGTGTTTTTAAAATGTTCCTGTGGCATTTTTCTGACAATGGACGACATATATAAAGAAAATTAAGTTTAAATTAGCATTTTTAAGGATTTTTTTATCCAAATTATTGCAAATCAGGAGCACATGAAAAATATGTAATTTGAAAAAGAGCTCATTTGTTCTATAAAAAATACACCACAAGCTCTCTACTCCTATTCTGATCCATCCACTTGTAGATGACCAGATCCATGTATCTATTTGTTTTCCTTGTTCAAGTGGGTTTCTGGCTCAAAACTGTAGCCCCAATATTGCTCGCCATTTTTGTTGCACAGGTTGGAGGTGTAAGGGGCTGTAAGCTAGTGGAAGAAAGTGTAAACAGAGAGCTCTCAACAATGGGAAGACGAAGGAGAGGCAGGGTTGCCCGATGCCAGCAGTCCTGCCCACAACTGAGAGTTGAAATTCTAAGGAGCTACTGCTGCTCTGCAGAAACTGTCCCAGAAAATGACAGAGGTTTTTTGATTTTGCCAAAAAACTGCATTAAGATTCAAAACACCACTGGGTTTTTTAATGCAATTGTTTACTGGTAAATTGTTCAACTTTTTCGTTTAGTATTTAACTTGAATTTAATGGTTTTGAGGTGATCATGTTAGAACCAGTCCTGATAAAACTGTCACTCTTTTAAATATTTGTTTTCTCCTTTGAGAAACCTTTCACAATGTAGCAGCTGTGAGTACTCACCATATTTCACCCTGTGTTTTACTTACTTAATTTGAAACGCTAAATACTTGTCTTGCACTTTTCTACCTTCCTCAAAGACCTAAGGTGCTTTACAATCATGGTCCCATTTACACGTTGATTGCGGCTCCCCTGGTGCCAGCCTATAACCACCACGGTGGTGCAATGTGGGGTTCAGTGTCTGGCCTAAGAACACTTTGACACATGGGCAGGCGTGGCAGGAATTGAACCTGCAATCTTCTGTTCAGAGGTCAACCACCCAACCGTTGCATCACAGCCACCCCATTGGTAGGGTGGTTTGATTTCCGTCTTGCCCGCCCATGTGAAGAAGTGTCCTTGGGCAAGACACTTAACCCCGACCTGCCTCAGGTGGTTCTGGTGGTAGTGTTCGGCAGCGGAGCTGCCATCAGTGTGTGTGTGGGTGGGTGATTGCGACTGTGACTGTAAAGCGCTTTGGGCCTTCAAGAAAAAGCGCAGGAACCCATGTCATGTATTTAAATATGATGCTGCCACTGTTTACCCAGTTTGTCACTGGCAATGTCCCTTCAGATGCAATGTATTTTTGTTATGGTGTGAGGTTCTTGTGATACTTTTAAGTGTTTGGGTGATGTCATACGTCTGCCTCTTGATGTTATCTGTGGTCTCAAGAAAGTGAAAATGAATTTCTCCCTGAGGGACAATTTAAAACAAGTCTAGTCAAGTTAAAATAAGCTCTACAAAAAAGATATTTGAAAAGTGTTTTGTGGCACGCTACAAAGGTCAGGTGATCAAATACGTGATATGCAAAATGAACCATTTGGTTGCCCAAACAATAATTGGCTCAAATATTTAAATTAATTAGTTTTTTATTCAATTTTACTTCAGCTGACTTGTTTTCTTCCTTTTCTCATGTGTATTTTTTTCCAACATTGTTTTAACACCAACCTCCCCATTTTAAACTAGAAAATGGAAGCAAAACACTGATGAGTCATTCAGTAAAACAAAGTCCTTCTACTACTTTAAAAGATTGTTTTTCTTTTTCTTTTTTTTAAATTCTAAATGTAATTAAACTGATCAAACTTCAGTTTAGTGTTTCTTCAGCCCATTACTTGGTTTGGCCAGCAGATAGCACCATCATATTGATCAGACTGGTAGTATATTCTGTTTTATGTAGTTAATTTAATTTTATACATCTTATTCTCAATTTTATGTTTTTATATAAATCGTATGTCTTTAATTTTAGCATCTTATCATAATTTTAGCCCCAGTGTTTCTTGTGGGGATCTTTTCTGCCTGGGCTTGCCGGCTTGGTCAGTGGTTGTTGATGCAGTTGAGTTTTTTCTGTAATATGTGTGTTTTTTGCTTCAAATGTTAAAGAGCTTCGAGCTGCACAATGCATGAAAAGCGCTATTTTATAAATAAAGTTTGATTTGATTGGATGCGTTCGAATGTCTCATGTAAAAGGCAGTTTATCCCTTTAAACTGGTCGACTTTTACTATCTACACATTTTGTAAATCAAGTCTTTGTACTTAACAGTGGCACTAACCTCAGTTTGTAGTCGTTTTTAATGCACATCTACACAATTCGTCGTGTATGTTGTGGTTAAACTAAATGATGCAGATGTTTCTGATAGACTTGAATGCAGCACGCGCCTGGCGTATAGTGAGTTCAGCAGCGCTGGAAACTTCGCACAGTGTTCATGCAGCTTCTCCACAGGGTGGTAAACAGACCGACGTGGTAAGTCCATGTTAACAATGTTAACTCAGTTTTTTGGTGTTTTACAGATAACTTGTGATCCCATCGAAATTAGGGCGCGGCTGCTTTTCTTTGTTTACTTTTTTTTGCCATTTATTTGTCGTTTTCTTTTGCTTTGCAACACGTCTTTATTATAGGAAAGAAACAATTAATTGTATGACTTCTACAGATTGATTGCGTATAAATTAAAAATAATTTATGGAATTTTCACCATTTGTTTTCCTTTACCATTTGCCACAGTTGACTTCTTTATTTTTCTCCTCCTATCACTTATGCTTTCAAGGGAACCTTGGAAAATGTTGAGCATCTGGTCAGTCATGTGGCTCCGGATTCTTCTAACAAGTTTGCCTCTGTTAACATCTGCATATTCGGAAAAGGAAAGAGCACAGGAACTGATGAACAGGTTTCCTCTGATTGATGGGTAATCGATCCTTTATTATTATCTCCTCTTCTGTGGCATTAAAGTTACATTCATAGAAACAATTACAACTTTTTTCAAATTAAAACCTTTCTCCCTTCTGTTATTTTTTAGTCATAATGACCTTCCTCTTAAGATCAGGATCTATTATGAGAATCGTCTCAGCCAGGTTAACCTGCAGAAAATCAGCAAAGTTGCCACTGACATCTCTCGTCTCAGAGCTGGAAGTGTGCAAACACAGGTACAGTCAGCTAGTTTATTCTTTGTTTGTGCCAGTGATTCTTTTTTTTTTTTTTTTTCCCATTTTGTGGCATTTTAAATGACATCTCTCAACCTGTATGATTGAAAGCATTGATTTTGGGTAAGTGGGTGGCGATAAAAGGGAAGCAGTTCAGTTAGTCTCCTTTTGTCCCTGTTGTTTGACGACCGTGTTGCTTTGTCAGATGTTTGCGGTCTATGTTCCGTGTGGGGCCCAGGAGAAAGATGCTGTGATGCTGACTCTGGAACAAATAGATTTGGTCAGACGCATGTGCAATAAGGCCCAGGACTTGGAACTGGTCACGACCTACGACGGTACAACAAGTTCATTCTTATAAACGAGAAGTTCCTTTTTTTCTTTGGGGTTTATTTGTTTCTTTTATGCCAGTGGCTTGTGATGGATGTTGAACTCTAGTAATTGAGTATCATAAGAGCTCTAAAACTGTTCTATGGTTTAAATGGGAGCCTCTTCCTGTACCAATATTTGTGTGTTTTCTGGTTCTCTCTTTGTCCCTGCAGACCTGACCAATTCTATGATGAAAAACAAAATAGCCTGTCTGATAAGTATAGAGGGGGGTCACTCTATTGACAGCAGCCTTGCAGTTCTGCGGATGTTTTACGAGCTTGGGGTCCGCTCCATGTCCCTCACACATAACTGCAACACTCCCTGGTAAATTAGGATGCCTTTTAAACTAATTGTCACGGTTTGAGAGCTATTTCAGCTAAATTTCTATCATACATGGTATGATTTAATCGGACACATTGTGTTTTTATGAAATAAAGGAGTGTTTCTACATGTTTCAATGTTGATATGTGGTTTGTCTTGCAGGGCGGAAACCTCGACAGATCTTTATGGTGTATTTAAAAGAGAGAACAACAGCTTAACACCGTTTGGCAAGGTAACTTCCTCTTAAATGATTGAACGATGTATTATTAGTAGGCATCATTCGTCATGCTACATACCAATTTATCTGTCTATTTTAGGAAAGTGTCAAAGCATTTTAAAGTAAATTGCACGAGTCTTCCACTTTGGGCAGTCAAAAGGGCACTTTTGCCCTTGCTGATGTCATTTATTTTTACTACCAATGAAAATAGTAACATTATCCAGGAATAAATAGGAGGGCTTATATCATGCAAAGTCAACTTTTTGAGCTTTTAAGTGTATTATTATGTTAATTCCACAGAAAAAAACAACAACCAAAAAGTGGCGTTTTGATCCATTCACACATTTTTGAACTTTTCTCTAAAAACCTCTGAGCTCCCGATCCATGAACATGAGTGGGTTCTCACATTGTGACATAGATAAGTGAGAACAGGCCCTTCCAGGCTAACACACACACACACACACACGCTTTCTCCACGGAGCTAGCGGTGATAGACAGAAATGCATTCCTTTTATAAGCACAATATGCACATCCAACTTCCCAAAAGTTTGGATGTTGTATGTTTTCGTGGGTGAAGCACAGACACGCTGCCGAGGCAGGCATAGCTTGAAGTTATGAAATGGGCGGCACCCACAGGGAGCCAAGGCCGGTGCCTCAGAGATTAAGGGGCCTTACTTTTGGTTTGGAAAATTAGTTGCAAAAATAACTAATATTTCACTAAAAATGTGTTCTATAGTGTGCCAAAGTTAACATATTAAATATGGATATAGTTTACTCTGCAAGGCTTGAGAAAAGCATGATGGAAGCCCTTTAAACACTACTTATTTTATTGGGGTGAATAGGAAGATGGTTGGTGCCAAATATTTACCGGAAGCCATGGTCATCCCAATCAAACATGCACGTTTTTTTTTCATACTGCAATATTATTCAACAGTATAAGTATATCTTTGTATTGCTTTTTTTTTATTAGACTGGCTTTTACTGCTGTAATATTGAGAACTTCCTGGTTAGATTTTTGCTTGTGATTGTTTATGCGCCTTTGCATCTAAACATCTACTGTTGTTTGATGACTTCCTCTTTCACTGTAATGCATAAATGGCTCCTCAAATTGTTTTTAAATGTCTATTTCAGTCTGTGGTGGAGGAGATGAACAGATTGGGAATGATAGTGGATCTCTCTCATTCTTCTTGGGAAACAGCCTCGGCCGCCCTGAAGCATTCCAGGGCACCAGTTATTTTCAGCCATTCATCTTCCCACTACATTTGTGATAACAAACGCAACGTACCTGACTGGCTGCTGCGTGAGCTGGTAAGAAAGCAAAATTACTCTGTGATTTATTGGCTGTGCACATAAGAATGAATGCATCATTGTTTCCCTTCAAGAATTAATAGTTGAACACTTATAAGATATTTTATTTTTTAAAGAATAAAACTAACAACTTGGTCTTGTGATATAATTGATTAAAAACCCAATTTTATCTTTGAAGTTTTAAGTAGTAGCTTTATTTCACCTATATGCATGCAACCTTTTAAACGTATTTAAAAAAACATAAATAGATCAAATGAAAATCTCAGAAACAATATCTTTATTTAAAATATGTTTAAATAATCTTTAAAGGTAAAACATTTAAATTTTTCTTTTTCAAAAAGTGTGACAAATCTATTTAAAAAGTTCTTCAAACTAACCTTTAAAAAGTGCTACATTACACGTATGTGTTTGCAAAAGTTCATCATGCAATACCTGTAGGTTGTTGGAGTCTGAGGAATTTTGTATTTTCCTCTCTTTAAGGATTTCCCTTTTGAAACAATAGACCGAGTTTGAGTGAACTCCACCCATTCAAGCACAGATATCTTTAATATTTGCCAAAATCATCAGAAAGAAGAATACAATTAAGTTTCCACAGAAGTCTGGTACATTGTTTTTTTTTTTCCAGACTTTTTTTAAACATCAAATTGTCAGTTTCAGAGGAGGCAAGAATATGTGTGACTTATAAAGGTAGAGGCACACAGAAACACATTCTGTATAAATGTCATACTCTGAAACAGATCAGTCACTCCGAAGTATTAGAGGACAGTGCAAATAGACAGCATAGGAAGATCGTTGACAAAGAACTGGACAGCTACAGTCATTGTGTGCAGGGAGGAAGGTAGAGGTGTACTCGGTATGTCATCTGGGAACACGATTATAAATAAATGAGTTTAGAAGACCTGTTTGTGAAATGTTAGCTGGAAAGAACAGAAGGATCCTCAGAACAGAAGGATCCATCACATGGTGAGCAGAGGTGGCAAAGACCATATTATGACTCGTAAGCTGGCTTGGACACTATCGGAGAGGTGGATTTGTTAAGGTTCATGAGACAGACAGACGGAAATGGGAAGAATGTGCTGCAGGTCAGAGGATTAATGACAAGTTTGGCGAATGTAATAACAAGCTCCTCTTAAGTGTACTGTAAAACATAAAATGAGTACTTTAGAGGCTTAAAGATTAATGAAAAGGGAGTACAGAGTATATGGCTTTTTAAAACAGTTTAATTTTGAACTTCTTTTAGTTGAAGTCATAACTATTTATGTATTTACTATTGTTATGTAATGGTTTTTTGCTTTTTGATAATTTTGCACCCTTGAGGTGGTGTCAGTGTGCGTTAGAAATACATTGTGATGGAGCAGGAAGATCAGTAAGATTAATGTAAAGAGGATTTATTCAGAAGAAGACGTGGAATATATAGACTTTAGGCTGAACATTCCTACGTGTAAACACATTATTTGCAGTAACGAGGACTGGAAGAGGCACAGACATAATCATCGTGTTTTATGACAATTTTATCACTACCCCTCGGCTGACTGAGTTTACTGACATAATCAGTTAATTTTCCTGCTGTTGCGACACATGCAACACATGGACAGTTTAGAATACAGGTTCATTGATGAAAAACTCGTCTGGAATATGGCGTTCAGGTAAACAGTTAGTATCAGTAAAGAGAGCAATGAGCACATAAAGGAAAAGCTATAAGATTCATTCTGAAAAAAAGAGGAGTAAAGGTTTGTCACAGCAGAAGGAGAGAATGTGTGTATAAATGAGATAAACCAGAAGTACAGGAATAAGAAGTAAAGAAGAAAGTTGAGAATAGATGCAGTTTTTATAACATTAAAAAACATGTTTTATACTTTTTTTCAATAAAAAAAGTTTCTACTTTTTTTTCTTTTGGTGTGCTGAATGAGACTTTAAATGTATCATTTAAGTATTAAATGTTTTTTCAAAAAATAATGTCTGATGTTACAAAAAAGAAACAAAAAATACTAAAAGCTAGCGCAGTAACAGTAGAATCCCATGGCAGACATATTCTATATACTAAAGCAGGACATATTTATGGACAGCAGGACATGTTTCTGAAAGTAAAGAACAAGTACAAAAGACACCACAATGAATACAAGCTCGTACACACATTGGGCGGCTGCAGCCGTGGCATGGTACGGCAGTCGACCTCTGATCGTAAGATTGCAGGTTCGATTCCCATGGGGCTCAGTGTCCTTCGGCAAGACGCTCAACCGCACATTGCCTCTGGTGGTTATAGGTTGTGTGGAACTGTGCCTACATCAGTGTGTGAATAAGTGTATAGAACTGTGACTGTAAAGTGCTTTGGGCCTTTGAGAAATGTTTAAAGGTGCTCTACAAGTATACACCCTTTACCATTTGAAACTAAAGTAGGAAACATGAACGAAAATATGATGGGGAAGCAAATAAAATATTCTGTCCATCTGTCTTTCTCATCAGACCCATGGTATGAAAGGCAGACATCTAGCATTGTTCTAAAAATAGCAATTCACAGGAAGTCAGAACATGCAAATGAGACATATACAAACTAGGCACAAACAAGGAAGCCAAAAGTTCTTTAGAACTGAGGAATTATGATTGGTATTTGTAACCTTGACACTTCAATCTTTACTCTACACTCAAAATATAAATAGGAGAGTGTCTGTTCAAATTCTTGGAGATTCTAGGTTTAAGACTACAATTACCCAGAAGAATAGAATAGAAGTCTTAAATGTCACATGATACATGGATATATTAAAAAGCACATAGTTAGTATATTTAAAATATATAGACACACATAAAATATAAACATATAAACAAAAACATAAAGAGTAAATTAGTACTGTCTGATTTAAATAAAACTTTCAGAACTTAGTGCAAAAGTGAGCAACAAAATATTTTTAAGTCTGGTAGTGCAGGTTTTGGCTGCTCTTTACGACTTAGTTAAAGATTGTTCAAAATCTTTTAGATCTGCTAATATATAGCAGACTGCACATCTTCTCAATGGGGAGCAAGAGGGAGCCTGTTATTTCTTTACTGCAGTCTTTGGAGCGGTTTGCTGCATTTTTGCCTGTAGCAGTGCAGTTTGCATACCCTTCTCTCATACATGTGTGGTTGCATGATAGGGTCCCACTGTTTGATCTCAATGCGGTTTCTCTGAAGCACTCACCATTACTGACTTGAGGGTGGAGTTAGAAATAGTGTGTGTTTCAAGGAAATCATCAAAATCAAACTGTGCCCTATTATGCAACCATTGATTTATCCTCTGATTAAAGGGAACAGATAACCTCTCCTTTAAGGGCCACTTGTTGTAGTGGTGGGGTATGAGAGCTTGAGTGATTCTAGGGGCCATGTTTTCTGCGGAAAATGCCCCTTGTAGGGTCTCCAATGGCAGACTAAAGCTAATTAGTACCAGCTAAAGATAGTAAAAATTACAATGACAGCAATATCTAAAAGATTTGGAATGGGTGAACAGTCTCCCTGAACTGAACCCGAGCAATTTTGCAAATGGACTGCTGTGCCTGTCCCAGTTTGTCCATAATGAACACCATGGTTGAGCACAAGGGTGTCCACTAGTGTACGTTGTACTAGGCCATCCTGCTGTCTCTGGTTCCAGTCTGGGGGACAATCCACAAACCCAGTGATGGTCACCAGAAGTACAGTAAGTAGTGCATTTAACTGAGGAAGCAGTTGTTTCAAGTCGAATTGGCTTGCTGGACCCCTAAGGCAGCTGGCAGACATTAGCAGTCCAAGCTGCTTGGCCAGTTGCAGAGGCTAAAACACAGATCTAAAAGGAGTTCTGGAAGACCATGGAGAAAGACTATTGGCCTGTCTCAAAGAAATTTTGGTAAACCATTGAACCCCTTAAAAATGTATCAGCTAATACTCTCTAAAGTGCAGCTGTTGACCTCGACTGAGGACAATGACAATAAGCTGAAGATATACTTTAAGAATCTCCCTGAAACCATCAACATGCCTTCTGGTAAGAATGCATGACTGGGCCGGGGAATCACCCAAGAAATATTTTGTTTTTCTTTTCACTTAGCACCTGTCTTTTCTTTTCTTTTTTTTTTTTCTTTTCTTACAAGAGTTGTCTGTGCTAATGGAGGTACTCTGTTTTAGGAACAGAAGAATGGGTTAATCATGGTGAATCTCTACAGCAAGTTCATTTCCTGTGGTAAAGACGCTAACATCTCTGACGTTGCTGGTAAGGCATTTGTCTTTTACAACTTAGTTTTATGCCTCAAAACATCAAAACATTAGTGAGCAATAATTCATGTGTTAACTTGACTCAATGTGTGGGTTCAACTCCCTAACAGACCATTTTGACCACATAAAGAAGATCATAGGGGCTAAATCAATAGGAATAGGAGGTGACTTCGATGGTGCTGATAGGTAAGAAATGCTCTTTTTTTACTTTACAGTTCAGCATATTTGTTTTTCTTTATCTGACTTTAATCAGCTACTAGAAAACTGACATCCTGTCTTTTGTGATGACATTTCTTTAACACTTACCTTAGCATTTTTGCAAGGGCACATACAGTTCTGCTCGTACTCAAGTATTTGAAAAGCATCTTATGTTTTACTTTATCCTACATAACCCAAATATGATTTGACAAAACTGCCTAGGATTAAGTTCAAATACATTAGAACAAGTCTGACTTGTTAATTTTATGCAAGATTCCAGTTTGTCAAAGTGTAAAAACAAAAACCTTGCCTGAGAGCGGACAGTCCAAAGGATCTGGTAATTAATCTGCTCTAAAATCTGAATGATCAAAGCAAATTAAGTAACATGAAAAGCAAAAATATAGAACTTGATAAATAGAGGTCATTCAGGTTCAGTTCTAAAGATCTATAGGGGAAACACTATTCCATTGCTTTATGTGGCTTTTACCAGAAAAAAAAAAAAGCCATCTGGACATAGTTTTTAGATTGAAGATGTTTCACCCCTATCCAATAACTTTCTCAGAACTGAGAAAGAAATTGAGAAAAAAAGTCCAAAAGTTTGAAATAGTTTTAAAATCAAAGACTTCTTTCTTTGATTTGAAAACTTTCTAATATAACGCTCTGCCAAGAACCATGGCCTCATCTCACCTGTCTTACTGTATTTTAGAAGTTACCACACAGACATTTTTTTAGAATATATTATTTAGGTTAGTTCATTTACAGTGCAATGCATTATGGGTATAATTCACATTATTTATTCACAACAGCCTGTCTCAGTTAGACATCATGCAAAGTCAAATCAGGTATTCTTTTTGTGTAGGCAGTGTAATTCATATCTAAACAGTTAGCTAAATTATTTGTTGATTGACTTGTATATCTGCGGTCACAATAGCCCCTGTTGGAGGAGGTTGGTCCCAAATCGCATCGGCAAAAATATTTGCCCACTTTCTCTTTATCAAAAAACTATTTTTTTCTTAAATAAAAGAAGTTATGAGATTTTTTGGTTTTAAAAGTCTTTTCCTCCTTTCTCACTGTCTGAGCTACACCTGCTGCTGCAGGTAAACACAGATAGCAAGGCAAAAGTCATGAATTAACTAATCCAATCTCACATCATTAAAAATACGCAAATAGAAATGATCTATTTCTTAATATAATATGACCTTAATATTATAAATTGCTGATAATTACAACTTAGACTGAATCTGGCTCCAAGAGTCATTTCATGTTTACATATTATCGATGAAGCCAAAAAGAGGTGATGAGAACCCTTCAGAAAATAAAGAAGCAGTTTGCGTACTTTTGCCTGGAAATTTCAAAATAATATCTTAACCTGATGTATCACTTCTCACCAAGGCAAACTGAACTGAAGGCTACACAAATCATTGAATCAATATTTCTACTGCAGACTTTTCCATCAGTTAACAGAACAGCAGTTGTTACGCATGGCTGTAGAACAC
Source organism: Oryzias curvinotus (assembly GCA_023969325.1). Lineage (NCBI taxonomy): Eukaryota > Metazoa > Chordata > Actinopteri > Beloniformes > Adrianichthyidae > Oryzias > Oryzias curvinotus. The sequence continues at coordinate 19,321,801 of CM043708.1, forward strand.
ACACCCGTTGCACTTGGAGTCCTTTAAAATATACAGAGTTAAAAAAAAACATTCATTCTCTAAATTAAATCATGATAACCCTACGAAAATATTTTTGATATATACAGATTTATCCTTTTTTTTACAATGGATTTTAATTGAGAGATGAACTGTATTACTGCTGATGCATTTACTAACACAGTTAGAAAATTATACTGGGTTTCTTTTCAGAAGCAAAAGGAAATCTGTGCAATTGATAATTATCCAGTTTTCAACACTAATCAAAGAGTGTTATTTTACAAAAGACATTATTTCACAAAAGTATTCTTTAGAATTTTCTTTAAACGGTTTGATTAACCATTGTTCCTGTACAATTAAAAAGCTACTGAATTTGAAGGGAATGATACTGTCAGTATATTAAAAAAAAAAGGACACATTTATATGACTGATTTAAGAATTGATTTCATCCACATTTTGCTATGATTTACAGCTTTCCTCAGGGTCTACAGGATGTGTCAAAGTACCCCGCCCTAATTCAGGAACTCCTGAAGAGAAACTGGTCCGAACATGATCTGGCTGATGTCCTCCGAGGAAACTTCCTGCGAGTGTTCAAGGAAGTTGAGAATGTGAGTTATTAAAAGTAGAAGTCCCTTTGATGGCCGTAAGGGAATACGGTGTTAGCAAGCAGCTCAGCTGGCTAAGCGGCGCATTATTTTACTGTGACAACACGCAGCACCATGTACAGTGGTGGACAAAACTGTTGGTACCCCTCAGTTAAAGAAAGAAAGTCCACAATGCTCACTAAAATGACTTGAAATGTTCAAAAGTAACAATAAATTCAAATTTATTTAAAATTAAATAATCAAAATCAGCCATTCATTACTTTTGAGTTGTTGATTAACAGAATTATTTAAAAAAACAAACTAATGAAATAGGGCTGGACAAAAATGATGGTACCTCCATAAAAGACTGAGAACTAATTGCCCAGGGGGTCATGATGAACTCAGGTATGTCCTTTAATTGACATCACAACTGTTTTCAAACCCAGAATCAGTCAGTCTGCATATTTAAAGGGAGACAAATAGTCACGTTGCTGTTTGGTGAAAAGGTGTGTACCACACTGAACATAGACAACAGAAAGAGAAGAAGAGAATTGCCCCAGGACATTAGAAACTAAATGATAAACAAACATCGTAAAGGTAAAGGATATAAAACCATCTCTAAGCAGCTTGAAGTTCCTGTGACAACAGTGGCACGTATTATTCAGAAGTTTAAGACCTACGGGACAGTAGCCAACCTCCCTGGACGTGGCCGGAAGAGGAAAATTGATGATGAATTGAGGAGACGGATAGTTGGAACTGTATCCAAAGACATTAAAGGTGAACTCCTAGATCAAGGTACATCAGTGTCAGATCACACCATTTGTCATTGTTTGAGCCAGAGTGGACTTCATGGGAGATGACCAAGGAGGACACCACTGTTGAAAGGAAATCATCAAAAAGCCAGACTGGAATTTGCAAAAATGTATGTTGACAAGCCACAAAGCTTCTGGGAAAATGTCCTTTGGACAGATGAGACAAAACTGGAGCTTTTTGATAAGGGACATCAGCTCTATGTTGGTAGACTCAAAAATGAAGCATCCAACCAAAAGAACACTGTCCCTACTGTGAAACATGGAGGAGGCTCAGTTCTGTTTTGGGGCTGCTTTGCTTCATCTGGCACAGGGTGTCTTGAAGTTGTTCAAGGTAAAATGAAATCTAAAGATTATCAAGGCATTCTGGATAGAAATGTGCTGCCTAGTGTCAGAAAGCTTAGTCTCAGTTGCAGGTCATGGGTCCTCCAACAGAAGAATGGCTAAGAGAAAAGCGTTGGACTATTCTGATCTATGAGCCCAGATCTGAATCCCATTGAACATCTGGAAGGAGCTGAAACATGCCATTTGGAGAAGACGCCCGTCAAACCTGAGACAACCGGAGCAGTTTGCTCATGAGGAGTGGACCAAAATATCTGTGGACAGGTGCAGAAGGCTCATTGACAAATACAGAAACCGTTTAATTGCAGTGATTCCCTTTAAAAGGTTGTGCAACAAAATATTAAGTTATGGGTACCATCATTTTTGTCCAGCCCTATTTCATTAGTTTGTTTTTTTAAATAATTCTGTTAATCAACAACTCAAAAGTAGTGGCTGATTTTGATTATTTAATTTCCAAAAATGTTTTAATTTATTGTTACTTTTGAATGTTTCAAGTCATTTCAGTGAGCATTGTGGACCTACTTTCTTTAACTGAGGGGTACCAACAATTTTGTCCACCACTGTAACAAATAGTGAAAAAAGCGGTGTAAACCGAAAAAATAACAAGACTAAACTACTAAAAACTGATTGAATACTTATTTCTTCTGTAAGTGACCATGGTATAAGTAGGATAATGGGCTTCGAAGTGTGCATTATCAGAAATGAACACAGATCGCAGAAGCAACGGTCCTCTGCTTCGCGTCGGATGGTTCAGGCTTTTTCACAGCGGGTGTTAATTTCTGATAATGCACACTTTGTCAGTCATTATCCGTTACCTGACATTACATAGGAACCATCCTTTTCAAAAATGTTCTGCCTAGTTATCCTTTTTCTTCATGTTTCTTCCCTCAGGTTCGTGACAACAGCAAGTACCTGATACCCAGTGAAGACCAGATTCCCTCTGAAAAAGTTACGAATCTCTGCAGACTAGACCGTCAGAATCCAATTCTTCAGAGATCAATTTCTGGAGCAAAGTTCGTTTTACCTAATTTGCATCTCATGTCATTACTCGTACTCCTTTCTAGTATTTTTATGAACAAATAAACATCAAGAACTACAGCTTAGTTCTAAATTATATTTAAAGGGAAGAAATTGTATATACATCTTTTTTTAAGAATTATTTTATGAAATCAGTAATGAAGATAAATAGAGCTTTGATCCTAGATCAGAAATATTTCAGAAATACTTGTGTATACCCTATTTAATGCACTTTTACAAACTGATGTAAAATTTATTTTTTTATTTTATTACTAATATTATTTTTTCTGAATTTGTTGCATAATCTTTACAGAAATGTACACCAAAGAGAATTGTAACACTAATAAAGAAAAGAAAGAAAAATGTACATTTTTATCTTTGAATTCAACTTTTCTGGGAAACTGAAGATTGTTTTAGTGATAGTTTTCTGCCGAAACACTTGCCTTTTTTAAGTTTCATTCTTTACACACATACAACAATTAAGGCAAATCATTAGCATAGAACAATGTTTTTCTTTAAAGTGTCAGCAAATTGCTCATAAAAGATAAAACATTTGTGTGTTCTGTTTTAATGATATTAACCTTTTAAAATACTTTTACATCAAATGTTAACAGTGTAGCATGTTTTTTTCCCCATCATTTCAGGCATTTTGACTGAAACTGTTTCATTTTTGTTACATTTACAATCATACATTTAAAAAACACTCATAAAAAACTATTCCTCCTTTGTGCAAATTAGAGCCCATATTTGTGGCCTTGAAATGACATAACATAACATGGTCTTACTGATATAGAAATCGATGGAAAGCGCAATACTCTATTTTGTGTTTCACTTGAGATCATAAAGTCTTAGCTCTAGCAAAAAGAATTTGACTTGTCAGAAGATGAAAAACATAAAAAAACACATAGCAAACGTGCTGTTTTAAACAGTCAAGATACTAAGTATCAAAAATAATAAGAAATTAAAAAGGCAGCCACAAGAAAGGTAATAAATAAAAATAACACTTACAAATTAATGGGTAAAAAATAAAGTATAAAAACAAATTTCAAGAGGTTTGCATGCAGTCTCTGTGTCTATTACAAAAACATGTGTCCTAAATTTTGTATGCAGATGGTTTGTAAGCCAGCCTGATTTAAGGGTTGATAAATAGCAAACCCATCCCAAATGTTAAGCATCAAAAACAGACTGTACATACTTTTCTCATTATCACAGAAAGCATCATCATTTACAATTAGGATATTTGAATGTCTACCTAAATTGCAGGAAAAAGGCAAAAATGACCTGTAAATAAATATTTTTAGAGCAATGTTGCAATATTTCTTACCAGATGTAGGCTATTTTCATGCTCAACAAATCAGACTGTTGCTCAACAGCCTTACGTTCAGGTTTAATCATATCCCAATTCCACTTGAAGATTGTTTGTAAAACCTGCCAAAATCATTTTACCAGAAAGAATTAAAATAGCTAAATATACATCAGGCACAAGTCTCACTTTCATACTAACCTCTGCACTGAACTTAAAATGCAACTAGAAAGCTAAGAAATTGAAAGGGGAATTTGCTTAATTTAGTTTTATTGTTTGCTTATTGTCTGGAAAATGATCTGGATCTGCAGTGTTAAGAAATTTCCACTCAGCCTCTCATTTAAACTAGACTGAGGTCAAACTAAATTGTTTCGCAAGACATGTTATGTAAAACATTGTAAAAATGTAATGTAAAAACAAATATGTAATGTTTTTTTCCTCCACACTGAACTGCAGGGGCCATTTGTCTGCAGTAACATTGAGGACGAAACTTCTTGAATTTTATTCAGTTACCACTTTTCCATAAAAAAAAAGAGAATTGTGAGAGAACATTTTTAAGGTTACAATAACCAAACAGCTGAATACTAAATTCATTATCGTTCTAGCCCCATCAAAAGCTAGACTTGTTCCCATATATTTAGGTTTCCGTCCCCTACTTACAAACTGGATACTGGTTTCAGCTTGCATCTTCACAAGGTTCTTTGTGGTCATTCTGGGCCCCATTTACATGTTTGTTTGTTTTTTTTACATCAAATCACATTAAAAACTGAGGGGCAGAATTGCTTTCTTCCTTCCTGCTATGATTCCTGTGTATTCATCCTGTGTTTATATCTTTATATTACATTTTCTCTATGTAAACACAGGAGTTGAAGTTGCGTGCAGAAGTTGCACAGACTTCAGAAACTCCAAACTGTTTCCTTTGGTTGACTGTTTTGGATTTTCAAATGTTTGTAGCAAGACTCTCAACATCTGTTCATAATTGACTCTAATTTAGGGATCTATTTACTCATAAAACGCCTTTAATATCTCTAGCTGGTGAGTCAAAATTATCATTAAATTTAGATGAAGGCAGTTGCTGACTGAATTCTTTTCACCTTATTCAGAGATTTTATAAATAGTAGATAAAAAAATAAAAAATGGCGATAATCTATTTGAATCATAACATTTCCTTAAGTAAACTGATAAAATAATGTTTTTGCTCCTCTATGAATATTTGTACTTTGTGACTGTAGTTTTGTATTGGAAAACTATGTGATCAGGTGTAAAGAAAAAAAACAAAGATTAGGATTAAATTAAATAATATCACTTGGTTTATGAGTGAATGTCAAAGAGGTGTTATCCCTCACATAATTTAATTTTAATTTAATTTTTAATTCCCAATTCCTCTCAGAACATGTTTCAGCATCACCCAGTGTGGTAAACCAAATAATTCATATCTAAAAGTTGCCAAACATTGATTTTTTTCTAACAGCAGGTTGACCTATATACTGTATTAACAAGAAGCTCATCCAGAGACTGAATTTGGTCATTATTGATAAATTATGTTAGATTGACTGTTTAGGAATGTTTTTTTTTTTTACTAAATGTAATTGTTTATTGCACTTTTGGATTTTTTTAATGTGAAAATGAATTTGAACTTTTGGTAAAAGCCAACATGGAATTCATTTCATGTATCCAAACAGTATAAATTGCACAATTCTTTGTATTACAATAATTATTGTACAAAAATACAGATATTTTTCCTCTATCCATAGCAAAATTATGTTGAGTATCTACAGTAGCCAAAATACTAAAATGTACACATTTGTGTATTCTTATTTTTTTTTTTTTACATTGTTTTTCCATATCTATTAGACTCAACAGTTTGCAAAAAGTTTAAAATGAATGCATCTGAGTAGTTCTGCTGAGAAGCACAGCAGGTGCTGCCTCCTTTTCTGAAAACAGACTGTGTCCTGGTGTGTTCAAAACCGCTCCCCATGTTCCAGCTCCTGACTCCTCATGAATAGATGGTGATGACCTCCCGCCCTCCTCCTCTCACCAGCAGCACTCTCTCCAAGCCTTCAGTCAACACTTCCAAAAACTCCATATCTGGGCAGCTAGTTAAGAAGAACTAAAAACACAAGCACTCACACACACGTCACGTTGACTGCAGTCACACCTGCATTCATGCAGATTTACATAGGCAAAAGATACAGTTTTCATCTCCATCAGCATTACGAGGTGGCCCTGGCATGTTGAGCAGCACTAATCGAGCATCATGGGATTTGTTGACAATTACTTCATTCAGCTTCACTGCTGTATGCATTCTTCGCACGTTTGACTGATCCCTGTGAAGCAGCAAGCATTAGTCTGACTGAAGAAACACAGTTCATGATTACTCAAATCATTAAAGTTTGTTTATAAAACAAAAAAAAGACTCACGGTTTGAGGCTCATGAGTTCTCTGAAATTCTCAGGAGCATTGCTCCTGTTTTTCCTCTCAGCCTCAAACTTTTCTCTGGTCCACGTCATATGAACCTTGTCTAGGGGAACGTCAACTTCCTCTTCCTCGTCTGAGTACAGGCTGCCCATCCGTACCAGAGAGTGTCTGTCTTTAACCAGCTGTGCCTGAATGTGTCATCCAAATGTCAAAAAACTCTTTTGTAAATACAATTTGTGCTTATAATGGAGGAAACTCAAGCCACTAAACCCATAAATATGCCGATTACTGTGACCTCTTTCCTCCTTATGTTCATTAAAAACAATAAAAGACAGATGAAATTGAGACTTGGAGCATACCTCTCTTTGTTTCTCTGCACTGGAGAGCCTCATTTGCCTCAACATCTGGGACCTCTGCTCCATCATTAATGTCCGCTCGTAAGTGTATGCAGAGATGTCGCTGTCATGCTGAAATCCCATTGAGCAAATGTTTAATGTACATATCAAATCCAACTAAAACATGTTTATTCAAGGAGTTCAATGTGTCACAGCATGTATTCCATTCTTAACATGTGATTTTTATGTTTGAGGTTCTGTGAACAAAATTCTTTTTTTTCTTTTTCATATTCAACTATAGTTTCTTGTTTTCCATTGGTCTCATCATGCTGAGGCATCTTTTGCATCATGCCTGAAGCAGAGTGTCTTTCATGCTGCAGCAGCAAGAACATCAGGTTTTATTTTTGATTACCTGGGAAATATGATTCATGTTTCTTCAATGCCAAGACAAGCAAATAAACAAATACAATTCCCCTTAAATACAAGATCTATCGAGCAAGATGAGCTCCCACCATTTCAACAACCTCCACCTCAGCCTCTATTCTCAGCTGGTACAGAAACGTGGCCAGGTCTTTCTTCATCTGGATGCTGTTGTCGTCCATCTGAGCTACTGTGAAGATGCGCATTTTGCATTTCCTCCAGACCTAAAATAAAACATACTTGTTGGCTTCTTTTTTCAGGACTATCTATGATAATCTTCTATGAGCAGTCTCTTTTAGAACAATATGTTCTTACTGACTTTGTGCTGTTTGAGCAGGAAAGGCAACAGCATTAGCATCCCTCCGTCATGTACAATCCACCACACATCAATGTTGCCATCTGTGAAGCGTTCATGGTTGCTCGGGTAGAAGGACACATTTTTAGGCACCATCAGAGCCAGATGTGCAGCTGTGGTGCAGCGGACTGTGTCTGGGAAGAATTAAAGTACATTAGCTTAAAAAAGATGTAACCAGGGGCAGTGTAGAGTATATTTATCTATAAAATCTATGACAACAGTTGGGAGTGAGGCAATAAGCAATGATTTGGGTGTTCAGCTAACATGTTGGAGGGTCAATAACACAATGGGACTCCTACTAATAAATGTCTTCCAGACTCGAGGGTCTTCACTCTGTCTCCAGCCGTAAGGCCAGCCCATCACCACAGTGTTGTGCTTCATCCCCCCCAGACCGCAGGACTGGATCAGATGAACGATGCCCTCCCGCACCTTTGCTGCCACCACAACTTGGCAGAAACCTTTGACTCGCTCGATCTCCATCATGTTCTTTATGGCCTGGAATCATTAAGAGTTACTGACTGTTAATACATCTACAACCAAGGAAAAAGGAAACTATAGGCTAAGTTCGGCATAGAAAGTAGCATCTGATTAAAACTATTAACATTTTTATTTTTTTATCATTACTGTAAAGCTGTTTGTTTTTTAATTAAGAGGTATTAACATTTTTATCTCAAGTTAATCATGACAATTTTTTAAATTTACTTTTAAAGAAATATAACCTAAATTACCCATGTCTTTCTAATCTGATCATCGTGACTCGCCCTGCTTTAATTTACTCCATTGGCGTTTTGTCAATAACTGTGAAATCTATTGAATAACCTCTGCCAAAGAAAAATAAAATGTATTGCTGTCAAGAGTAAAAGTCTCAGTGTCTGTTTCTAAGTTACAAAGAGTCCTCATTGCTACAATCAGTTCAAGCACAGTCAGCAAAGCTATACAACAGTGAACAATGGTGTACACTATGCGCTACTTTCTAGAATTTACCTGTTCAGCTGCCTGCATTTCCCCAAAGCTGTCCAGGAAGTTACCCTGAATGACGGAGCCTACAATGGTCAGACCTTTTCCTGCCTTCAGCTGGGAGGCAAAAGTGAGCATGCGGGGATATTTCACATGAAGGTCTTCATCGAGCTTTAGCAGCACTAGCAGCTGAGGTCTGTGGGGCAGAATTTTCATTGTCAGACAAACTGAATTGAAAAAAAAATGAGTTTATTCATGTTTTAATGTTTACTCCTTTAAAAAGTAACACTGGCTTATACAATTAAAGGGTCTGATGACAGGGGGACCGGCACAATAGAAAGTTATTCACTTTTTTCTCTCTTTTTCTCCTTTATCTTCCATCTTTCTCATAACTGCGATGTCCTTTTCTTCTGTTTTCTTATCAAAGTGACTCATCTGTTATTTCCTCTGTATTTAAAATACGTCATAACTATCTGCTGAAAGAGCGTTTGTTAAAGACCGACAAACTAAACTTGTTGGTTGGTGCTGTATGCCATCCTGACTTGCTGGAATTGCTAGGTATGTATGCTTTTAGAAGCACACACACACGTTCTAAAATATCCATTCAAACAAATAGCATCTATTAGTGAGGTTATTTCTCCCATTTTTTAAGCTGATTAACTCTTAACAATTTTTTCATTTACCAATTAGTGTAACAAGTTAAAAACTGGAAGGCAACCAGTAGTATAGATTTATATTTTAACCCTCCTCAATCCCAAATTGCACATTTAACCACTTTGCTAAAACAAAAAAAAAAAACAAAAAAAAACAATGTTGACAAAACAATGTGATTGTTTAAAGGAGAGTAAAGTCTAAGGCTGCAGGTTTTTTGTTTTTTTTTCCATAACTGAACCCAGATGTGTGAATATTTACTGCAAGACAGACTGGCTGCTTTATCAGCAGCACATGCCATGTGGAAGAGATCACAGGTCATAAAGAGCCTAAAGATTGGTTCCAATTGTAACTCTTTCCAGGGAGGAGACTTTTTTTTTTCCATTATTTGACATCCTTTGCTTTAAATATCTTTTTATTTGTGTGTATTTGTGAGGTAATAGTGTCTTCTGCTGTTGTGGTTGTACCTCCAATTCTTGGTGTGTGGGGGACCGGCTTCAAGTCTCAGTAGAGCATAGCGTGCAGCGCTAAGGGATAGTCCTCTTATTCCGTCGCCCCATTCCTTCTCTGCTCTGATGATATAAGTGAATACAGTGTAGGAAACGATAAAGGGGGAGATCATCCTTTATAAGTTATGACCAGAGAGGCAAGCAGGTCAGAGGAACACATGTAACATCAACTTCATACATACCCCTGATATTCAATATACTTGTAGATCATCCCTGCGATGCCCATGGCTACAATGGCATAGTACCAAGAGGATATGAACATAAGTGCCAAGCACATGCTCATGCCAAGAAATGACAGAGCCCTGTGGATTTAAATGACCAAACAAAAGCTTTGCGTCATACAAAATTATGAGGGTTCAAAACATGTGTGAGAAACAAAATAGATGCAAAAATGTGCACACAGTGTCCCAACTTCACTCACCAGTGGTAATATTTGAACCGTGGCCTCCAGTTTGGCGTTCGTAAAAGAGTCTGAACTGCACAGGCTAAGTTTACAAAAAGATAGCACATCAGGAAGAACCTGTTGACAAAGTAAATAGGATCAATAACCTGTAGAAACTTTCAGCAAGGTAAAACACAGAACTGGTCCATATGTTGATTATTAGCATGATGAAAATATTTGAGAGTACAGATACCTACATGCAGACATCTAACTGATGAATGAGGGGGGATTTTTGCTTTTTTTTTTAAAAGTATAATAAGACCCTTAAAGAAAAACAAAATAAAATAGGACCTTTTTCCAATATTTATCAGCTGTGTTTAATCAGTGCTTCTAAATAAACAGTAGAGCCTTAGGGCCAAATGTTGTAGCATGTCCTAACCAAGCACAAATTTGGTATGTAAATTGCAGAGGCCAAGAAATTACGCATTAAATATCTATGGATAGATGCTCTACTGCCAGAGACATTAACTCCCCCACAGATGCAGGTCTTTCAACTAATGCAGGTTGTTTTAAAACTGAAGGAAAAAAGAAGTAAGGGCCCCTATGCTTGTGGTTGACCTGGGTTCCGACATGTCAAAATCTGCTTGTGTGATGCAGTAAAAGCAGGGGGTTATCAAAGACACATAATAATGTTGATACATGTTTCCTGAGGTATGTAAAATAAGCTTACATGGAAAGGATCGGAGCTACCATGTCCAAAGAGGCTATAAGTATTCCCAGCTCAGCTATGAGACCAGTCAGCAGCAATGCCCATGTTGGTTCTCCATTGGACTTTCCATGACCAAAGACCTATCAAAAACAAAAACAAAACAAAAAAATCAACATTTTAATATCTCAAAAGGTGCATTAGTGTCATTATAGTGCTAAGAATGTGTATTATACATGAAGAAGCACTCTTTTATATAAGTTGAATTATTTTCCTAACCCTTCAGTAAAAACACTTTAAGAGCACTCAATCTTTTTTAATCCAATACAGCAAATCAAAATACTTTTTTTGGGTCTTTAATTCTAAGTGTTCTAAAATAAACAAAAACTGATAGTATAAAATTTACTTATAAGAAGACAAAGATTATATGCATTAAGTTGTGCACGCTTAAGAGATTACTCTTTCAGTGACTTCCCTCTCTTGTATGTTAAGGAAAGCCAAATAAACATGGCTTGACAAATAATGAATACGTTGTTCATCTTTTGGCAAGCATCCAAGGTTTCTAGTGCACCTACTAAAGCCTTCAGATAGTCTATAATTATTTTTTGTTGAAGATTTTAGGTCGGGTGTCCCTCACCCTAAGAAATGGAATGATGTTGTCTTTGGCAATAGCCTGTAAAAGTCTTGGGGCACCAGTGAGGGACTGCAGGCCCTGCTCCAACAGTGGAGAAGAAGGATCCGATAACAATAACCCAGGGAGATGGCCAGGAGAGTGTCCCCACAACAAGGTTCTTTTTGACAGCGTCTCCAAATCTGTAAGTAATACTGACTGAGTGAATCTGAACTTGGATTATCTTCTACACCCATTATTTGCTTTAAAAAATGTGTCACACATGAACTTACTTGTCCCTCAGGACAACTCCTTCAATGCAGGAACCAAACAGAACCACAGAACTTAAATCTAAACACAATTGTTAGGGATTTTCAGATGGCACAAATGGGTACTTAGATTGTAAATTCATATTAATCTCATAAGTAAAAGCATATTTGCTGATAGAGAGGATACAAACAATTGTAGTAGTTGTTATAGCTAATATAGTTCCAACAGGAATGGACTTTTGAGCATCTCTGAGATCACCAGATCTGTTCGAGCCTGCCATGATACCTGCAGAAACAAGAAAGCATGCCAATCAAAAACATGCATCAATAAGAGGGAGAGAAAAAAAGAGACACAATGCCTCCTAGTGGCTGTGGTGAATAACTCTTTTTTCAACACTTGTTAGTGATTACACCCAACTTGAGGAACTGATGTGCTTTTACAGAATGTGAAAATCACAAAATACTATGACCCCCCCCCCCCCCACACACACACACAGTATTTTAAAGGTGAAGTTGCATTACCTGTGGCAGATGGAAAGAAGATTCCCACCAGAAGAGTGAAGGATGTGGTGATGTCCACCGAAACATAATTGACAAAGTTCTCTATGGCACTGTGTGCATCCACTGACTGAAGGCCCCCCTTCTCCAAAATCTCCCCTTTTTGTAGGTAGTTTCCCCACATGTTATCTATCATGCAAAACAAATATTAAAAGAGTTAACATTTTATTTAGTAAAATGAAAACAATATATATATATAATAAATTAGGAAATGCAATTTGTCATTACTATTTTTTTTCTTTATTCTAATTGTTTAAATCAGCAAGCTTTATATTCAGATCTGAAGACAGATAAAATGCAGCATTTTATCAAGCGAGAGGATTCCTTTCCTTACACAAATAAAGTCTAATTAAAAGTAAAAAAAAAATATATGAATATTTTGTAACATGTCTCTTCTTTAATGATCTAAACAGGTACATCTTTAAAAAATGGAGAAATTGCAAAAGGTCAGGTAGTTCATCAATGTTGTCAAAAACATGAAAACATTAGATTGGCAGTAATGCACTTTGTACGAAACAGACAAACAGCAAATTCATAATTGTGTTCAGCTTCATTAACTAAATCCTTACAAAACCCTATTTGAGAGATTGCATTACAAATAACTTGAAATGTTGCCTTTATGGTAAGAAAAAGTGCAATTTTGCCAAACAACATATGCAATCTCCATTGTTTAGAGTCTTGGGCATCCTTACCACTGATAATTCCACTTGCTAGTCCAGGAATGCCCTGAATCTCTGTCACATTGTTGTGGAGAAAGTAGTCATCACAATGAGTGCTGCTTATGTTCCCTGGCAGGCAGAATCTGTTCCACAGCTGGCTGAGCTCTGTAATGTTCCCGCTCATTACAGTTTTAGCACACACATCGAAGCCATCAAGCTTCAGAGTCCTGTTACCCAACATGCAGATCCTGCGGAAATAATGGCCAAGTTATTACTGTCTCAGTTACCATTAGCACCTCCATTAACGTCATCATAATCATAATGATACAGCTCTTATTTATTACTGTGGCCTATATTTATTTTTAAGTTGTTTCCTCAAATTGTCACTGACTGTCTCAGAATGATTTACAGCTTAAAAACAAGTTAAAATCATCCCGAGGGCTGCTAATTAGTTGCAGATGGGAGATAGAATTAAAAGAGCATGGCCTAAGAAACATACAAGAAAAAACAATAACACGGAACAGTGTGAAAGGGGCTACAAAGCCAAATCATCATAAATCATATGACATTATTGTGCTGACACGTTTTGTTAATTTTTTTAATTAACTGTTTTTTTATAGCTACTTACGGAAAATCTGGTGGATGAGTGATGGATTTAATTGCGCCAGCGTAGATGGAGACAATAGAGATAATGACACAGGCCAGAAAAAGAGAAGCCAGCTTGTTGACATATTTGACTCCCACAAAAACTACAACAGCCATCAGGCTGAGGCACAGGGAGCCGTAGACCCGCATGTTGTTCAGCAGGGCGCTGTCACTGCGGAGGGGATCTGTAGCATGAAATATGGCTGCCTGAGGGACCAGATATTTCTAAAAGGAAGATAATCACAAAAAGTAGGTTAATGCATTTTCAGGCCATTTACAAACTCGCATCTCAATAGATGAAAGGCAGCATAAAACAGATACATGTGCATCTTATGATATTATTAATTCACATTATTCAAAAATCTATTAAAAAATATTGCAGGGTACATTGTAGCTAATTATATTTGCTGTGGTATCCAGCATTGTTTTGTCTCAGGTTATTTTTGCTTTTTCTTATGACAAATGTATGTAACAGAAATTTTAACCAAATATTTTCTCTGCAGAAGTAGGTTATCCCAAATCTGTCCTAACAATCTCCCACAAGATAAACACGAGACATTTTTTTTTAAGTAGTATATGTACACACAGGTAAGTGCTCTACAGTAAATAAGAGTTTAATCAAGATAAGAAAGAAAGAAAGAAAAAAAGTTTAAAAAATATATAATGTAAAGATTTTTAAAAATACATTCATTTATTGAACAAGCATAATATTTTAACAAAGGCAACAGAAGAGAGCTACATTTTGAGTTTGGACTTCAACAATTGGTGAATATCTAAGTACCAGTAGGGTACATCTTGCAGGGCCTGGTGGTTCATCCTCATTGTAACAACAAGGAGAAAGTGGAGGACAGCAGAGATAAATGCACATGTTGATGCAGGAGAACCTGTAAGCTTCAGTTGGGGAAGAGCAAGCTAGCAGAGTGGGAGTTATAAGGCAGCGAGGTGCCTAGACAAAGTGCAAACAGGCAACTGAGCAGCATGTTATCTGGAAGGACATCTATCAGTCAAGTTTTTAATCCAGGGTGCCCACAATGTCCTCCCAAGCTCATCTAACTTGTGTACCTGACGTAACATAAACAAGCCAGAGAAAACACCAAAGGTACAGCTCAGCAGAATTCCAAAGCTTGAAATGACCAATAACAGTTGATCTGGAGAACAGAGCAGATAATTCCATCACACATCACAGTCGGAACTTAGTTTTGACATAATGTTGGTCCCTATGGGTTTGGGACCTAACACTGGCCACCGGGGGGACGCCATCATCCATATTTTTTCTCTTTAACGGTTTCCCTGTGATAACTACGAGCGCCTCCAACTTTTCCTGTTGCTGGAGCTGATGAACCCTTGAGATGATTTTAAGGAAAAAGTACCAGAAGCAGCTAGAGGATTGTAGGTAGAATAGTTGGAGGACCAGGTACATGCCAGTTGAGATGGACAGTCTGGGATTTGCCAACAATCCCCTGTTAATAACATGAACGACAACGTGAAGACCAGATGACTCTGGCTATGGAAGGTAAACTAATGGGGGCAGTAGAACTCCCCCTGGACATAGGCCGGGGCCTGATCAGCCTCAGTCCGTTTGTCTTGTAGGACTCAAAACACCAAGTGACTCCAGGAAACAACTCTGATGATGTGTCCAAGATAGTTCAAACTGAGTGCTACCATGGGAGGCTGTAGGTTTGTATCCCATCAATGGATTTGGAAGGTATTCAAGTTAAAGCCACAAAAGGATTTATAAATTAGCACTAGACTGTTCCAGTAGTTCAGCCTACAGGAGATAAAGGCATGCAATGCTTCTTCAAATCTTGCCTGAACATCTGGAGATCTGAGTCTTGCAATTTGATTAAAATAGTAAAAAAACGGATTTAGTTGTGGCCTTAATATAAACACTGAATCACAAATAGGCCATAGTCTGTCATGAAAATTAAAATGGCCCTGTATTGGTCAAACAAGAAAGGATGCAGGCTGTTTTTCTTCACAAGGGTTAAACAATTGCAGTTTTAAGCGATGGCTCAAAAAATCAATTTCAGACTGTTGAGGAAATTGCTTTGCAAAGTGTCCAAATAGCAGGTTGAAGTGTTTATTCAGAATAGCATGCCCTCAAGTGTTTTAGCACTGATTTGACTCAATTCTAAACCTTTCAACCTGCCAGGCTGTCACTGAGGCTTGGTTACCTTATTGGTGATGGATTGCTGTATTGTTGTTCCCATTAATTGCATATTTCTGTTGAAAAGGGATGCCAGCTCATTGAACTTGCTTTGAGATAGGAAATAAGCAGCTAATTGAGTCATAGCTGTCGTTCAACAGAAGCAAACAAAACACGAGAATAATTCTGTGTTAAACTCTGATTTCTAACCGCAAAGGTTCTTCTTATTACGATCAATGAAGCAATTCCTTTTGCGAGACTTTACTCCAGTTTTTGCACTCTTTTCTTATCAAACAACCACAACATTCAAAATAGGTGAAGACAGAACATTGGCATTAAACAAACAAACCCTAATCTGTTTAGGCGCACTCCATCTGGCTTCTGTCCCAGTAAAGGTAAAAAGTACTGAAAAGGGGCAGCATTAGAGTATTACATTCCATTGAAAGCCATCTGCTTTAGAGGCCAGAACCTGTGGAAACTACAGGGTCACGGATAAACACCTCAGTGTTCAGTGAGCAAAGGGTCTCCAGAAGATCAGTAGTTTGAGGACGCTCTCTGTCAAACTTTCCTTTGCCAAACTTCCACTGCCGTACACGTCCATACCCAGCAGTTGACGAGGATCTCTGCTTTGAGCATTAAGCGGGCCAGCCGGTAGCTTTCAAAATGTCAGGCTATGGGGCTCCAGTCATTTCTTCAGCTTTGACCAAGACATTTCCATGGTGAACACACACTTACTTGTGGCAAGAAACCCTCTTGTCTCCTCTTCTCCTACTCATTAATGTGTTAAGGGGGAGAGTCTGTGTCCTCACATTGGTTTTAGGGCAGGGTGCTATCATTCGGATACAGTCCCTTATACTTCACAATTTCCCTCAAGTCAATCAATTTTTGATTCCAGAGTTGTGACCTTCTAGGGAGGTCACCTGGAAAAAAGTGAGACATTGAGCTGCTAAAAAACGTCAGACCATCTCTAGAAATTTTATCTTTTAAAGATTAAGAGTAAAAATAATTAAACACAGATCCAAGACTCTTTAGAGAAATATTTTAGTCCATCTACAATGGGATAGGAAAAAGTGAAAGAAAAAAGCAGTAACAGGATGAGAAGCAAACAGAGATGCAAGTTAGAATTTCTTTTTTTTTTTTGAAGAAACTGGAACATTTTCCCAGTGTCCTGACAATTTGTCAGTGTCTTCTAACAATTTCTATTATTCATTCACATGATATATTTTCCCTGACTTTATTGAAGCTAAAACATTTTTCAGAGAATATTTTCTATTTAGGCGTTTGACACTGAAATCCCTTTGCAAAAACACGTTTTATACTTTCATTGAAATCCCAATAGAACTGTTTATTTCGCACACACACAAAGAACATTGAAAAAATAAGGCAAAAAAATAAATAAATAAATAAAGATAAGAAAAATATAAAACAAAGAAAACTTACCAAAAAAATTTCAATGGCTCCTAATATGTACATGGCAGAAGCAAAGGTAGTGCCCAAGTAAAAGCAAAGCCCTACGGCTCCTCCAAACTCAGGGCCAAGAGAGCGGGAGATCATGAAGTACGCCCCTCCAGCTATAAAAGACCAAACAGATTGTACCATATTTAGTAAAAACGGTTGGCTACAGAAAGAAGTACTTGCAAAATTAGATTTTCCTTCTACACGTCGTTGTGGTCAGAATTTTAAAAACGAATTTAAACCAGTGATGCTTTTTAGGTTTTGTGCAAAAATAAGAATATATTCCAGCAGAGATGCAAAATCAGTTGAGAGAAAATAAAATGACATCTAAATATTACCTGGAACGACACCATTTGTAGCAATCGCACTCATCGATATGGCTGTCAGCATGGTCTGTCAAAGAAAAGAGAAAACATATTAAACCTGAGGAGAAATCTGTGAACACATCTAACATGACAACCTGGGAGTGAAAAGATGATGTTTACTCATCACTGAAATGACAACTGAAAAATCTTACATCTCACCTCTGCTCACATCTATAATATAATTCTACGTGTTTAGCATATGTAGCTTTAAAGTAGGTTTTGTTGAAAAGGAAACAGCTTGCAGCATTGCTGTGTGCGTTTCTGTGCAGCATGTGTGATCATACTAACACATGAACAGCACATGATCACGATCAGGAGGGACTGGATGATTCCAGCCATTCCCACAATCCATGTCAGACGGAGGAACAGAATGACACCAAAGATGTTCTGAAGGCATGGCAGGTAGACTCCCATCAGGGTGCCCATGTTGGGGGACTGACAGAGAGAGGAAATGACAAAGAGTGGTCTATTTGGCATGACATTTCAGGAAACAAGTGCAGTGATCATTAGTATTGATTGATGTACTTTGTAAAGGTCATTCAATTCTGTTATCAGCACTTTGTGTGTTTCGAGGTTCTGCATGGGCACCGTCTAACAGCAGAGTTTCCAAAGTCATAAACAATCCATCAACGAGCCTTAATAACTTGGATGAGGAGGCAGGACCAGAGCCAACACTGAAGTATAATATTTCCAAATCTCAAATGACTGAGTGTACATATTATGAAAACTGCCAGGCCCCCCTCTGCTGACCTTGGGCGTCTTCTGCCGTGAGGCATCGGCGCTCTCCTCTTCTTCATGTTCTTTGGCCCCCTGCGTTATACTGGTATAGTTTACCAATCGGCTGAGTAGGGAGGACACTTTAGGACGGATGTCCAACTCCTCCTAAAAAGAAAGTCAGGAGGATGTAACGTCTTGGTTGATTAGGTGTCATGTCAATCAGAAATTCTGAAAATGGAAAAAAAATAAAACCAGACCTCGAACAAAGCCAGGTTCCTGTCATAGTAGTCACTCCTTTTTCCTGCAGCATCAGCACTGCTGAGAAATGGACTGTCTTCTTTATGATTGCCATGTCCTATTTTATGGAGAAGAAACATACAGTTATTAATGGAAAATGATTTTAAAATATAGATTATTTATAAAAATATGAGAACATGATTTTGTACAAAGAGTTTTATTCACGTATTTCCAGTAAAAGGTTTTGTTCCTTTTCAACATATTTATTAAAACGTGAATCTGATTATTTTGTTTCTAACAGAAACATTTGAAACAGAACACTTGGGAAAAAGTGTGGAATGTGAATGAACATTATAATAAAGGGCTGCTCATTCACTGCTCTGGCCTGAGTATTTCAAGACAGAAAAACAAATTCCACTGTTTACAACGCCTCCTTTCCAGCTTTTAAATGTCACAATTATAATTGAAAGATTTTAACAGTTCCCACATTGCAGAAAAATCACCATCCAGTGATATACTAAACAAAGGCCAAATGCAGCACAGAATGACAAAGCCAAGCTGAGGTGATAAACAGGCATGCAATTCGATTTCACTCTCATTTATTTCCGCTTTTGAGGAAAGAATCAAACAGAGATTAGCACAGCTCCCAGGGCAATTATTGTACTCAAACTTTATCACACACTCACATTCGCAAGCAGGCAAACATCTCATTACCAAGACATTACCTAACCTCGAGTTATTAGAGCATGTGAACTTCAACAGCCACATTCTCAAATCTAAATTAATCTCGCAACAAAAAGCCAGACAATTTACCAAGTGAGCATGAAATAAAACAATAATTCTCCACTGCACTGAATGACCTTGACTGCAGTTTTCTGCTCACCTGTGTTCTGTGTCTCACTGCTGCTAATAATGCTGTAGGGAAGCATGGTTACGAGCTGTGCAGAGTCTGCAGGAGAGTGTTCTGTGCTCCAGCCAGGGGAATTGTCAATTACAATCCAGGACACCCAGTCACCCAGGGTGAGCACTCATTCAGGGGTCCGATCTAACACATGGTGCACAGAGAGGGGGCAGTGATGTAGTGGATTGGAGTAAGCTGTTGTTGTCCACTCTCATGCAGGTAAATGTCCGTTTATCCATACATTGAGCAATAAAATGGGCATTCATTATAAAATGGAGCAGAGGCTTTTTTTTTCTTTGTTTTGAGAGAAACAAGTGTTTTTGGCTCATTATTCTTTCTATGCCTGAACACATGTGTGGGTCACAATGCCTAGCTAATAATAGGTTGTAATTTAAAAAAAAAAAAAAAAAGATGTTTTTCATCAATAGTAAAGGAGCATTTTAAAAACTAAAAGTATATAAAAGTTGAATATAACTATTAAAAATAACAAAATCTTAAAAAATATGGAACATGTAAAGTGTTATTCATTCTGACTTTGTTTATGTTTTTTTTCCTGTATTTTCTTTATGTACAAGAAAATTGAAGTGAATTTAATCTTTCTTTAAGGCCCAAATTTACATTATAACTGTCATTTTAACCCTTGTGCTATCTTAAATGACCCCACCTTTACTTTGACGTGTTCTCCCTACCATGACAAAGGTGGATAAAGGTTAAAAAAAATTTCATGTAATCCATTGAACCAGTGAAGATCACAAATCATTGAAAAAAAAAAGGTTCAGCGCACTGTCTAGTGGGTCTAGATGACCCAACTCCCAACGGTAAAGTGCCTAGGATAGCACAAGGGGTAATTACTCTGTTTCCTACGTTTAGCAGACTACTATGACACTGACTTTGCATTTAAAATCTAAGAATGGAAAAAATATATATATATTTTTAAATCAATTATTAAAATGTATAAATATTTAAAAGTAAAAGTACATTTAGGTCCCATGTATCTATCACTGCAAACCCCAAGAACAGCATTACCACACTGCCCTCTAGTGCTACTTTCATATAATAGCAAAAATCCATCCATCTTTACCTGACTTGGGTCACATCTGATCCAGCTTCTGACCAATGCCATTTTTAAGGTATGGATCAACAGCTATACCCATAAGTCAAACTTATCTCTGCTATCATTGGCCAAAGCAGGCCAAACCCTGGACAAGGGACAGCTAAAATGATGTGATGTGTAAATGCAAAGAGGCACTTATTACTTTTATGGAAAGGAAACCAAATGACAAAAATGCTTTGACGTGATACAATAAAAAGTTTAAAGGTTTCCTGATGGCGAGCTGTTCATTCAATGCTGCCCCGCAAAGCCATGCTGCACAGCACATGACATCTCTGCTGATTTAACAAAGGGCTAAGAAGACAGCAGGGGTGTGCTGTTAATGACCTCACATTAAATGTGGAATTGGACAGATTAAAGCTTAATTGGCAGGTTGTGAAGGCAGATAGGAGTCATGCTGCGTAAACACAACAGCAGGTTTTACAGCAGCGTGCAGTGACAAGTCACCTGAGCCCCCGCAAAAAGGGCTAACTGCCATATCTACTGGATCAAGCAGCAAAAGATTTGCATGCCAAACCATTTTTTTTTATTTACAGGAGTGTTTTCAATAATATGCAGTTTATATTTTGAAAGAAAAAAAAATAATAAAAATACTTTAATTCTTATAACTTTAAAAAATGTTTTTCTATTGAAACAATGTCAGAATTTAGGTCATATAAAACATCTCTTAAAGTCGGCTTATCTACATGGAACCATTCGAGCCATTCAGTCATTCATCTAAACATGCTTTGTCCATTTCGAGGTCACTGTGCTGCTGGAGCCTATCCCGGCCACTTGTGGGTGAAAGCAGGGGACATCCTGGACAGGTCGCCAATCTATTGCAGGGCCACAAATCACACACCCATGCACGCTCACATTCACAGAGTAAACATTTAACCTATGGAGCACGTTTTGGGACGGTGGGGGGAGGGCGGGGGTCACACACATGCATGGGGAGAACATACAGACTCCACACGGTTTCCCTATTGGTGTTCTGTTCTGGGTCCTGACTTGAGCCTTCTTGCTGTGAGGTGCTAACCACTGTGCCACCATGCAGCCCCCCAATTCAAGCCATTTGAAACTAAATTATAGCTTTTTTATTTGACAATAGCTTTTATGTTTTTAATATGAAGCAGATTCATTTTACCATCTACAAACATAGGAGCATTTCCGACTGACATAACTGTCGTAAAGTGATGTAAAAATCATCAAGCCTTTGGTAGAAGTTGCTAGAATTTTCTTTTCTTAATAGATTGTCTAAAAACTTCAAATATATTGAGAGAAATGCAACATTTAAAACAGATTCTAAAACAATATCATTGTTGGTTATCCTCTTAAGGTTAGAACATAAATCCTCTTTGCTAACTGCCTGTTTAATAAACATTTAGGACTTAATCTGGGAGGCAAAGACGTCAAAGCTCACTGCCCCATGTTGCTCACAGAGGGATTTAATACTAATTACATGTACTTAGTGGTGGCAAATTTGTGTGAATGAGTATATTTGTGATTGTATGTGACTGTTTTAGAACACCGATGTGGTTACTGGAACCAGCCACCCTTTTGGGGAGTGTAAATATATTAATTAAAGATAGATTAAGGTTAGGCTAAAACTTTCCATTATTTGCTCTTTTATTATTATTGAAGGGGTTTTAGTGTTACCGTGACCCCTGGATCATTTGCCCCAGGTAGAGAGTCCAAAATCAGTTTAAGGCAAACTGCGATTCTAAATACAATTACAATCAGTGTAAAAGAAGGAATCAAAAAATGGACTTGTAACTTATTTGTTTGGTGGTCTGAACTTTGCTAGAAGTTGCAGATGCCACATTTATTTAATTCTGACAGTTCTTCCACTTTTGGGAAATAAAGCATCACACGAGGTGGCTCACTTTCTTCCAGTTGTACATGGGCTCAGCAGGCTTTTTAACAGGCTCTCACACATGTCTGTGCTCTGGAACCAATCCGTACAGAAGGGAGTTCATTTTATCGAGTGAGACGCACAGAACTTGGTTTGCCCGTGGGAGCTTGGAGACGCGTCACACGTACAGGCAAGCCCAACGAAGACAGAACAGATGAAAGGTTAAAAACAAGCTTGAGCAAAGACACGGTGAAAAGATGAAAGCAAACTAACCACAAACACCAACAAAAAATAACCAAACTCAGCAAGCTTATCGCACTGGTTCTGAAACTCTGGATCAACTCTTTATTACTAAATTACTAAAACGACACACATTCAGATAACAATTGTAGATCTTTATTTCTTTTCTTGGCTCCCTTGCATTCCTTTCTCAGCCATGGCCTGTGGCAAATTAACCATTTATCCTCCACATTGGCCACAGTGCTTGTTTTTCATGCAGAGTCAAATCTGTGCAGAGCGGAGGAACATTCACCTGCTGGGTTGTACACCAACCATATTATCCCTGATGTGTGCTAATGATAGAAAAAGGGGGGCAGCACAGTCTGATTTTCTCAGGAGGTTAAGAAATGTGAAGAGGTGTGTGTGCTGGTTGCTACAAACCCAAGAACATGCAGTGAAACCAAGGTCTGAAGCCACTGCAGCTTTGTCCTTCAAACCAAAATTGACGATCTGCAGTAGCTCTAAAAACTGTAAATAAGCCTCCTAAGGACATACTCTCTGTAACATGAGAGCACAAAATGTTGAATTAATTGTACCAATTTGTTTCTAAAAAGACAGTAAAAAAAAAAAACGTAATCTTTGTCCTGCTTTGTGTTTAAATGTATTTGTGCTAAACGTCACCGTTTATGAAATATATTTAACCTTTACAGTAGGCTGCTTGTTAGCTTATAATTTTACAGTCTCTGAGTAAGATAGAATAACAGTATTGAGGGGTAATGAGATGGTATTTTTCCCTTTCTACTGATATTTTAAAACCTATCGAATGATGTTCTGATGTGTACTTAACCTCTGCTCTCTCTCTATCTGCATGGCATCAGACTGAAAGGTGAATTTATAGGTTATTTATTATTCTCAGGTGCAATACTACATCAATGTATGGTCGCCAGCACAGTCTATTATTATCCTTCAGTGACACTGGATGTACATATTTTAGGTTTAAATGTATTTTTCTTTCGAATTCTGACTTTTACATAATATTTTAAAGACATTTGAAGCATTGTGATTTCATTGTGCATAAAATGACTCTAAAGGAACTTTTGATTCTGAACATATAAAAAACAGAGTAACAGTGGGTAAGGAGGTATCCAAAAAGTTGATAAGAAATACTTCCAAGTATGCCCCTGGGGATTTAGTAAATAAAAATTAACAAACGAGTAGTTGCTTGCTGTAAAGAAAATTTATCAGTTGAAAATATTGAGAAAACATTTATAAAAAATGTTCAACAAATAAATCCTTTTGTAATATAAAACAGTACAAAAGTTAATACGTTTTACTCTTTTAGATCATTTTAAAGATTTTTCAAGTATTTAAAATAAAAGGTTTGTATTTTTATTAATCTTAAGATGAAAGAATAATTGAATACATTTAGAAAAGAAAGCATATGTATATGAGATATACAAATTTACAATGTCTTGTTCAGTATAACCAAGTTTATATGTAAATATAAAAAGTAAATAAAGCTTACAACATAATTTTTTTGACATTTTTTTGAGGATGAACAAATGCATGAAAGTAAAAAATGACTGATAGTTTGCAAAAGACATTGGATTGAAGGCTTAATGTATTTCAGTATTACTCTGGTGTTTTAATGCAAATGTATTTAAACTCATCCATTTATTTAGTCACTTCTTTCTGATTAGATTCTGCTGGAGCTCAACTCTGGACAAAGACTTTGACAGACTGACTTTTACACCCATACACTCTTACATGTGCTTTAGAAATCACCATAGGACCCCTCAAAACACGAGTCATGTGCTTTAGAGCTGTGGGAAGATGCTTGAGATCCCAGAGAAGACGTCATGCATTTAATGCTGGAACTATTTGCTTCAACTCAGTTCAGGGATTTTCAGAGTGTAACAGCATGAAAAATTAACCATAAAATAGAAAGCTTAAGCAATTCAAGATATTCAGAATATTTTAACTATTATACTAGTCTAATTTATTTTAAAATGCATCAATTTTCAGGTAAAGGGCTAAACTTAGTTGTAAAAGTTTAGCTTTTTGCAAACAAATCTCACAAGATAAAGTGGAAAAGAAAAATCGTCCCTAAATGTGAATGCTCTTCCAGAGGTACAGCGCTGCAGTGACCACATGTTTGTGTTGCCTTGCTTGGACAGAGCGAAATTCACAGCCATTGAACAGGCAAAGCACTGTCTGACTCCCCGTGCAGCACACGTCACACCATCATCAAGATGTGTACCATGCAGCCAAGCCCACCACTCCCATTAAGATGTCATGCAGCTGGAGCAGCTACTTTTGGATGTTACAATCACCTCTTCCCTATGTGTTCTCTATCATACAAACATGACTCATGAATGGGATGTATAGACGAGTTTATTTGTGAATTTTCTAAGTTAACTTAGCAGTTACTGACACTCAAGGAAAAGACAAAACACAACACATATTTTTGTAAGACAGTGAGTCGTCATTTCACCTCATTAACCAGAAGAATATTATTACTTATCAAACGACTTTCTTGTTCCTTCACTGTACTTTTGAGGCGGATTACAAAGAGTTTTACCATCAAAAGACAAAAAGCTGTAAATTCATGTAAATAAGTTTAGTTTATGATGTTTATATTTTTTCTTGAATGAATTCCACATTACAAAAAACTGAATTTTAAGAAAGTAAAAAGACCCTTGTTTTAAGAAAAAATATTATTAATTTTTACCTTGCAAAGAAAAAATATTCTCATTAAGGAGGTTTTGCAGTAGCAAAATAATATTAGTGGTATTTTGAGAAAACATGTATTAGGGACAGGTCCCACTCCAATGATCTTTTGAGCTTTTCTAAAAGAAAAAAAACCTGTGTCATTTTCTAGATCATAGTTTCTGCAGAGCAGCAGGAGTTCAGTAGAAATTCACCTCTGACTTGTGAGCAGGACTGTTCTATCATTTCCTATCATATATCTTCTTTCGCGAGCTTACAGCCCCTCTCAACCCCGACCTAACATTAGGTTAGGTTGCAAGAAAAATGGCAAACAATATCGGCGCTCTTGCACAGTTTTGAGTCAGATGCCAGCTCAGATGGGGAAAACAAAGACGTGCATGGATCTATTTGTCTGCAGGTGGATGCATCGGAATGGAGCAGAGCTGCTCATTCCTGGTGCTCGAGATCTACCACCGTGACAGTTTTCAAGATCTCCAAGTCCTGCTAGCTGCTGATAAGCTCAATCAGATGTCTCCACATTCTGATTGAATGAACACACCTGGTCCAGGTAATCAGCAGGAAGCAGTGCAGGGAGAGCTGGAAAACAGGCAGATCTCGAGGACCAGGAATGAGCAGCCCTGTTCTACACCATGGGTACAAGCTTTTTCAAACAGCATCTTTTCATCTGCTCCTGATTCACAACACTTTGAATAAAGTAAATTCAGAACTGGAATTTAAAGCTTAATTTTCTTTATGCAAGTCCTCCATCTTGAGAAGAAGAAGAACATATTAAATCCACAAACACGATTTTTATTGATGTGGGTCTTTAAGATTAGAATTCTTAGTTAGACTTTTTTGTACCCTATTGGCAGATTTTTTCGCTTATTTATAGAAAATCTGCCAACGGAATAATAATTTTTTGACCGATTTCTAAGGAGCCTGTAAACCCCTGATTGTTAGGACTTTTCTTAATTCTTTTCTAACGAACTTAATAGATATTTAGCCCTGCACTTTCAGAAATATAAGCAGCTGGATCAACATGTGCTGAGATTCCCGCTGTTCATAGTTCTGTCTTCCGCAAATGTCCACACATTTTAAAACACAATTGTCTATCATTTGGTGATATAAATATCTGACTGGAAAATCACAAACTAGAAGGTGCCTCCGACATGGTCCTTTGTGGTAAGAACTTTTTAGTCACCATGAAGGACTGAGGACTGCCTAAAGTAAAGGGTGGAAAAAAAAGAATCCTGTAACTGTGGTCTTCTGTCTCAACCCACATAAACTGAAACAGCCTTCTTATAATCTAAAATCTAGTAAGTTTAGTCTCCCTCCACTCCCTGTGTTTGTGTCTGTTGAGGACCAGTTCAGAACCTTTTGTGTTGATCGAATTCAGGAACAAGTACAAGACAGCTGGGACATGCTGAGGCAGAAAGTGAGGAGTCAGACATTTGCCCTGGCGATGAAGTAAATCCTCCGCTGGCACGAATAAAAGCTCCATGTTTTATGGGAAAAAAAAAAAAAAAAGTCAGTAGAGGCCCTCTGTTGTGGTGGTACTGGCCCTTCTCACACAGCCCCACCCCCATTGCGTCTTCCCCCCACTTTTTTTTTTTTTTTTTTTTTTGCGCCTCTATTGTTTCCCTCTTTTGTTATTTGTGATCTAACCCCAAACTATCTTTAAAAGTCCCAACCAAAGCAAAACAAACAGTCTTTCTAAGCTAAAGCAAAAGTGAACTGTCAAAACAAACCTGTCTGCTGCAAGAAAACACTGAAAGGCCCTGGAGAATTGCCATGGTAACCATTCAACCAGATGTTCAGAGATCTCCAAAGACGAAACTCTTTAGCAAATAAACTTTCACTGCGGGATCCACTTTTTCAGCCAAAGGAAACTCCTCATCTTTTGTCTCCCAGAAAAAACAAACTGTGTAAAACTTACCATCAGAACTAACTGTGTCTTGGTGGTCAAAGCTGTCCTGTCCAGTATCCCTGTAATCAACCCAGTTAATCCCCTCAAGACTGTCGTAGTTGGACTGGTCTTGATCCTTGACTGGTACTACTGTGAAGTGGGGCATGTTTTCATCACTCTGCTCTCCGTCTGCAGCTCTAACTTTTCTTAGCAGGCTAGCTGTTAGCTGAGCTCCCACTGATGGCATCTACATTCCTCTACTCTGTGCTCACTTCCTCTGGAGAATATTACCATACTCTCCGCCCACAAGCCAGCCTCCTGGATTCTTTTTTGTGTGTGTGAACTGACAGGATGTGAGACTTTGGGAAACATCATCTCACCCCCTGAAATATAAGGATCAACCCTGTAAGACAGGCTTTGAGCCCAAAGTTAGCTTTTCCATGACTGAGTCATGGACTCAGTTAAAGAGTGACTAACTGTGAGGTCACGCCCGCCCCACGCTTTATGTCACCGTGACAGCTACCAGGCTGCAAGTTCAAGGTTCACGGGCTTCCCTCTGCACATGCTCCCTCAACAAACGTGACTGCGACGTGGAATCTCGGAAACATCATCAACAGCTTGAGGGAACACGTGGGATCAGAAACAAAAATATTCAAAAAACTGTACAAACAGCAGGAGGCTGAGTGAAAAGAAAATCCTTTTAACACCAAATAATAGAAATGAAGGAGCTGACAGTTATTTTTAAAATGTGATGACCGAAAGCTAAAGATACCAAAGAGATCATCATAAGGAAAATTTACTTGTGTTTTTCTTTCTAATTCCGAGATAAGTACCAAGTTTTTTTGTTTTTTCATAAAAGAAACATTATCAGTAAAAAGGCAAAAGTAAAACAAGCAGCTTCTTTCCCTGGGTTGAGGATGTTTATTTTTTTCCTTTTTAAAAAAAAAAAAAAAAAACTGTTACTTTATTAAAAAAAGCATCTCAAAAACCAAGTTATTAAATGGCTTGGTTAAGACTCAGGCTGATGCAGAAATGCGGGCAAACTCCCA
Source organism: Oryzias curvinotus (assembly GCA_023969325.1). Classification (NCBI taxonomy): domain Eukaryota; kingdom Metazoa; phylum Chordata; class Actinopteri; order Beloniformes; family Adrianichthyidae; genus Oryzias; species Oryzias curvinotus. The sequence continues at coordinate 19,349,976 of CM043708.1, forward strand.
GAACTTGTGTGTGGTCTGAGAAAGCTCAGAATCTGTTTTTAATTGAAACCTTTATCTCTTTTTTTATGGGCTGACAATAAAATCTTGACTTGAGGTTGAACTGGGGCAAAGCCAAAAGTGTTTTATTCCCTTGTTTTGAAGGTTTAGTACACATACGTCACCCACCTGCTGGAGTTACTTCCTACCCATGGATGCTGTTTGCAGGTCAGTGAGCAGCATGAAGGCAGAGCTCAGTCTGGTGAAACATTGTCTAGGCTGGAGGGGCAAGTCCCAGAAAATATGAGGCCCACAAGGGTCAGTATGTTTACAGCCCTGGAGATAACTTTGAGGGAGCTCTTTGAATTTTTTAGAATTATCTCACAAAGTGCCGATTAACTTCTAAATTCCGCAGAAATTAGTAAATGGCAACTCAATTTTACTAAAACAAAACCTAAAAGTTCAGGTTTAGGTATGACAGAAATGTACGTATAGGCAATTTTTCAAACTCAAAATACATACTTTATTGTTATGTGTAACACCATTGCTAAAACAAATTTTGTACTGTCTGCGAACTTTGTACTTTTGGATTTTGTCTCATGAATTGGGTTTGATATTATCACACAAAGTAGGCTTGATCTTTCTTTTTTATGATACAAAAGCAACATAACCAACTTGCAGCTGGCTTGCAATTGCATATGTTAATCACTAGATGGCAGCTCTGACATGCTTCATGAATCTTCATACTTTTTAGATTTTTACTTTCAATTCAATTCATTTTTATTTATATAGCCCAAAACACAACAACAGTCGTCTCAATGGGCTTCGTACCAGTAATTGTAAAGTGAGTATGAAATCATAAGGATGATGAATACATAGAATTTATTAGGACAATTCTAAACTGATCTAACTAAACAGACTAAACTAAACTGGGCATCCCTACTTTCCTGCAAAGTGGTGTCATCACCCTCAAGCCCTTAAATATGTCATCTGACAGTACAGCCATATTTTTTTTTCCAAATGATTTTATAGCATTATTTTTAGAAAATATCATAAATGACAGTGTCATTTGATCAATTTGATTGAAAACGCTCTTGACCAGTATAAAACAATATTAATCAGCTGTCCTTGAATTATTATCTAAGATGGAATACCAGATTTTTAAAGAATTGTGCCAAATGTTTGCATTAATAAATGTTCAAATACTATAATAATCAATTTTCACCCAATTTTGTCAAGAGTAATCCTGCCCTTTAAGATCAAATTGAACAGAGAACAACTTTTCTTAATATTCAGTGAATGAAAAGACTTCCCTGTAGTTTGAATGAATGGCTCTTAGTCAAACAGCTAATTTTAATTGGCTGTGAAAGCCAAGCAGCCCCTTGGATTCCTACCAGTGACACTGATTAGGATTTTCTAATACCATGCCTGTGGGGACTTAAGTCAATCCAATTACCTTTGGCCACCATGATTAAGTTGACATAGACCCAGGGGCTCCTCTACTTTGTGTCCAGAACTGAGGATCTGGATTTGTGGACAATGAATGCCACAAAACCTGGCTGTTTCATTGAAAGGTTGGTCATGATACTGTTTCACAAGCAAACAGTTATTTTATGTAAAACTATGGTTTAAATTAATGTTCCTGGTCCTAATTGATTAAAGGAGAAAAAAGAAAAATTATATTAAATGTAACGAAACACTCTGTAAATCTATCAGTTTAAAAATTCAGAAAAAATAGTCCAACAAACACTTTTTAGAAGCTGAGCCTCGTCTTTATTGCTTATACTATTTTTTTTGTAACAGTTTTCCTTTTTTTTGGCTAATTTGACTGAAAAGATAGGATTTTTTTTGTTTGTTTGTTTTTCTTTTAGATATGCTTTGTCATTCTCTAATACTGTGGTGACAAATACTTATAAAATTTTATCTTTCTGTGTTTGGTATTTTTCTGTTGAACCTTAAAGAACTGTCTATTTATTTGTGTATTCTGGTGTTCTATTCTTTTCCAAAAAGAAAAAAAAATATCCATTGTTTGAACAATATGGAGAAATATAAAATGTTGTAATAGCTACACTTTAAAAAGCTCCATCCATCCACGCTGTAGGAAACTATTATTTAAACAGACATGTTCAAACATTCCTCCTGTGTTTGCCATCATATCTTCTTAAAGGATGCACCTTACTTCTTAGAACAATGACGGCTTTTGTGACAACTGCTTCTCCTTTTTTTTTTTTTAACGTCCTTGACATGAGCTTTACTCCATTTGGAATATTTGGAATAAACCTGATACGGTCTTTGGAATTCAGAGAGAATTCATGACATTTTACTTACCCTCTTGAGAGAGAGAGGTTCATTTCTGCGAAAATTTCTGATAGAAAAAACTGTTGGTCTAATTAAACTGACAGCTGCATTTTTTCAAACAGTTCAAAGTCAAAGGGTAACGTCTGACGTTGAAATTCCTGGAAAAAAAAAGAGCACCAATGGTTCTTTAGATTCATCTCATGTTTTCACATTTGTTGAAACTGAAAACAGTCTAAAAGGTAGTTTGTGTGGCAACAGGACAGTCATGTGAAGCTGATTTTCTTTCATTAGTTACTGGTAATGGCATGTCATTCTAAAATAAAGCCAAGATGCAGTTAGTGAAATTTAACATGGTTGATTTCAACATAAGTGAATCCTTTCACATAAATATTGGTTAAAGTTTTGAAACAAACATATAATATCAGAGAAGCGCTCTATCAATTTTCTCAAGTTGGTTCTTTTTGTTACTGTTTGCCTTTGTGTAATGATGTGATATGTGTAAAGGGAGAAATGGAAGTGATGAACTGGGGTGAAAAGGTTTCAGGATTAAATCACATTTTGATGGTACTAACCAGCCCCACTAAAACGAGAACATTTTTAATCAAATCCTTTTCTGATTTATTAATATTGTGGACCACAAAATGGATACAATGAAGAACAAAATTTAACTGGGACCCATGTTAGTATTTGTTATTTTTTTCTGTTACGTTTGCAGTGTAGTTAAATAAAATCATGTTTTAGGGAAGTCAGCAGTAATTTAATGTGTAGTGAAAGTGGGTAGAAAAAATATAATCTGGAAACAATTTGTAACTTGGATCTGACCCAACTATTTTTGTGAGTCTTATTCTGAAAGTCTTTCAGACTTAACTTGATAACTGCCATTGAAAGACATGCAATCCCACTTAAAGACTGAGGACTTTTGAACAACTTTAATTCAGTTTCCCTTGAACAGTGGCATCCTTAAGTCAATGCTCTGTGGTGAACAAAACTGAACAATTATTTTATTCATCGAGCATCAAAAATAGTATATTTTAGCTTTGACTGACCTTGTGACTTGAGGCAGAACTTTGACTTAAAACTTTTCAAGAGACGTAAATTAGCATAAATTTGCTTGTTAACAAATTATTGTTACAAAGTGAAGTAAATAAAAGTTTAAAGTAAATAAAGTGTGATGTTTTGTGTTAGCAAGCATTGAATCCAGTTTTCCAAGTACATGGTATTTGTCATTTTATGCATTAAGTAGGCATGAAAAGCAGATGATGGTTAAGAAGAGACGTAAAATATTCCTGAAATGTTGAATTGATTGTAAAATAAAAAAAACAATTTTTTTGTTAACTGTGTTAAACTTTGCATTGGATCTGCTAAATTAAACCTGCTAAATTAAATCTGCTAGAGCTGCAATAAAAAAAATAATCTTTAGGTTTTATAAGAAGAATGTATTATCTTGACATTATAAGTTGAACAGGCTCTAAATCAAATGATCTTTTTCAAAATGAAATGATCGAAAAGGACCAAGATCTTTTATAGTGTTCAGCACAGTCCCCCTAACATCTGTGGACGGCAACATCCACACCAGACACACCAACAGAGATTATACATTTTAAAGATAAGAAAACAGCCCTGATAACATCATGCCATGTCTCCTCTTACTTACATTGAATGCAGATTGTATGTCTTATCTCAGGGCTCAGGTGTCAAAACTGCTCAGCTCAAACAGATGGAGAACAGTTTTATTCATCTTTGCAAAGGAGATGGATGTTGGAGAGCCAATAATGATTGGAAGTTTTGAAATGTGTAGCACTAAAATATATATATATATATATATATATATATATATATATATATATATATATATATATATATATATATATATATATATATATATATATATATATATATTAATATCACTTTTCAATTCTGTCTCCCTTTTAAAATGGACATTTATGAGTTGAGCATTTCATTTTCTGCTTTGCAGTTTTTATGATTAATTGATGTGATTTTATCACATCAAAGCCATCAGAAATATTGCCCTTTCAGTGCGTAACATAACATGATTTAAACCCTCCATCCATATGAACAGACACCTACTTAGACTGCCACGCACCATCTTTTCCACATTTACTGGGGACGGACATGATAAGATCAGGATCATATTCCTTTTTGACAGATTACAGTCTTGGAAGCGGTTCAAACAGGATTTCACGAGGGGTAAGTGAAAGGGCTAAAGAGCATGGTAAAAACAGGGGAAATGGGAGTGTGAAGGGGAAGAAAATCATGGACCAAAGATCAGGAGGGGTTAAGAAATTAACCCAAGGTTAGCTGAAAACAAACTCATTCAGGTCATGACAGGACGTTTGTATTTGCCCTATCCTGCTCTCCTTTGTCTTGTTAGAAAGCTTTGGCACGCAATCTAAGTTCAACAGTTTTCAATGCTTCGCCCAATAATCAGAAGCCATAAACATGCAGCTTCCCCAGCTGGTAAAAACATTTCTTTTTGTGGGTTGGAAGCTACCTGCATGTGACCTTTGTTGGGCGCTCTCAGGCAAGATTTTATGTACATTTTTTTGTATACATTGTGATTTTAAAATCTCGTAAAACCACTATTTCAGCATTTTCTTTTCAGTACAGATTTGGCAGGCAAGATATTTTCTGTAATTCCTTTTAATTGGGCGTACATATAAGTATTATGAATTTCCTTACAGCTTATATTTGTTATTAGTCCTCCTTGCTAATTTACTTTTTATCTTTCATTCCTATCATTTCTTTGGTTGAGTATTTTACATTTTCCATCAAGCAGCTGGCTTTTTCACCCCAAGCAAACTTTTCTTTTTGCTTTTCTCAAAAGAATACTCAAAAAACACAACTTGAAACAAAGAAAACCAAACATTAACATAGCAAATTGAAAAAGTAAAAACTTGAAACAGAAATAACTGTACTTATTTGGGGGGAAAATGTTAGGACAAAGCTTTGATAGTTAACAACCGCAGGATTCATGGATTTAAATACACTGTGGGGACTGTTTGAAAAAACAATAGGCAGCTGTTTCAGTTATTTAACACAAGTGTTATCTTGGTGGGATGGGGAGGGGGAGTTAAATTGTGTGTTCAATTCTTTCAAAATTGTGTGCACGAACCTCGACCAAGTTCCCACTTCTGCATCCCAGATTACAATTAAGAAAGTGACTATTCGCACAGTATTTTCTAAATATGTGTGGCACGAACCTGGAGGAAGGGTTAAGGACAGGATTATGGTTGGTTACTGAGTCTTTAGCTCATCACTTCCCCAGGAGATGGGTCAACTGAGGGGAACAAAATTCACACTGGTGCTTGACAGCTAGTGGAACTTTAACCTCTAAAATATGTGCGACCAACGACACAATTAAGTCTTGGACACACTTAAAATATGTGCATACAACGCAGCAAGGTGCAACATGAAATACCATCACTTTTTGTGCTTGGTCGCACATAACATGAGCCTGTCAGCAACTGTTGTAGTTTCTCAAGTGACCACTAGAGGCTAGTCTCCAAAACTAATTCTGCTGTTTTTTCTTTTTTCTCCTTCAAATAATTCAAAAGTTCTTTCTTTTTATTTTTCTTTAAAATTTATTATCTCAAGAGTTCTTTCTTAACTTTTTTCAATTCCTTTTTTGGGGATCACTACAGAGAAGCACATGTCTCTGTCCAACCCTACGCTTTGAATCCTCCTAATTTACACTAACTTCCTGTCTTCCACCATTGAATTTATGAATCCCCTCTTTATTCTTTTTCAGGCCCTCCTCCAAGGCAGCTCTTTCAAATAATGTAAACCTATTTTAGTCATTTTTCATTCATATGATCAAATTACCAAATAATGCCAAAGTTTTTGTTACTGTGTTTTGAGAAGTGACTTAAGTGTCCCACATGGATCAAATTAAGTGTGTTTCAGTTTAACCAACATACTGAGGATGTGATGTTAAGAGCAACGAGGCTGGTTTCCAAAACTCAAAATAAAAGAATATTTGTGACTCCCAGAGTAAAAAACATTATATTGACTCTGTTTGTAAATTGCAAAATTCTGTCAAAATAAAACAGCTACCAAGAGAAATCCTGTCCACAAAAGCTATCAGCAGAATCAGAGGTGACCCTATGGATTTCATTTGGACTGAACCCAACCAGACGCCACGGGTGAAGGTCCAGATACTAGACACAGATAGAAATGGATCCTTGCTGTCTCTGTAACTACAGTAAAAGTCTGAGTATTTTTCATATTTAATCACCCTTTGTATTCCCCATCCCCCAGGATTGGTTTGCAATGGGACAGTCTAAAAGGGGAAATGCCTATAACAACACTCGATCATCCAGGCACACAAACGCAAAGATCAGGTGGCGATTTAGAGAGAGGAACTGATGAGTCACTAGCTCATCACTAATAATTTCTGAGGCACTCAGAGCAAACCAACGCTGACACAGGCCTGGCAGACTTCAATGTTATCAGACAGACCGACGTGCTATACCTGTTTTTTTGCTAAGCCAATTATGGTGGCTGGTGAAGATTATTATGCTATCTATCTTCCTGTTGTGAAGATCAGACGTTGGTTTCATTCTTTTCAAAAGAATAGCTCAAATTGTAGTTTGGAGGCACAGGCCTCTCAAAGCTACAGAAGGTTTTTAGACCCTGTGAGTTTGTCCTTCATATGTGGCAGACCTGAGGCCTCCCAGATTTTACATCAGGCTGCTAGAATGGTTTCCCCAATGTTGAGGTTTACTGTTCTGTGTATACTGGGTCCATCTGCCCCTTTGTTCTAAATCGTAAATCTTCGACTAAAGAGTTTCCTTTTTTGTTTTTTGCAGAGCAAAAAAGGTGCTTCCACAGGGCAGCTTTTAGCTGTCAGAAGAGACTGCATATGTAGTTTGCAGCTTTTTCTACAATAGCAAAATTCTGATCCAGTGCAGCTTGGTTTTCCTTATTTGGAGCTTCATGCTTGCCCCATGGCAGGAGCACACAGAGGTTACCCTATAAGCAACTTTCTGATATTAGTGTACTTTTAGGTCTTTTCTCTAGTAGCTGAATATTCCAGTAAAAGCTTGATGCCCTTTTTTGTGTAGCTTCATACTTTACCTCCATGTGTTTCAAGTTCATAATTTATAAATCAAGCTTTTAGTCCATTCTTGATGTTTTTTTGATTCTTTGTTTGACTTTTTTCTTTCTTTGTTTCTGTTGAGTTTCATTCCTTGAAATTGTTCTTTTATTATTTCAAAGGTTTTACAATCATTTTCCTGAGGCCATCTGTACCTATTAAAGTGTCAGTCCTGCTTTCCATTTGACCGAAAAGTACACACATCTAAGTCTTTACTTTTTTAAATAATTCTCTAGACCCCTTTATTAGTCATTAGAGTAAAAGCCTTATTTCTGTGTTTTCCCATGTAGGATTTCTGAGTTTTGAAGCTCTTTCTGCAGTGCCGTGTTCTGAAACTAATTACTTTCTTCTTTAAATTTTAAGACTTCTGCAGAGATGCCTAGATTTATTTTCTCATTATATTTCTCTTCTTGGAATATTGACTTCAGGTCTAAGCGCTTCTTTGAAAGGATTCTCTTTCTTCCCCCCCTCTACAGCCTCACTTTTTTTTTTGCAGTTGTGTATTTTTCTCTTAGGTCGTCCAAACTAACTATTTGATCCCGAAGGTTGTCCAAAGGTGTATTCAGACTGGACACATTTGGTTCACTTTAATTCAACCAGAGTTAGTTTACCCCACCTGGCGGAGGCCCTGGGGAATACCCAGGACACGCTGGAGAGACCACGTCTCTCAGCTGGCCTGGGAACGTCTCGGGGGTCCCCCCATAGGAGCTGGAGGAAGTGGCTGGGGATGTCTGGGCATCTTTGCTTGGACTGCTGCCCCTGAGATCTGGGCCCAGATGAGCGGAAGAAGGTGGATGGAGGTTTGAGAACAATAGTTTTGTACCGTCTGAATCTGCTGTTTTATGTCATTTTCTTTGACAGCTTTGACAGAAACCCTTACTGTAATGAATTCCTGTGATAACCCAAGCAAAAAACCCAAGCGCTCACTTACAGGTGAGAACTGTTACCTAAAGATTTTTGTTTCTTTCTGCCGACTTGTCTAATTTCTGCTGCTATTTCTCACAACACTCCTCTGGGATTTTTGGTTTTGGAATTACTTGCTGATGCATTGCAAGTTTTTCCTCCAAGTCCTCAGAGAGTTTAACTGCAGATTATCCCACTTCCACAAGGCTCATGTATGCTTTCATTTTAGTCGTTTTTGTTCTCCAATTCAATGCTTAGGTCCTGTATCTAGCTGGTCAACAATGTGGCTTGCTAAAACATTTGCAAATCCTGAGTGAAACTCATTATATTTAATTTAAAGCTTGCCAAGTTAAAGACAGTCTAAAAAGTAGCCTGCTTTGCCATTGTAATGATTGTCTATAAAAAAATGTGTTCATGATCAGAAAACAAAGAAAGCCAAACCTAAGCAGAATACATGATAGGACTGAGAACTGTAATGACTTGAAACCAAAGAGAATGTGATGACATGCTAGGCTTTGACAGGAAAAAAAAAAAAAAAAAGAGCAGAAGCCATAGATTTAAATACACTGATGGAAACAAGAATCAGCCGTGTTGATTGGTAACTTAACCCAGGAGTTCAAAAGAGGAATGGGAGAAGGGTGTTGGATATTAAATTTGGTGCACGTCACACGCTGCCGATGCAAATGAGTCCTATCTGCAAATGAAAGTAAAACACCCAAGTTCTGAAATGTAAACTGAACGTGGAAAACAAAAAAGCAAATGAACTACCCAGGAGACACGATTATTACAAAAGCTAATTTTCCTTTTAAATTAGTTACTTTAACAGTTTACAGTTTGTTTAAAGGCCAACAAGAAGTGTACAAGAAGCATCAAGCTTGATGCAGTCCAATAAGGTCAAAATATCATATATGTAATTTAGAAAGTGATTCAAAATGACCAACAAATAGTAATATAAATTTATATGTAATTTCTTGTACTGAGAAAGTAATCAGGTGAGTTCAAGACTCCTTATAAAAAGATGACTGGGAAGATCCTTTCGGCACAACTAAACTCAATGAGGGCCTTCACCTGCTAACAAAATGCAAGAAAGATACAAATGCTGAATGAAAAACAATGCAATATCTATCATGACAATGGAATATTCCATACATACTTGAAGGTCCTGGGTGTGTAAGGTTATTTTGCCCACATAACTAAGCAACATTGTAAGCAACATTTTGCCTTACTCTAGCATACTAAGAGTAGTGATCAAAAAAAGGCCCATGCATAGAGGGATCACTCTCTTCAGGATGTTCTGCAGTCACAAGGGATATGTGCATTACCGACAGACATGTTATTATGCAAAGATGGTAAGAATTACTTGACACGTTCTCCATTCATCCACTTTCTTAACCTGCTGTTTTCCTTTCGGGGGTCAAAGGGCTGATGAGTTAATTCCCCACACTTTTTTGCATCTGAGATATAATTAAACATAAATGTCTCTGGTTCTTAATGTCTGAAATGAAAAAGGTCAAAATGACTGTGTGACACACAGGATCTTTTTACTCAAGAATTCCAAACAGTCCTAACATTTCCTGCTTCCAATCCACTCTGCCCTTAACACTTGACCCTTATCAAGAATTACAAATCAATGCACCCTTCAGTCACTTATGACATAAGCCTTGTTTACTTTGGACTTGAACTCATTAAAGGTTCAGTGTCCAGGTTAAGTTTAAGACATTAAGTCGGAAATGCAGAGCAGTAGTTCTGAGAAGTTGAGGCCATATCTCATGTGGAATCTGAATTTGGCATTTATTAGATTCATGTCTGTTTTTGTTTGAAGACAGGAAACAGGCCCTTGTATTTCGTGGAAAACTTTGTTAGGGTTTGAAAAAAAGCCGGTACAGAAAGGACCAATGGGGAAGAAGGGGTCACAATGTTTAGTGTTATCTCATTCCCGTGAAGAATATTTGGACTTGATCCAGTTCTTTAATGGTATTCATGGTACACAGTTCTAGGAGTTGCCCCAGGAATAAGCAGGAAATACATTTTGCTTGGAGTGTGGCTATAGGGAGACAAGGTATTTCCTGACTATGCAAAAGTATAATCTCAAGATTCTTTTTGTTGAGTGCAAATGTGCCCTAATCAACATCATCTTTCACATACAGACCAGATGTGGACATTACATGATAGCCCTCATTTATCAAAAGTAGTGCTCTCTGTCCTCTTGCACATTAACACACTCAAACGCGTACAGACTCAGGCACACACGCATACACGATGGGAGGGAAACATGAGCTGCTCTGTTGAGTCGAGTTTAGAGGTAATAAGAAATAGTTAAAGTTTAACATTATACTGGAAAAAGAATATCTATTTTTTTAAATTATACAGGTTCACAATAAAAATATTAAAGAACCAATCTTTGCTATTTGACATTTAAAGGCTGCACTTGCTGAAAAAGAAGATGGGACAGCCGACTTTATGTCAGAACAAATATGAAACAAAAGCTAAAACAAAAACGTGAGCACGCTGCTTTCACTTTTTTGTTGTAAATTTGTTACTTTAGAGGTTCTAACACATATGCTCAGGGGTGAGATTACATTTCTCTCAGCTCCTTTGACAGAAACACCCCCAGTTTACAAAAATCCTATATTAGGAGTTTTATAAAGCAAAAGACACTACCGAGAACTTTTTTGCCTGGAAAGTTTAAGAAAACCTTCAGTTTTTTAAATAATTATTTGCCATTTTCATATCAAGGACCAAGGATATTAAATATGCAATTTCTAACCAAAAAAAATAGTTCAGCAGGTACTTGAAATGAGTTGAGGGAACCTTAAGCTTAAAGTTTCTCTTTGCTTTTAATTTTTAGGTTGTTAAAACATTCATTAACCCTTGTGCTATCCTAGGCACTTTAACATTGGGAGTTGGATCATCTAGACCTCACAAGACAGTGCGCTGAACCTTTTTTCTTCAATGATTTGTGATCTTCACTGGTGTCCATGGATTACATGAAATCCTCTTCACCTTTATCCATTCACACGTCAATGTAAGGGTGGGGTCATAGGATAGCACAAGGGTTAAACAAAACTGCCAGAAAACTGCCTGGGCTTTGACATTCTGTAGCACAAAGTTGGGTGGAAACCCCACTGAGAGTTGCCGTATTGAAAACCCTCACATTCTTCCTGTTTTCTTTGAAGTTATTACACTGCGGTCCATTTAGATGTTTTTTTTGTAGTAGTGCTATTGTTTTACTGTACTCTGTAAATCAACTTGACAACAGTCTTTTTTTCTTTTTCTTGTGTTAACCTTTGTAAGTACTTCTTGCTAAATAGATTTGACAGTTTTGTCCCACTTGTGTGATGTCAATGTAGTTTTTAGAGTTGTGTTTTTACTCAATTTTGATTTGTTTCCTTAGTTAATTAATATGTTTGGCTTCTGCTTGCTTCCTTGTCGTCTCTGCTTGGACACGGGGTCTCATGCTGGAATCCCAGCTGAAGGGAATTAGGTAACAAAGTAATACATTCAAAGTGTCTCAGAGGAGTGCTTCAACATGACAGCTTCAATTTTCTAACTAAAATGCAGATAAAATGCAACTGCAGGTAATTTCGTGTAAACCCTTTTCACTCCTCACAAGAGTTGAAAGCAGACAAGGGACTCAGCCAGGGTTTTTATTAATTATGCATTATTTGTCTCAGCTTGCAGTCTGCCCACCGCTGCTCTGCAGACAGTTTCCTGCTGAGCTGTGTTCAGTCACACATTCTTGCTGCGCTGCATGCTCCTCTCTCTGCAGGATTCCTACAGGGGCCATGCTTCTTTCATAACACATTACTTTCCCACCACGAGAGTCGGTTAAAGTTGTTATATTGCTGCACTACACTAAATTTTGCTTTGACTGACTCCATAAAGTGTTTAAACAAAAAAAATTAGACTTAATTTCTCAGATTTAATTGTCTTTTAAAGCGACCAAAGTCAACTAGACTTGGAAAACCAATTTGACAGTTGACAGCTTTTTTTTTTACTATTTTGATGAAATCTACCTGGATTTGCATCTGCACAGACATGGCAGAAATGGAATCTTAAGAAAGTAAAAATGTGTTATTTTCTGTCGTGTAAGACAGAAGATAAGAATGATCAAAAAGTCTTAGCATCTTGATGATTAGAATTTTCTTTTCTTAAAATAAGGGTTCTTTGGTAGACCATTTTTTGTACTTTATTAACAGACGCTTTTACTAATTTTAATGATTTTTTTTCAGCTTTTAAAAATTTCTGACTTGTTTCTAGGGTGCCTGTTTTTGCAGTGTCCATTAGTGTCATTCACCAAGGTCCTTTGACCCCAAATATTTTAATATTTATATATATATATATATATATATATATATATATATATATATATATATATATATATATATATATATATATATATATATAATATTTAGTAAAAAAAAAAAAGAGCAGAAACCGAAGATTTAAAAACACTGATGGAGACAAGAAGCAGCTATATATATAAAATAACATAAGAAACACTCGTTTGGTGAAATAGCTAATTTACATATTGAGTCCAACTAGCTATGGTTGATTTACAGTTGCTTTTAAGTACATACCATCTAAACATCTTATCACATTTCAAGTGATGTATGTATATTAGGTTAGTTAATTATTATGGCGGTGTGTGCTAATTGCCATTGGCATTAGGGTAAAGAATAAACTAAATTTGCATCTAATGTTTTGTGATATTTTTTTTCTGCCTTCAGGAGTGCATTAAAAAGGCTCGCTTTGTCTCCAACTATGTCGGAGCTGCAGAAGGCGAACAATTAAATATCAGTCTGTGCAGGTCTGGCTTGACTTTTATTGGCCAAACAAATCTGATAAAACTTTGTGGCTTTGACCTTTCTGCTGCATTTAGATCAAATAGACATCAGGAAAAACGAAACTGGGAAGGCAGAGCAACAAGGACTCAGTGCATTATATACATCAATGTAGAAATGTATTTGTTGGGCCCATGCTTTATTTTTAATGTATTGTAGTGGACACAAACACCCTCACAGACCTGCATAACATGTCTGACGGATAGTTATCAGGTTACTTACCAGCTTAGTGGCTCAAGTGATTTCAAACCAGAAGGAAGTTACGGCTCAGACTTTCACCTGCTCTTATGAGGGTGGTTTAGAAATTGAAATTATTGCAACCAGATAAATACAGAGGCCATTTGCTAGATGGCTTATGCCACCAACAACTCAGACCCCTGTCTTTCAGCTGTAGAAATTACAAGATTAAACTTCTTTTTTTAGCTCTCGGATTGAATATTTAAGACTGTGTATTGTACTGTGGTTGAAAAACTTAAATATATTTTGTACATAGGCTTAAAAATCTGCTCAATGACAGGTGATCATGTGATTGGCAGCTACAGAATGACCCACTGAAGTTATTCTTGAAAATGACAGCCGTGTTTCTTCTACCCACTTGTCCTTTTTTCAGAAAGGTATGGGTCAGCTATGTGATCATCACCTGTTTAAGGTCTCCAGCTCCAAATTTGAGATTTTGGTGTTTCTGGTCTAGTAATCTAAAATGCTTTCATTGACATTCAGTTTAGGATTTTGATCATTTTAATTTTAAATTAATGATCTATTTATTTGATTGAGTCTTTATCTCCAAGTAAAAAATGGCTCTCTAATGCATTTGTCTGGCGTTTGTTTTATTTATTTATTTTTGTTCCTTCCGTTCTTTTAACCCTCTATGGCATGGCGTTGCCCTCAGGCAACAAACCACTATTTTGGCCCACACTCCATCCCTTTAATTTTTTTTAATCAAAAAACTACACTGAAAGTCTGCTAATATGTCTGTGACCAATGAAATTTGAGCTGGGTGTGGCTTTGACCTTTCGTCTTGGGGTGAAACAGTCCTTTTTGGGACCACAGCCGACTTGGACACACTGCTAGCTGAAGGTAAGATAAATTTCACTTTTTAACATGTTTACATTTAAATTACTTTGTATAAAAAATATCTATGATGTGCATGAATAAGTAGAGAAGCATATTTGATTGAGTAAAGATACTTTTTGTCTTCATTTATACACTAAAATGGCAGTTTTTCATTCGTTGCCTCAGGGCAACATTGTGCAGTTAGATCACTTTTGTGTGAACTACAACATGCTAATGGATGGAGATGTGCAGGGATGCATAGTTATCAACATAATCATTTTTTGCTTTACTATCTACTATTATTCACAGGAAATGGATGCACAAATATTTTATGGGTCTAAGAAACATGTTCAAGAGGTTAGGCTCATCCCTTCCTACAGTGAGGATAGTGAGCCTGAGGAGATTGACAGTGAGGAAGAGTGGACTCCAGAATCAAGTTTGAGGGAGAGTTAGGAGATTAGGGTTCAGTCAGCAGAGTAATACACTGTATGGAATTAACATATGTGTGCGCGTGTGTGCATGCGTGTGTGTGTTTGTGCGTTTGGAGAGGTATATATGACCTATTCTAATTTTATGCTTACTGGTTTCTTTTGAAAACATATAGCTGGTATGCCTGATGACAATGAGTCACTGGATGAAGAGGAAAATGAGGATGAATCATCACAGGAAGATGTTCCACGCTTACCCCGTTGGAGAACACCCCACAATGCCAACATCACTAATTACCCAGAAAAGCAGGCCAGCCTTCCAAAATCAGACGATATCAAGTCCCCCTACGAATACTTCAAGATGTTTTTTTCTGTTTTTTCCATACAGAATAATTTTTCCATACAGAATAATACAGACTGTGTTTTGTCAAAAATCAGTACCCGACAGGAACACACGTTCATAAACATAAACACACACTGCAGCTAATCTCTAATGTACTCATTGATAAACCATTTGTGGCTGTTTGTTGTAAGAAAATTTTGAAAAAGTTGTTGAAAGAAACTTTTTCAAATTGTTGTTACTGAAAGAAAATCTGAATTGTGTTGTTAAAAAAAAACTCTGTAAGATTTAGCTGTTTGTATCATTCCACTTATAAAAATAGAAAAACTTGGCGTTTGTTTTAGCATCTGTTGGCAAACAAACCAAATCTGGTGGGGCTGGGTGGGGCAATTTTGAGTATTGGACCCCCCAGGTCCCAAACTGGGGAAATATTTTTTTCCTCATAAAATAAAAATTCATGCCATAGAGGGTTAAGATGTGCTTGCAATATTGCATGTTGGCACTCGGTGAAACACTTTTCTTCACTCAGTTATTTCAAGTGCCTGAAGCTAGTTTAGGTGTTGATCCAAATCCTTCATATAATCTTTATCATAATTTTCAAATGAGCCCAACACAAATAAGTGGGATATGTGATCATATGCCTCGTCTATGGCTGAAGCATTACCTCTAAGCTAAACCTTTAAACACTTCATTCATGCTGTCATGAATTTAAAATGTCATCATTGGTGAAAGACCCAAACACAGGAGTCCAGGCACGTGGCAGGAACTAAAACATGAATGAAAATCTTAAACGTTAAAGCAGAAAACAGAACCAACACTAACCTAACAAAAAAACAAAAATAGATGGCTATTAGGGGGGGCAGATGGATGACCATGAGTTTAAATAGACTGAAGGATTATCACCTGAAGAAGAAACAGCTGTGACTGATTTAAAAAAACAGGTGAGAGTGGAACTGGGTGGGAAACACTAAATGGAAAACAGAAGATGCAATTTCTGGGCACCAACATTCACAGATGATTATTTTACAATAAAATGTTGACATTATCAAATGTGACCATGAACTAAATACAGTTGTATGTATTAGGATGTAAATAATGACAAAATAAACAAGCATTTTTTTTTAATTAGAAACAAAAGAGTAATTGCCTGAGACAATCCAGTCGCAAGAGTTTTGGTCATATTTTACAATGGAAGTCCAATGGAAGATGTATTATATTAAACCTACATTATGGTTAGTAAAGCTGGGTGATGCGTGTGATCTTAGCTGATGTCTAAGATGAGCTTCATTATCAGATCTGGCATTCTCTCATAGAAGAACAGCTGCATGCTTCATTTAGTTTACTTTTTGATCAAAACTGATATCAGCATGGTTCGTTTTTCTAAAAAAAAAACTAAATGATTAATTACAATAATGAATCTTTTCTTAATACATTTTTAGATTATAGATTATCACTGAGCAAATATTTTTAATTTGAGATCAAGATAATTCTTATATTAACATGCTAAATCATTTTATCATGACACATCATTATCACTAACTGCTGCAACATTGGGGCTGCGCAGTGGTGCAGTGGTTAGCGCTTTCGCCTCACAGCGAGATGGCCCCAGCTCAAAACCCAGCTTGGACTTTTTTGCGTGGAGTTTGCATGTTCTCCCCGTGCACACATGGATTTCTCTGCACTCCAGCTTCCTCCTATAGTCCAAACACAAGCTTGATGTAGATTGACTGTCGAGCTGTCCAGGGCGTACCTCACCTTGCCCTAATAGTAGCCAGGTTGAGCTCTAGCAGCCCCTTGACACTGAAAGGGATATAGTGGGTTAAGAGAAACATTCAACACTTTCCCAAAGTCACAATAACTATATCTTTTCGATAAAACAAGTTCCAAGTCAGTAGCAAACATAAATGACCGAGTGTGTGTTCCCTAATCCCATGTCCTGTTTTTGCATTTCTTCATTTATATGGCTACTTTTATCCACAATTTGAACATGGTTGTAATTGTTTACAAAAAGCAGCTTATTTGTTACGCGGTGCGGTGCATAGTCACGGCAACATGACAATGCGCCGTTTTAGCCGGCTGAGCCGGCACTGACATAGACTGCAGCGGCAAAGGAAAGTGATATATATGCTGCTCATCACGATGGGTTAAATAAAGCTTCAGTTCAGAGAGAACCTCTTACCGCTTGTTTTTGTCCAGATTATGAGGCTAAAGTTTCTTTTAGTGATATAGAACATTTAAGCTATGTGACAGAGCTTCATTTTTTAGGCGTGCATTATTATTGTGGATTATCGCTTTTTAATCTACACCCAGCAGCCAATCATAATGGAGTATTTACCCAGACCATGGCATAAGTCACTGGTAAACAACAAGGTGATCATACATTTGTCTTTTGAAAGGAAAGAACATAATAGGGTTACATGCAAGACCAAAAGAACTTGATGTTTGTCCATTTTTTTTCCACGTTTTTGGATGTTTGCTTGACAGTTTTATAATGTGTTATTTAATCTTAAATATCTTTGTTTTGGAAACTGTACAGGATGGACTCTGCCTTCACCCAACAGTAGCTGGGATAGGCTCCAGCAACCCTGCGACCCTGAACAGGATTCAGAGGGTTTGGAAAATGGATGGATGGATATTTGTTTTGGACTGTAGTTTCAAAACTGTGCCAATCAAACCAAACTGGTCAGGCATTCGGATCCTCCATAAAATCTAAACAAATGGAGGACAGAGGTTAAAATGTTAACATCCACTGTGTATTTGAAGTAAAATTCAGCACAATGCTTCTTGAAAAGATCTTGCTTACTCCTTCATGCCTGACTTTATTTCCAAATATATGAAACATTTTTGTCAGTTTTTCTTTTTTTTGCTTTTCAGTGTAGTCTTGGATAAAATGCAACGTTGCGAATTATCAACAAATAAAGAGGTTATGTTTGAAGCGTTTCACATTTTAGTTTCTAAATCTCTGCCTTTAAAGTTAACCCATCTCCTCAGGGAATTACAAAGCTGCAGCCATGCTGAGAAATCATTATGGTTGTTTAACCCAAACCAATCCAACCAAAGATGCGTGTCAAACAGGGATACATGATGTTCCATTTTAAAAATTTTGTTCTGACTTGATTCATGATTATCCAGATCCAGAACAAACACTGAGCTGAAACAACCTTGCATGTTTTATCTTTTTCCTCTAAGGATTCTCATCAACTTTACATATATCAAATGAGTCCACTGAGGGTTATTTAAGGTTGGGAAACACCGTGTCAGAGAAATATCTTCAGTAAACAAATATTATTTTATAATACATAACGAGAAAATAGGCTTTTGTTGTTTGTGAAACATGTTTGATTAATCCCCAAAGATCACACCAACAGTTTGTTTCCAATTTAAACACATGGTTCAGGGTCAGTGTGACTTTCCCACCTAAGCGAGTCACCCTACCATGATAAACTGCTTTCACACATACTGACAGGCACTGGCTTTTGAACTGGTCCTACTATTTTCATAATGATCTTCTTCATCTTTGCTATCTATTTTGCACATTTACATCTGTTCATCCCAGGGGAGACTTGAATCACACATGTTTTTTTTTTGTCCTTTTTTCGTCATCTGAGTTGAGTTTGCGTAAAGAAAGCTTGATGATCTCAACGTGGTGGTCGATTTATGTTTTTTTTTTTCTTTTTAAAACACAGCTTCAAGTTACACTTTTTGACACTTTGTTGAGTAACCATATTTTTGAGAGACTGCAGAGCCCACTGATCACTATAAAGATACCGGCCTTACCTTGTAAACTCATAGAGATCAAACAGCCGTCTCCATGGCCTTTATTCTCAGATTTATAACATTTCCATAAGTCTTGTTAAACTATCATGTAATGTTTTTACTAATTAACCAAAGTTATTTTCAGTTTTTACAGAGGTACAGTGTGTATCTTTTGAATTGTTTGATAATTCTCTTGTTACATCCATGAGAAATGTCCTATAAATCGTTTCATTAGTCCTGTTTGAAGATGTTACTTGTAGGAGACCTAAATACTGGCAAAGGGAAGATATAACTAGAATTTAGACGATATTTTAATTTTTTAACTGAAAATTGGCCATTAAAAATTCAGGACTTGATGGACAAGGTTTAGCTTTGTACTAAATTTCACAATGACTTGTCCACAGTGTTAAAGTTCAGGCTAAACATACTACATCTACACAAACATTAGCTAAACTTCTGCAGAACAATATTTGTAATTTCTTTGTTTAAACGGATTTTTGGATTTTCTTTGTTTCAGACAAGCATTTGGAGCCAAGGTCAAGACAGTTGTCAAGAGCACCAAAGCCTTTGAAAAATGTACACAGGGACAGATTAATCATGTTAGCTGTTCTGGATTGTATAAATTAATCTATTTATGTAAATATGTAGTAGAAATTACCCATGCCAAAATGGCAAATGTATTTTTATAAACTGTGTTGAAATAGAAATGTTGCCAGTAAGCAACATTAACATTAGGAGCAAGACAAGTTATGTAATCGTGAAGAAACAATTTTGTTTGCAATGTCCTATAAAAACAGATGATTAATATTACTGCTCTCCATTTAAACAAATGCGTTTTTAAAAACCCAACTGTCAGAAATGAGTTAAAAATGTTTTGAATTCACAATGTCCTAAACTCATTATTAGTGTGAATATGGATCTTTTTTTAACACTCTTAGATGCTAGCTTTTTTTTACACTGCTATCATTTAATAAATATGATGCAAACTTTGGGAATAGTCAGTCATTATTGATGCATGTATGCTGTCCACTTGTACTGGGGCGTCCACAGTCATGAAAAAATATATAAAATGGCCATCCTTTATCTTTAAAACTACCCATTTTTTACATAACAAAAAGCAAATGTCTCCAGGCTTGTGTAGAAGAAATTCTTTATTTGTTTATACCTTAGACGTCATAGACAGCTGTCACTCACGTTCAACAGGACATTTTTATTGTATTCAGTATATCTGTAAACATGGTTCATGAGAGCCAGGATGTATTTTGTTCACATTCATACAAGACAAAGTAGCCCAGGGTTACACTGAGGAATATTCTCTTTTTAAGTCGATCATTTGAGCTATACATCAGACAACTTGTTATAGTTCTGGACAGATACATTTAAAATACTTTCGATTCACGATTTGCTATGAACAGCTTGATAAATACCACATTAGATAAAACAAAAGAATATATTTATACCAAAAGAATATATTTATATACTTTTATGTCTTCTTATATATTGAACAAATATACTTTTCCTTTTTTTCTGTGTGGCTTTTTTCTTTTAAGCAGGGGTTTTCTGTTTATGATTCAGTGTATTTTAAACCTTTAAATAAAAGGAAAAATTGAAAACAAAGAAAAACATTGGCACTTTAATGGTGATATAAAACAATTTTGTGTTTGAAGTGAAAATATAAAAGTTGTTATCATGTGGTTATTATACAGTACACTAAAATGAGTCCATTTCATTTTTCAGTCATCTATTTACTAAACACTAACAGCAAACGTTCATTAGTCATATGTGCACACACATACCCACAAACTCTCTTTCTTTTCTCTTTTTATATCTTCAAAGAAAAAGCCACATAGATTCCATAAAGGATTCAACAAACACAAAATTGAAAAGGAAAAATCTCACATTAATATAAAATTATCTGTAACAGTAATGCCATTTTTTGGTGTAACTCCTCCCTCCCTGCTTAAAGTCAGCAGCTGGGCACTGATCAGGTTCTGTGTAAGGTTTCCTTAAAGCTACAGCTTGGCAGTGAGCCCCGCTTTCAAAAGCACTAAATTTCACAAAGGTTGCCACAGTGCTTTAGAGTTTTGATAAGATCTATGCAATATTCCCTTTTCTGTTATCCAGAAAATGGAATAAGGCACAAAAAGTGACATGAAAACATCTCATGTGTTTTTGTTTTTTTTGTTTTTGCCAAATCACTTAAACTTGACAGTATGGTCAAAGAGTGGAATTCTTATGATTTTTTTTCTGGGTTCCTGAGTCAACACAGTTTATTCTTTTTCTTTGTGTGAACTGTGGGAAATATCGACTGTATCACTTAATAAGGCACTAGCAAATAGAAACAATTGTGCTAACAGAACAGATCAATTCTTTTTTATTTCACTAATATTCCATTTAAAAAAAAGTGAATATTTTGGTCCCTACTGAGAAATATTTAGGGAGAAGATGCAATATTTTCAGGTGCTAAGTGTAGTTTTTATGTCT
Source organism: Oryzias curvinotus (assembly GCA_023969325.1). Lineage (NCBI taxonomy): Eukaryota > Metazoa > Chordata > Actinopteri > Beloniformes > Adrianichthyidae > Oryzias > Oryzias curvinotus. The sequence continues at coordinate 19,371,174 of CM043708.1, forward strand.
TCCAAGAGATCATAGCTGCACAATCTCAGCATGTCACAAAAAAAAGAAAAACAAAAAACGTTGATGCCCATAGGGTTTCCTGCTTGAGCTAAAGAAGTAGAATAGTTTCAGAATATAAACAAATCAAAGTGCTTGATGCCACTGTTGAGGAAAAATGCTGCTAAGAGCAACAGGAGCCTGCAGCTCTCCTTCTCTGTCCGATCACTGGTGGCACAAAAGGAAATCCAGATGATGGATCATGGCGATCTGGGCTTCTATTATCAAATGGCCAACCAGTGCCTGAGCTGGAACAAAAACACAACAATCATTCTGTTGGTGAGTTATTTATTTATTGTGCTGCATATCTTGGGCAGTATCACCTGCTGCTAATGTCGTCAAACATATATTTTCTAATGACATTACAAAAATGTACAAAACTAAAAGGTTTATATGTGCTCCTGTGTTTTTTGAAATTCACACTACATACAGTAATTTTGCACCAATTAATTTCAGAGAACCTTTAGTTGTTTTCCTTACTTTGAACTGCCGTACATTTCCTTCTGCTACCTTGTGATGCTCATGTTCCGGAGTGATGCAGTAAGCTATTCTCTGAAGAAAAGAAAAAGCAAGTCAACAACAGAAAAATTGGCTTAACCTTCCACATCAAGAGGGCTAACAATATTCAACACTGAACAACTCTTGAGCACTTTTCGTATTTGCCTTTTTTTTTAATAAACATGGTAAATGAAAGACATAAGGCACATTTAATTAGAATTCTAAACGTAGCCACCAGTAACCTGCAGAAAAAACATAAAACATTCTAAAAATATTGCAAAAACCCCTATGAAAATTGCAGCATAAGATTAATAATGTTTTTAGATTACTTCAGGGATAAAAAACAGATTTTCTTTGTAAAAATGACTAAGTGTTGGTGCAAGTTTTACCGTGACATTTTAAGATTATGTGAATATCTATTAAAAAGACAATTTTAATTAGGGATGGGTAATATATCGGTGCCAGTATTGGTATCAGACGAAATTTGCATAAATTGAGATTATTGGTATCGATCTGATGTCAAAAACCACCAATATTCTACCAATATTCTTCTGACTGTTTTTAGATACTCTTTAACTTTCAAATGTATACTTGTTCCTAATAGTTTATTATGCATATGTTTACAGTCATAGTCAGTAATTGACTGTTTTCAGGTTAATGTTATTTTTGATAGGGATAAATGTTGTTCCTAATAGATCCCTGGCAATGGGGATCTTATGGTTTACAGTTATGTACAAGATTCAATAAATGGTCTGAATAAATGGTTCTAATAAAGAAACAAAAAGGAAATCTAAACTTTGTATTACTGTATATCGATATCAGCAAGTAACGGCTATCGGCCACAATTGCAGTGGAAATATCAGTTATCGTATTTGCTGGAAAAAATGATATCAACCCATCCCTAATTTTAATGTATCAAACATTGTTGGTTTCTTAGAATAACATGAATACTTGCATAAATACCTCTGTAAAAGTTCCTCGCACACTGAAAAACTTATAGATGGCATAAAATGGAACAAACAGCATTGAGGACATGGCCACGGCCCAGCCCAAAAGGTAGGCCCAATCAGGGAAGTCATAATCACCGTACTTTAGCTTAGATGAAGTCACAGTACTGGCTATTACCACGAACTGTAGAGGAAGGGAAAAGGAGAAAAGAAAAAAGCTGCTTAAATATAAGATTTCTTACATTTCTAGGTTAGGAAAATGTGTCTTTCTATCAACAAAAGTAAATCTTATTAGTGTTCTTGAAATATGCCAGCATTTAAAACCCCCAGCATATGTTTCTAAACCTCTTGAAGGTAAAGTATTCTTTATTCCTGTCAAAATGTTAAAGTTTATCAGGTCTTTTGCTAGCCAGTTTCAAATGAGTTTGTTGGCTAGCCACATATCTGACATCTTTTTCTAAATTAACTCTTTAACGTGCTACTTTTGATAGTTAACCCCATCAACAGTGGGAGATCCTTTTACATAATCTTCCTTCTCTTACCGCTCTTCTGTATCCTCACATTACTAAGGCCTTAGTCACACCATTCGAGGGCTTGATCCATACAATTTTTTTGGTCTTTTTTGGTCTTAGACATTGCAGTTCTCTTGATGCTTGTATGGCCACCTTCAGCCCTTTGCCCTTGGAAATAAAAAATACTGACCACTGGGCAAAAAATGCTCATACACATTTTTTCTACCGACACACTGCGGGCGTCATGAACAAGAACATGAACATGAACAATGTTGCAGCACAAAGGGTGAAGTAGGTGAGACGCAGGCGTGTTTTACAGATTCTTTTCAGTCACACTCTATGCAGGGAGTGTGCTTTAATCATCTGAACAGCACTAATGAGCTCTTTGCAGAGTGAACAGGTTTCGGGGCACAAGGTTAAAAACTGAAACATCCATACAACGTGCCCGCGTCTCACCCCCATCACCTCTACTAATCCTTATGGGTTGTATAAGTGTTCACTATGGCCTGTTGCCCACAGTATGTCGGTAGAAAAAATGTGCATGAGCATATTTGCTCATTTTTCACCTGTATTCACCCATAAGGGCAGATGTGACTAAGGCATAATATAGACACAATCCATGACACAGCCTTTTTATCTGAACTTGTTGATAAAAAAATAAAAAGGTAGCCGGACATGCAAAGAGTAACAAAAGTTATAGATCTGGTAGGAGATCAAGTAACAATAAAAAACAACCTGTTTTTCCTTTGTTTTTTGTCAATGTCAGTTATGCCTACAGAATTCAACATCTTAATCAACTTTAATTTCTAGAACTTTATCATTGATGCCTGAATACATTACATTAAATGTAGATATAATACAGATGGGGAAATAAACCATGCTCCATTATAAAAAATATTTGGTAATAATGTAATTTCTCCATGTGTACAAGAAATCCTTAATTCTCCAAATTTCTAGTGCCCTCCTGACGAAAGTGCAGATAGCTTTCTGTTTTAAAGGAAGCACATGACCGTCCACACCCTCTCCTGGATAACACTGATCCAACCATGTGCTTCCTCTATCTTCCCAACATTTGTCTGAGTACAAACTGCTGTCATGACTTTTGATGACAGAATCTGGCTTCAGTGGTGAGCGAGTGCTTTTTCCACTGCGCTTGATTTTATTGGATTACTTTAATTCACTTAAGCAGATGTTTTTCTCTGTATGTGAGGAGCATGCCATTCATGGGCATACCTGCCCCTAACTGAAACATGGATGTCTTTATTTCTATTTTGCTTGAAAGTTTTCTTACCAGAAGAAAAACTGGGCTGACAAATTTCCAGCAGAGCCTCCAGTACAATCCTGGCTTAAAGCCCATCATTCGCTCAATATCTTCACTAAAGCGGTCCACACCTGCCAAAAGATTGAAAAGATCAGTGTTTTCTGGGCAGTGTGGGATTATGTGCAATCAATACTTGCTTCATTTTACCCTACAGCTTGTTCTTTGTTTGTCAAATTTTAAAATATAAGTAGACAAGATACACGTGATCTTGGCCACTACTTGAGATGCAGCAGTTTGACCATATATTGCTAAAAGTATTTCAGTGATAGTCAAATTTTGTATATAAAGATAATATAATCACACAGAAACATTTTTAAAAAATGCTAATGTGTGAAAAACACAATGATGCATTTGTAATGTATTAATGCAAAAATAAGATTTTCTGGCTCACTGTATAGCATATAAGCCGATGTGGCAAAGGTTGTACTTAAATAGAATAGTGTCACTTCAAAACAAAATGTGTAAATTAGAAATGAAAAGTAGAATTTCAAATATGTATTTAAGTTGGAGAGGAAACATTTACCGTATTTTCCGGACTATAAGTCGCCCTTTTTTTCATAGTTTAGCAAGGGATGCGACTTATACTCCGCAGCGACTTATATTAGAAATAAATTGAAATAAATACATTGTTAACACTCCTGTTATGTTCATTTGTGAGGAACAGAGATGATGTTCCTGGGTCAATTTGATGGATGAGGTATGTTAAGTGACTCAGAGAATCAGCAAACTTTTTTTTACAGTAAGATCTTGAAGGCTTACAACATAATATTCTATTTTCCAATGATTTCATAGATTCAGAAATGCAATAAAAATGACAACTGTTTCTACAAATACAGGATGAAAACAGAGTATTAGTTGGCCAATGATGCTTCATGAAAGGAATAAATAAATAAGCATGAGAAAGAATTACTGTGAAATTATGAGATAAACAGTCTGCTATGATTGTGTCATATGAGGTTGTGCAAGTTATCAGTTCTTGGTCTCAGATTTTGTCAAATAAATTTCCCGTCAAAATGCGACTTATCTGTGTTTTTTTCTACTTTATAATGCATTTTTGGGCTGGTGCGACTTATACTCCGCAGCAACTTATAGTCCGGACAATAGCATCAGGAACAGCATTAGGATGGTATAATTCATTATTCCTTCTTCTACCTTTTTTTCTAATCTATTAACCATTATTAACACTTTAATCAGCAAAATTCAATACTTGATTCATTGATTGATCGCCTAAAAAAACATGACAATCCTAAAAGACACAGTGATACATGGAATTATTATTTTCCTGTTTTAGGTTTCCTTTAAAGTGTGGGTGACATGGCCTATTTTAATAAGCCAAAATATAGTAAATAGTCTCCATTTCATGTTGCGATTGTTTTTAATATTTTTCGAAAAAGAATAAATAACGAAAAACGCGATAAAAACAACGAGGACGGCCGCCGGCTTCACGCATTCCGCCGAATTCGCGCCGCCCTGTTTGTGACGTAACGAAAGGCAGACAACATGGCTAGCACCGATAGCGAAGCACAGAGTGATGCTACCGTCTTCCAGCCAAGACCACTTAAATTTGTTTTTTTTATCGTCTTCTCACAACTGAGGTGGTGACCACGCTCAATAATGACGATGCCCGCATTATTGATCGCAAACTCTTCAGATTTGTTTGTGAAAGTTTAGCGTGTGTCCGCCAGTTTTGGTCTCTAGGGGATCAGACAGAGCCAATCAGAGCCGTCGACGCATCCGAAAGCAACTAAAACGTCCCATCATTGGTCAATTAGGCCGGGTAGACGAGAGATAGCCGCGACCATAGAGGAAGCGATCCGCAGAGAAATATAGAAAATAAAGCTAAAATTCGCCGATTTCAGACAATTTTTTCATCCGGAAAGCGATTTGTCCATAGAGATCAGGTCTTTATTTCCAGGAAAGTACGTTCGGTTTGCTCAAAAACCCGGATTTCCGGGAATTCCCGGAAGACTTTCATCACTGAACGTTAAACTCACTCTCTTTTGTAATAAATACATTATGTAATAAACGTTAAACTCACTCTCTTTTGTGCCAGCTTTTCGGTCACAGATTTTCTCTTTTTGTACTGGCTCCTGCCAGTGCTGGTACTGGGCGTTTCTGTTTTTCGGACGTGCGCTGAACTTGTTTTGTCCATTGTTTCAGCAGCGTTTCTTGTTTTGGGAATTTATACACAGATACACTTTCACTAGAAGTATTGCTACATCCAGCTGCCACACAACGACTTGGCATGTTGATGATTAACAGAGAATTAACGAGAATTAACGATGATTAACGAGAGAAACGAAGACTACCTGCTTTGTTTACATGCTGTCCGAAGCGGAACTACGGAAGTCAATGCCTTTCGTGACGTCACAGGTCATATCGGGGTCACTTCCAGCCTGCGCTCTTAGCGGCAAATTCAAATCTCTGATTCCTTCGAAAGATGTCTATTATTCATATGCTTCTGATTTTTTTCGACGCGAACTATTGGTATCAATAGAATCAGCGTTTAAAGGGCTTTTTTATTTGACAAAGTTGTTCAAAGCATGGCATCCACACTTTAAAGTCAATGTAATAGTAATGGCGTTTGGAAATGACTCCTTAGTTATTCTGGGTGTCTCTGTATAGGCAATAATACAGGGTAATATTATATCTTTAATGATTGCAATCTTACCATAGAACCACGACACTCCAATGGCCTCAATCAGCACAGCGAATAGTATAGAAGTTCCAGCTGCATACTTATCTAACAAAGTCAGAACATAGATTCCACCCTATGGACAGTAAAAAAAAAAACATTTAGTGTTTGAGTTTATAATTTGTTCTTTACCCTAAATAGTACAAAATATTTTTATGTTTTTAGAACTTGAAAATGAGTTATACATTTGCTTAAAATTAACTTTTTTACAAACAAATATTCTATATGTTCTCTGAGGATTGAGATCTTTCATTACAGTACTTGAATGCAAACTGAATCCATTCCTTTCTAAATAACTTTTTTTATTTGATTAAAGAAGGGGAAAAGCATGTGAATCACTAACATAATCTCTCATAAATCTTTTTACCTCCACACTCAGCATGCCTAATCGGTAATGTGTTTTTTGCTTTTTTCTTGCAGTTGAGTTCATGCAAATGAATAGAGACCCCAGAGGAAATGAATTGTTAGCTTCCTGTGCACCGCTTTAATTAAATTCTAAATTATACTCAGACAGTGGCATTATAGTTCGTCCAGTGCTTTTTTTGAGAGTTCTCCAACTTTCTGCAACTTTTCTGTGACAAAGTAATAAACTCATACTTTTATACTGTAAACCTTTATATGCATTTTTCATAAATAGTTTAAGAAAAAGGTAATTTGGGGTATTATAAAGAATAATACTGACGTTGGTGACGCAGATGAGAGCCATGAGGAATGTTCCAAAAGCTGTGGCAAAAGTAAACAGCTTTCTGTTCCTCTTCAGAAACTTGAAGTCATCTGAGAGGCCTGTGATCACAGCCTCCATGCCACCCATCTGTGGGACACAGGCAAACACTACAGTAAAATAAAAGTCTATGAGCTAAAAATATTCAGTTGTCATGGCCACATGCTGTTTATTGACTTGTTCACGTAAAGCAAAAACAGAATGCAAATCGTCTACAAGGCAAATTGTTGGAGTTTCAGCTGTTTTTTGACTATTTTTAGTGCTTCACTTCAATCTAAATTCACAAAAAGAATGAATCTCAAATGGCAAAATTCCTCATTTTAAATTAAAGAAATATAAAATATGAAATGTTGATAACAACTTGTCTCTTGTTTTGCTATGATAGATAAATATAGAAATCATAACAGATTTAATGGCAATTTGTTTTACAGGTAACCTTTGCTCTTAGCTAAAAAAATTGGCTGGTTATGTGGATACTGCATTTGTATTATTTTATAGTTCTACATTCCAAGGTCATCTGTTTTTCTTTCTCCACGGATTTTGTCCTGTTTAACTTTATTTATTAAATTATTATGTTTCTGCCACCAAGCCCAGTTTCCTGCATTTTGGATCTGCAGTTCTGCAGTTCTTTACAGTCGTACCCAATGTGACTTATGTTCTATGTTGGGATTCACAGTTAAATTCTCTTTTGCATCGAATCCTTTAAACACCAGATTTTGTTGTGATTGTAAATATATTTTTAGGCACATTTCATCTTGTATCTTTAACAGAAATTTACTAGAGTTAATTAAAAAAAAGGGCACTTTTTAATATGAGAAAAAAAGAGTGTTTGCTCAAGCACCCGTAAGGCCTGTTGTCAACACAGCGCTATAGTGGGTTTGGTGGATTTGTTCAGATGCGTTGCACATTTTCTCCCAGAGTGCGACTTATACTCCAGTGCGACTTATTTTGTTTTTTTTTTCTTTATTATACTGTTTTTTGGGGCTGCTGTGGCTTATACTCCGGAGTGACGGCATTTATTATCAACATCTGGCAAATTTACGTTAAGAGGTAATATAAAACAAAGCTTCATTGTTCAATATTATGTTGCAGTACACATAGTACAGGCAAGTATAACCATTTTTCATGTATGTCATTACTCTGTTGCCAAAGTATTACCTAGAGGTATTTCAGCAAACAGTAGCGTCTTCTGTTTCCTGTTTGTGTGCAGTAAAGGTAGCACTGTTTTTCTAAGCTGGCAGTCAGAAATTGGAAAGCTATGGCTCATTAAAGTTAAACTTTTCCTCAGACTTTCATCAAGGCCTTTCCTAGTAAACAAAAACGATGCTATATGCTAGCCCCCTTCGACATGAGCACAGATGTGTCACAGTGAGACTTAAATATGAGGGAGAGGAAGGGGGAGCGCGCTCATGAACCATTCAATTGAAATCTGAAAGCTGATATTATCTGCTTCATATGTACAATTCAGACAGACTGACCAGAGACTAATTTCTGAAAAAGCTTTGGATTAATTCACTCCAAGAGGGAAAGTATAAGCAAACATGTTGCTGTGAGAAATACATTACAAAAAAATTACGTTTACTCAACATAGTTAGCAGACTATCAACACTAAACAAATAAGGACATTTAAAAGGGTTACACATTTTGGTACAAATACTTGTGATCAATTCATCCTGAATAACAAAAAAAAAAAAAAAACTATAAGTTAAACATAGCAAAAATGACATAGCTTTTATGATCTGGTATGAAAAAAATCTACCTTTAATAATTTCTGTGAACTGCTAATTAAATATTAAATGAACTCACTACTGCTCAAGATTGAGTATTGTTTGACCATTTGGTTTTTCATTTGACCTTTTTGTGTTAAATGTGAATACTATGTTACTTTGTGTGTTATTATTTACTCACCGAGCTGTCGATGCCCAAAGTCAGCAACATAATGAAGAACACAATGGCCCAAAATGTTGAGCCAGGAAGTGTAGAAATTGCCTCAGGGTAAATGACAAACACCAAACCCGCTCCTATATGGAGAAGAACATGGTTTGACCACTCTGCATGTACTGTTGTCTCCGTGTGGACTACTAAAGCTCACCATCTGTTGCCACATCTTTTATATCCATATTATATTTTTGAGCCATGTATCCCAGCACAGAAAAGATGGCAAAACCTGAGACGAAACTTGTGATGCAATTCACAGCGCTGGTCAAGATGGCATCCCTAGACCAAGACAACACAAAGAGGTTTTTTTTTAAGGTCTCATTTAATTAGAGATAAACACACTATATCACTGCTTAGGCCTTTCTGAAAGAATCCCAATCAATATAGAGTACAGCAAATGTTTAATGATATAACTAGTTTTTCATCAGAGATGCATGCACATTGCACTTATACATGGGAGTCTTGCATGTTTTCTTATTAAGCAGTGTATCCACTGGACTTTGTAAGGCTTGTTCCATAAAAGTCACACATTGCATTAAATCTTTGTATTTGCTAAAGGATAAACAAAACAAAAAAACATGTTTTTTTTCCGATCTGTATTTATTCAATCGGGGATCCCCGCGTTCCCCGCGGCTGGGGCTGTCGCAGGCCACCAAGGCCTTCGTCCCCCCAAGTGCAGACATCGGGACGCCCGGTGCGACGCGCGGACGCCTCTGCGCCCCGCCCTCGCCCCGCGGGCTCCCCGCCTCTCCCTTCCCTCCTTCTCCGACGGCCCTCACCAGAGGGTACCTCCTTAATTTCCTGTCTTTTTATTATGTACCAACTAATGGTTATCTGAAGTGTGCTTAAAGGTGAAGTTACTCTTCTGCCTGAGATCATCAGCAGGGTTTTTTTCCCCAAGGTTTTCCATTCAACTGTAACATCTGCAAAGTAATGTCATTTGGTAATTGTTTTTCAAAGAAAGATAAAAGTAATCCCATGTCTGAAGTGACATTCTTCATTCGTTTCATGCATTTTTATTTAGGTGAAGGCTGTTGATTAGACTCAACCTTTTGTTCACCATTCCTGGTCAGTAGTTTGATCTGTAATTAGAGAGCTGTTCAGCAGCTGCTGACAGAATGAATAAGGGCAACTCGACCTCAGCCACCTCCTGGGTTTAGAAAGCAGAAACGCTTTCAATGAACAATTTCCTTCCATTTGACTTCCTCCCTTCATTTTCTTCTTTTTGTATTGTGTACAGACCAAGAATTTTTTGGAGATGTTTTCATCCAACCTTGCTCTCTGGTGTGGTCATTCAGGTCACTACACAAGTACACTAAATGGGGAAAAAACAGCCTCATTATCATCAAGGAAAAATGGAGTTAAGAATTATTGCCCAACTGTAGGACTTAAAATTATACTCACTTTGTCTGATTTTGATCATGTCTGAACATTTACAAATGAGTTTGGTTTTTTTTGCCTCTCTGCTTTCGTTACGCTTTCTAACATGAAATGAATGTGCTAATTAGTCTACCTCACCTTTGAAAAATGCTGTAAACAAACAGCTTTATATATTCATAAACACGTTCAGGGTGGACTGTGACTTCAATCTTTTGTTGATGCCAAGAAAAAACAAAAAAAAAAACATTGCACATGTTTTCCATTTAGCTTTACATTTTTTGGTCTGTTTTTCTCAGAAAGGACCTACCTATTCACTTGACACTTTTTCCAGCCTTCCTTTATTACTATATTAATAAAAACAAGTCAGTTGTCATCACTTGCTTTTCTAACAATGTTGGCTCTGAGGCAGCTGTTTTTCCACAACTTCAACTTTGCTCATTTGCCACAAAGCGCATAATGCAAATCCCACCTGCTTGCTGTCTAGTCAAAATAAACTTGATACGAGAAAGGAAAGGGAGGCCCAGCATGGGATTAAAAAGTGAGCACACACTGAAACAAGATAAAAGACGATGCCTACACAATTTTTGTTGTAGACACATTGCTTTATATTACATCTCTTGGGAGCCCCTAAATGTGACAACTGCTACATTTCAAAGTTATGCGTACTGTTAGGAATACTTGGGGGGGAAAAAAAAGAGTCATTTGTACCTTGCGTAACTTTAGCTACATGTGTAATGCCTGCTGTTTTCCCAGTAGTTTGTGCCTGTTTTATTTCTGAGGAGGAACAGCTCTGTGGAAAAATAGCAAACACATGTCCAGCCTTTGGCTATTATCTGACTACCTGTCCTGCTCTGTGTTTTATCTGCCCTCTTACAGCCTGACATCACAGTAAGCCGGGCAGATTAGCATCACAACTGCTGGCTTACCAGTTACCATATGAAAAAGGCAGGCTGCTCAGAAACTGACAAATTTAGCTGCGGGCTTGGACTGAATTTTTAGCTATTTAGTGTTAAGTAAAGCATTACCTGTAGCAGTTGTTGTCAAACTTATTGTAGCTGGAAAACGCGATGAGCACACCAAATCCAGCTCCCAATGAATAGAATATTTGTGTGGCAGCATCAATCCATACCTACAGGTGGGAAAGCAGATTAAAAAACAAGAAAAATTGTTATAATATTAAATCATGTTTGAGATCAAATTAAAATACCTCTCATACAGGAAAAATGCATCAGTCTTGAAAAAGGTTTTCAAGGTAAGAGATCATATATACATTACATTCTCTGCATATGTTTATTTCTGGCATTCCCCATGAATTTGCCACTCCACCAGCAAAAAGGAGGATTTCCATGGGTTAGAATTATCTGAGGGTGTATTCAGACTGGAAAAATTATTTGTTCTGGATTGAGTCTGCTTAATCGGTTCCGGATCAAGTCCCGGACCTTGGTCTGTATTCAGACTGGCATCAAGCGGACCATTCTGTTACAGACCAGCGCTTGTGAACAAAAGCTAAAGATTCCTTTAGTCACTGGCCAGGAACTAGGAGGGCGTGTCAAAACAACAAGAGAAAGATAGACGTGCTGTGCTTTACAATTCTTATCGGGACAATTAACTTAATAAAACTTTATATTTCGATTACCACTTTTGAACATCGGGAACAACATTTCTTACTTGTTTCTTTGGTACGGTGGAGGCATGCTGCAAGGCGGTTACTGGCAAAGAGTGTGCTTTAACTCAAAGGATGCTAGTTACTGCAGCCATGAGGAGACATAAGGTATGAAGGTACACTGCTAAGTGTTTATGACATTTAGATTGTCGGGAAACAGTGAACAGCAATGTGTGTCACGTTAAAAATGGTTTTATTGAGCCTGTATTCATCCAACCACATTTCAATGAGTTGTTGTGTCTTATCGTTGTGGTGTTATGGCATTGTTCTTAGTTGTAGTTCTGTTAAGGAACTACAAGGTGGCTTTTAATGCAACGTTACAGCAGCATTGCGCGCATGCTGCGTAACGAGACACAGAAAAGCATGTAAGAAGCATTTTCAGCTGTGTTAAAATAATTGTTCTAACAAATAAACAGTTGGACTATTTTTCCTGTTTGATAAAACTACAATCGTTGCGTTACATTTGTCCGCGCCTCGTCGATTCCTTCATTCCTAATCTGTTTACATCGGCTACGGTGGCCATTGTGGTTGAGTTTTTCCGCTCCGGGGACGGATTGTATTCATACAGAGTAATCTCAGAACAAACAGAAGCTCAGTCCAATTGGAAACTAACCGAGACCACCTCCAAAGATGGGTCTGAGAGTGGTTTCTGGTCCCGATTTTGGCTACCTTGCTAAAACTGTTGCATCCATAACCAGAAATCCAGAGAAGTGGTAAATAAGGAAATGATGGAGAAATTATAATCAATAATGAAGTTGACCCCTCTAGCATAAGCTTTATCACAAAGTAATTCACAAGCATTTGAAGAACTAATGACCAGAAAGGTTGAGGTGTTAACACAGAGAAACAAACCTGGAGATAAACAAATATGACACAATTTAATTCAATTTATTGTATAAAAAAAGTCTTACATCCTATTTTAATGAGCATAGTTTTAAACTCTGACCTGCAGATTGTTGAGTTCATTTAAACTAAAGTTAAGATAGGCCTTGATGCCATTTAAGGCCCCTGGTAAAGTTATGCCTCGAATGAGCAACACAAACAGGACGACGTATGGCATTGTAGCTGTGATGTACACCACCTGAGGACAAGCAAAGAGCAAACAGGCAATGTAAAACAAACATATGACCCCCTTTTTTTTATAAAGAAAAGACAACTCTCACATCGTGATATAACTAGTTAAGAATATTACAAGAATGAGGAACCAAAATGCTTAAATTAACCTCAAATTAACTTTATGTGTAGCAATAAATCCTGAGCTGGTTTCACTTATACTTGATTTAATTTATAAGATGCATCAGCTTAGAAAAACCAACAAGCTTTTGTCCTGTTGTTAGTGCTTGTACCTTCCCTGAAGACTTGACCCCTTTCCATAGGCTGAAATAGAGAATGAAGACCACCACAACCAAGCACAACGTTAGTTCCAAGCGAGGCAGACCCAGGTCCTGGATACCTTTGCTTTCATTGAGATGCAACACACCTCGTCTGCATGGAGACACACATAAAACACACTGAATGTATATTTGCATAAACTCATTTTGTATTTGAGGCTAAATTTCATTTATAATTAAGAAGGAAGAGAGAAGGAGAGTGGGACAGTAGAGATGGAAGACGTGTACAAGAAAAGAAAAAGGGAGTGAAGAAGTGGAAGGATGATTAACCCTTGTGCTATCCTAGGCACTCTAACATTGGGAGTGGGGTCATCTAGACCCCCCCCCCCCCAAGACAGTGCGTTGAACCTTTTTTCTTCAATGGTTTGTGATCTTCACTGGTGTCCATGGATTACATGAAATCCTTTCCATCTTTATCCACCTTTGTCATGGTAGGACTACATGTTATACACATCAATGTAAGGGTGGGGTCATCTAAGATAGCACAAGGGTTAAAGAAACACTTAGGAAGGGGTACAATTGAAAACAAGTAAGGGCAACAAGTCGCTCAAAGTTTATCATAATTTTCACATGTAGATGTCTACTAAAAAGGCTGTGCCTGTCCACACACACTCATCCACACACGTAATACAACAAACATACCTATTTATGCCAAAAACTTTCACACACATGCACATTGACACATTTAGAATACAAAATAGACACAAACACACGCACACATCAATGCATACAAACACACACGTCAAGTATATCATTCCTGCACACACAAGGTAGGTGGGCACCTGAGTACAGTTGAGTATCTGTGTTCTGCTGTGGACAATGATGTTAAAGATTTAGAAGCTGAAAAAAGAGGGGGGGGGGGGGGCAGGGGAGCACCTGGTCACCCCACACCAAGCCCCAAAAAGCAGTACAGGGGCTCAGTCACCTGAATAGAGAAGCAGATTGTGGGAATCCACCCCTGAGCAACCCACCACCAGCAATCAGAGTCAGAAGGACCACCGCCAGAGGCCCAAGTGCCAAAGAAGAGGGAGGCACAAAAGTACGTAGAACTCAAAACACCCGGCTCAGCCAGAGAACTGTCCCCTTGCCAGAGGGGAGTTGAACAGAAAGTAAAAGCAGGGCCCAATACTTCTTGCCCAGGAGGAGGGCATTAGCGAGATACCCTCACAGGGATGATAAACATGGACTCACCAGGCTCCCTTGATGTTGGAAAAGATAAAGAGGCCCAGAACATGAAGATGACGACCAGAATCAGCACCACAGGGACATCCCAAGCTTTAATGTAAAGTGATCACGGAATAGCTAAAGATGTCAGTGATCCCCGCTTCTTATGTGCAAAGAAGGGGGTACAGCCACCTCTACAGAGCAGCTAGGTCTCCCCACAAGGGACAGGGTAGGGGCCAGAAGAGGGGCCACCGCTGTCCTAGTGTGATGCATTTATGTGTGCATGTGTGTGTGTGTGTGTGTAGCATGGGAGGATGGTTAAAATTGGGGGGTAGGCACTGTGAGGACATATCCTGCTTGTTGGATGTGAAGCCTAAGCATCTTGCCACCAAAGGACCCAGAACGTCTTCCTAAAAGGGGAGGAGCTATGTGGCCATTGTGGACGTTCAGGGCAAAGACAGTTCATACCAAGTCAGTCATTTTTAAATATTATTCTTCATTTAAAAAAAACATGCATTAGCAAGATGTTGAATTTATTTAAAACATTAAATAATTCTTGCTTGGCCATATGATAATTTAGTGGGGAAGAACACAGGCAAGAGGTGAAGGAGACAGATGTGAGGTTGGTGATGGATCTGATAGAAAAGAGAGCAGAGATGACTTCAGGTAGGAATAATTAACCCTTGTGCTATCCTAGGCACTTTAACGTTGGGAGTTGGGTCATCTAGACCCCACAAAGCAGTGCGCTGACCCTTTTTTCTTCAATGATTTGTGATCTTCACTGGTGTCCATGGATTATATGAAATCCTCTCCACCTTTATCCACCTTTGTCATGGTAGGAATAACACATCAATGTAAGGGTGGGGTCATAGGATAGCACAAGGGTTAAACTACTGAAGTCACAAAAACCTAGATACTCACTCTGGTTTAAACTTCTGCTTTTGGGGTAATGAGGTGTATACATTTAAACAATAAAGGTGTTGTGTGGGTGGTTAGATAGTTTTAGAAGGGCTGGATGGGGCGTTTTATTATGTGCATTTGTTTGTGTGTGTGTGTGTGTATGTGTGTGTGGTGATGGTGGTGGTGGTGGTGGGGGGCTTTTTACGTGGCCGCATCCCCCTGTGAAATTAGAAATTGCACCCCTGGCATCACACTTGTTGCTTTTCAACAAAAACTATGGTTAAAAGTTCCCAAACCAGAGTTGAAAACCTTTTTTCTGCCTGTGAAAAGCATGCACATGCTGAGAAGAATAACTATGTTCATGTCAGGTAACCAAACTTGTTAATTTTGTTTTTTGTTTATATAAAACTGAGATAGGGAAAAATATCATATTCTTTATGTTTAACATGGTTTGGAGTTTCTAATGTTCTGTTTTCTTTAGGTTCTGTTTGGATAGGCTTCTCCGCACATGTTTTTGTTTCCTGTGTTTGCACAGTTCTGGAGGTTCCACTGCACTGTCCTTGACAATGCCAAAGTAAATCTAACAATCTGAAGATTACATACTAAAAACAAGTTATTTTCTCACATACTTAGCTGCAATAAAAAAAAACAAACAAACAAACTTGAATTCCACTTAAAATATTTGGGGGGAAAAACATGTTAACAAATTTCTTGCCATTTGACCTCAAAACTTGAAACTGATTGTGTAATGCAACCTTTCTGAAGCGCCCCACTCATCGTGTAACAGCACTAAGAGCTTAAAAATGAATAAATCAAGAAACATTCCACTTCTAGGTTTGGGAAATGAGGACGCACAAAGGAGGAATGAGGCTGATAACAGAGCCTCATCATCAACAAATGTTTCCAACCTGTTGTTCTCTTATCTTACATACCACAGAAAAAAGCATTCCTTACTTTCAACAGATGTCTTTAAACTTTTTACAAACACATGTAGTTTATCTTATCGACAGTAAATAGAAACAAATGTGCAAATGTTTAAATGAGCTAATTCTTTTACTTGTTTTGGCTATTTATCTACCTTGAGCATATATATTTAGCTATGAAATTAGCAAATCTATCATTTTCCCTTTTGAGAAATATGACAAGATCATGTGAAAAGTACAGAGGGAAGTTAATGATTTAATGCAGGTATCCAGGGTAAATGGTGTCTCCTCCTTCCATATCTAAATGTTGCAGGATGTTGAAACGTCGTTCTTTTCCATTCAATTTATTTTTATGTTTGTACTGGAGTGATGTCCTGTCATTATAACTTCAGTTTGCCATGTACAAATTTGATTTTGATTTGATTTGATTTATTGATTTATTTCAAGCATTGTAGTCAAAGCAATAAAGAAATTACACATTTATCAAACTCATTACAGAAATGATGAAATGCATAGATTAAAAAGACAGAAAACAAAACAAAAATGTCACTTAAATCACATTTGCTTAATTAAAATACAGTGATCATTAACTGAAGTATAAGTAGAGTTTGATTTATTGCTTGAAAAGGAGTGGGAAGAAGCAAGCTTATATACTCCCACCCCTATTGAGTTAATTCATTTGATAGTTTTACAGTGTTTTAAATCCGGTTCTGTTCAAATAGATTCTCTTGAAGTAACAAAATTGGGATGAAGTTAATTTTTTTGTTTTGTACCCAAATATCTCAAAAGGATATACCAGTGAATTGTTCTTGTTTTTCTCAGGTTTACTGCAGATTTCCACCTAAATATGCACTTAATCCAGAATACAACATTTTGCTTCCAGGCTGAGCTCTTTGTATACCTGTTTCATGTCGCATGTCTGTTCTGAGAAAACATCTGCTGTCATTTTCTTTCAGTCGTATCCTAGCAGGCCACATTTTGGAAGCCACCTGGTACTGCTTTGAATTTGTTTAAGTGAGGTTAAAAATGTTGACCTTGGATTTACCGACATTGTTGCTTTGTGGGTTTTTGAAGCTCCGATTTTTAATTTAATTTATAGATTTAATTGGAAGAAATCATCCCCATTCTTTTTCCAATTCAGCTCAGGCTCTCGTTTTAGATACACTTTTACTGTAAGTCTTTTGATTCATTTGATCCATTTTTTTTAACGAACAGTTTCACAGCTGTTACTCACAACTTTAAAGATGTTTTTACAGGTGGATCTTTCAAAGATTTGCTCAGAGCTTATGAGCTGAAACATTACATCTCATCTTTTCCCAACACAAGCCATGTATAAATCAGATTTACAGAATTTCAAGGGCAATTGTTAGCTAAAATTACCAGATGGGTGTAATGATGGTAATATACTTCTAGTTTTTATTGTAATGTTTTGAAACATTTGCCTAATTCTAATATTAGATAGATAGATAGATAGATAGATAGATAGATAGATAGATAGATAGATAGATAGATAGATAGATAGATAGATAGATAGATAGATAGATAGATAGATAGATAGATAGATAGATAGATAGATAGATAGATAGATAGATAGATAGATAGATAGATAGATAGATAGATAGATAGATAGATAGATAGATTTTCTATAATAAGTTGTGAGGTTTTGAACATTTTCGGTCTTTAATCATCTTTTTTTTCATCTTCTTCCGTTTTTTTCCCCTTTCGGTGTCACAGGGCACAAATATTGTTCTTTAATCACCTTTGAAAGAGAAAACCAATGAAGAAAATGTGTCCCTGAAGTTTAAATATCACCTTAAAGAAGGATAGAAAATTCCAAATTGTTTCCATAACGGTAACGACGATCCTTGTCATATTAGGTTTACTTTTATTACTAGGGTCAAAATACAGTCACACTAAAAGTACAATTAGGGTAAATATTACATTTAGAGGGCATCTTTAAACCTGAAATTGCAACATTTACCATTACTTTGACTAAAACTATTATGGAGATTCTTTTTTAAATACAATAATATTAACGGATTGGATTTTTCTGTGCTTTCCCAGATGCTCAAAGTGCTTACAATGTCAATACTTGACTAGTTTGATTATAGCTCCTGATGTTAAAATAAAATGAAAGGTGATGTATGTTCCCATGGGGATCCTTGATATGGAAGCGTGAAATCAGCTTCAAGACAAATAACACCAGACTCAGATGTTGCGTGTGAGTTCAAAATTATTGGAGACGAGTTTGTTATCATTTAGATAACAGCGTATATTTAGAAAACATAAATTTCCTCTTTGTTTTGTCACATTTGTCCAAAGATTTTCTCTCATTCTGGATTGAATTAAGCTGGCATACAATGAGCGGATAAACGGAGAGATGGATTCAGGTCGAGCGTTGGCTCACACAACAACAGGAAAATTTATGGAATTTCCAAAAGGATGTGTGTTCAGACAGAGACACCTTTGGGAATTAAGGATCTGTAAAACTCTTCAGCATCCATATTTATCCTTGTCTGATAATAAATGCAACGCTACATAGTACATGCAGCATGAAACATCAGTGTTAATGATGAGCAACAATCAAAGGCGGAAGTATCTGCAGATCTGTGGTTGGTGTTCTATCAGAAAGTCTCTTCTAACTCATCTGATAGCTTTGATGATGCTCTTCCTGTCAATTGCAGTTGAAACTTCAATCTAAGCCCCTTTGGCCCTGTTGCTCTAACCACGTTTAGTCTTATCACTCACTGTTTCCGGTACGTGGTGGTGGACTGGTACACTGTTGCATGCAGTCTAGACTTAACATGGTAACAACAGGAGAAATGGGCCATGCATACATGATTACGAAGGATGTTAATATAAAACGGCTGAGCATTTTCACCCCTCTTCGGCACGATTTATTTGATTAACCAAACATGATTTCGTGCCTCATTATTTTACACGTCTATGAAGTTATCTAACAAACTACAGGGAAAACATCGTTTTAACTCTTTGGGTGTCTTTCTTTTCAAGTAATTCATCCGTGTGTTGGTGCTCAGAATCACTGAATCAATTTTACAAGGAAATGGGGGATTTTTGAAAAGGAAAAAAAAAGGCTTTAAAAAGCAAACATCTTGGCTTAATTTTAAAGAAACTTGACAAAGTCAAGAGTCAAATCTTCCATGAAAAGTTTACATGTTTGCGTCTTAACCACTGCAGTGAGAAGAGGGTCAAGAGAAGAGAAGAGGTTCTTCATCTAGATGACTTGTAAATCATTTTAAGACACACTCCATCTTTCTGACATAGTTAACCACTGGAATTCCCACATAGATCTAAGTTTTGTTAAATTTATTTATCTCCAAAAATGAGAGCAATAAAAGCTGTAGGAGTAAGATCTAACTGGCCCATGCCACACAGTAGAGGGCTGCATTGGGATCGGGTCCCGCCGGGTCCCGCGGGACCCAACCCAAATCTCGCGGGATTGGGCGGTTTGGATTGTGCTGCGGGCGGGAGCGGGCGGCAAAAAATAAACCCCGCGGGATCAGTGCTGGCATGAATATCGGATGAATATATAATAGCGGACCAGGTTAGGCTGTGCGGCTGTTGGAGTCTTACGTACTGAAGCTCCGTGAAGCACCAGGTAGAGATGCCCAATGGCCTCTGTCATCAAACCTGTTGTTGGGGGGTGTGCAACGCCCCGCCCCGCCTCTTACTAAGAGCGCGCTTCAGGCCGTCTGTCTGCGCGCGCACACACGCACACTTTTAACCGAACAGGATTTGTGAAAATATATTTAATATTTAAGTTGCACATTACACAAGAGAAGAATGCATCAAAAGATGAGGCTGGAGGAGGACATGAATCTCTTTAATAATATCAATACAAATACGTGTTTTTTTCCTGCGGGACGGGGGACGATACAAAATCAATGCATCTCTATTACTGTGCGGGACTAAATTCTCTGAGTTTTGCGGGTGCGGGCGGGAGTGGACATACATATTGCGGGAGCGGGCGGGAGTGCAACGCATACGTTGCGGGAGCGGGCGGGATTGGTCAGAAATTCAGCGGGCGCGGGCGGGAGCGGGATGAAGAAAATAGTCCCGCGCAGGGCTCTACCACACAGCCTTTTGGCTCATTACAGCTCACAACCTTACCAGCACTACTAAAAACTTGCATTATTAACTAAAGAAATAATGTCAGCTGTGGAGTGACCTCTCTTTTATTTCCTGATACAGCATCAGCAGGTAATCATTTCATGGGCTACTAAAAAAAGCCAGAAAACGAATGCCAGGAAGTACAAAGTGGACCAGGAAGAATTTGCAGGCGTGTTCAGCTGAGGATGATTGGTCCCATAAAGCTTCATACATCGTCAACTCAATGCAAAGCTATAAACCAGGATTAAGTTAACAAACTTCAACAGTCTTCTATTTCAGAAAATTTGGAAATAATCAATTTAAAACACCTGTGGGTAAATTAAAAACAAAGGACAAATGTATGTATAAATACAATAATGAATAAACCAGTTTGACTTTGATAATTTATGCCAGTGGATAAAGTCTAAATTACAAGCAAAAAATATATAGCTTTTTCTCAATCATTGTGTTTACTTGATTCCTGATAACATGAAATCTTTTTAATGATCCGTTTAACGATCAAAAACACGCTTTTTTCCTATTTTTAACACGTTCTTGTGGCTTTTTTCTCATAATGGGGGACATATATATAAAGAAAATTAAGATTTAATTGCATTTCTAAAAAATCATTGTGAATCAGGAGCAGACTAAAAAAATGCTGTAGGGAAAAGCTTGTAGCAGTGACATAGGTGCTACAGTTGATGGGCCACAAACTCCCTGCTCCTATCTGATGGGTCCACTTGTAGACAAATAGATCCATGTACGCCTGTGTTTTTCTCATTTGAGTTGGCAATTTGTGAGCTCAAAACTGAAACGCACAGCTCGTATAGCTCCAATTGTTACCAAGCTCTTTTTGGCCAATTTTGTTGCAACACTCTAATGGTTTGAAGTTTGGGGGTTTTGAGGGGCATAAGCTAGCGAGAGAAAAGTGTAAAAACGGGTTAAACAGATATGGAAAAATTAATTGGGAGTGAGGCTTCTACTTACTCTGCATTCCCATCGGCCATAGCTGAACCCGGTCAAATCACCAAGGACATAGCCAATTTTTGATTGAACTCTGCAGACAACTATGACCATAGACTAGACTTGGGTCTTTCTGTGGTCCTAAAACACAATATAATTCATATAATTAAAGGACCATTGGGAACACTTGTAAAATAGATCGAAAAATGATTGGAGTGGGATTTTAAAAAAGATACTTTAGATGCTCAACTGATTAAAGAGGTCCAAGCCAGCTGTGAAGAGATTCTGAATGTGAGTTTCAGTTTCTAAGTGTGTTGTTTCTTCCCAGTTTGGCTGGACATGACACCTTTGCTACAAACTGAGCTTGAAAGGATGTCTGCACGTACAAGAATGCTGGAGGTGAAGCAACTGATGTGTTGACTCAGTTGGCCTCCCTAGCCGTGCCTTGGCACTGCTCCTGTTCTCAAAGCTAGCTGAAAGTGGGAGGATTTATTGTCCCCCACAGTTCAAAACCCCACGAAAGATCTGCCTAAAAGTGCCCTATTGTTGTCAGGCTGTCAATATGGGTTTCATCTGTGGGTGTGTGTGTGTTTTGCAGTCTTCCGGGGTTAAAAAAAAAATAGATGTTTGCATTGATGGATTAAGCCTAATGTTTTGCGAAGCCTTCCTACAAGCAAAGATACAGTTGAAATAAAACACACAAAGACATGTGACTTGATTGTGCTGCTTAGCAGAATGAGTGTGGGCTTTCACAGCCTCTGTTATTGGCCTGGAGGCATGCTGGATGGATTCTGTGCGTCATGCTTAGCATGTGTCCCGTGTATTGTCCAAATCATTTCACAGACTTCCTCTGGGTTGCACAGTCAGTCTTCACAGAAGCTGAGGAGGAATTGGCTGTCTTTGAACTATAAACAGATGGGGCTCTTTTTATGCACTTCAAAGACATCATTTGAACTTTTTGTGTACACACTTTTTGTAGTCCAAACACTTTTAGCTGGACTAATTTAGAATGTTTGACTCACCAGCTGCCTTCTTCACATTTAGAGCAAATTCACTAAAAGGGGTTCATGAACCCTTCACAACATAAAAAAACCAAGGGGATCAAACACACACTCGCTGAATCAGTTCATCTTTTAACATTTTAAAGATAAAAATAACTGAGATCTACAAACTCTTTTTAAGAAGGTAGCAGTTTTTTTCCCCACAAACTGAGGTTTTGAAATCATAGCAATTCTGTGATCTGAATGTTTGAAGAAGGCCATCTAAAATATGTCATTATCATTATATTGTAAAACAAAACATGCTCATTATTTTAAGAAAACTTAGTTTAGCTTTATTGCATTTGGACTGCATCACACATATTTCAGGATTTTTCCAAAGATTTCTTCACCTTTTGTTTTAAATTGGAACTTTTTAAGTATTTAAATAAAGTTTGTTCTGCTGAAAACCCTGGTCGAGTTGTGGATGATAATCATTTATACCACTTTAAAAGTAATAGCAATACTGGGCAACATGTTTTGGATATTACTTACTCGTAGTACTCTGATGCTGGGGTGAATTTGTTATTGGCATAAGATGTGTTTTTGGCCAAAAAAGAGGCGTTGATGTGCTGGGGATCAGTGCAGTTTATGCTGTTCCACTTGTTGCCACAACTGATCCAAGGCAGGTCAGCAGTCATGGAGGAGTACAGGTAGTAGAGCGACCAGGCAATGATCACGTTGTAGTAGAAGCCAACATAAAGGGCTATGACAATCACAGCGTAGCCCACACCTAAGAAACACAAGGTTGATCATGAATACCAAAAAGCAACAAATGGCACAGTTTTATTAAAAATATAAATAAATAAACCTCTCAGTAAACTTGTTTATTTCCTTTCTTTCTGCACTTTCTCCACTTTGTACACTGCAAAACTGAATGTTAAGAAAGTAAAAATACCCATGTTTTAAGAAATATTGTCTTATTGTCTGTCTTGCAAGAAAATCAATCTCATCAAGAAAGTTTGGATAATGTTAGCTGGAGAAAAACGTCTCGGTGACTAGAGTTTTTAACTTTAAAATACGTTTTCTTGGAACTACTTTTTTTTGCATCTTTGGCAGACTTATGTATTGCTTATTTAACCTCTTAAAACCAGAGCTACTATTTGAGCTGACCCTAAAGACATGTAGTCACAGGGCCCCAGTTGAGTAGAATTACCTACTGTCGTAATATAACCCAAAATGCGATGTCCACGCATGTGGATGTCAGATCTTTCGTGGTTAAAAAAATCTGCCAATGGGTTAAGACCTTTTGATGTATTTCCATGGGAAATGCTTTTGCAGTGTAGTGATTCATTCATTTTAAGATGATGGTTTTGCTGCTACTGTCAATTTATTTTCTGCAGTCTTTTAAAATTCTGAAAAATTGAATTATTGTATGGATTCGGTGCTTATAATGGAACCATAAACCATCAATATTATAAGTATACATTTTTAACCCTCAACACATGTTACACGTGGATATTAGGTTCTAAAGTTTTATAAATTAGAGTAGACAAAAGGGTTCACAAGATTTTTCCAATGCCTTATTTATGTTAACCCTGATTTTCTAAATCCTAACATTTTTCTCCATGAAATGATTTGCTCATGACTATAGTATCCAATTGATGCCGGCAGATAAGAAGATACTCAAGTAGAGAAAGAAGTTGCCCATCATAGGACCTTTAATTGTTCACAGAGTCCATAAAAAATTACACACATTTACGTTAAGCTTTACTTCTTAACTTATCATAAAGCATTTTTTATTGGCACTTAGGTAAAGGATGTATCTCCGACTGTTGCTTGAATAACCTTTGAGAAAGTGTTTACATCTACATCCATAAGGCATTAATGCTTTATATCAATCATTGTGACCTCTATGTGGGGCGTAAGCATAGGGATGTGTTATTCTATCTCCACTGGAATGTGATGTCTTACATGAAACAGAGAAGCTCATAAACCCTTCACTCTTCTCGTTCTGCACTGGACAAAAACAAACCCGCCTTAACACTAACGCCAAAAAAAGCAAAGGCTGGTGCTGGAGCTGCAAGAACTTCACTGACGGCTTTTGAAAACGTGTCTAGTTAGATCTTTTTCTTAGCTAAGCATGAGTCTGCAGGTGTGAGATACGAAACTGTAAGTATTTAAGGTTTATGTAATAAAAAAAAAAAGATTAACGGATGGTTGTATTTGTTTGCACAAAGTTTCTTATTGGCATGCAAATCATTTGGGGGCTCCTTTTTCACAACGTTTGCACATTGGTCAGAATTCCCTTCATTTATGTCATTTAAAATCTGCATTGGCACAAAAAAACCTCCCACAAAGGTCAGAGGTTGGAACAGCAATCGGAAAGAATTGGAAGAAAAAAAAAGTCAGACTCAAAGTGACTGTGACAGCTTTCAGTTAGAAGTGGCTCCTGAGAACCTTTGAGGTGAAAGGAAAAGAACAAAGGGATGAAATTAAAGGTCATCACACTTGTGAGGCCAACAAAAAGCATGACGGATCAGTAAGTAGCATAGTTTAAGAGGTTAGAAGGTCAACAACCATGCAAGTTCATGCGTGCGCAGTGAAGCAAGTGCACTTGTGTGTGTGCTAAAGATCACCTTTAAAGACAGGACATATTTTCCAAACTGTTGCCGCCCCTTCTCTGTTGTACTGGCCCAAGGCAAGTTCCATATAGAACAATGGCATCCCCGCAATTACCAAGAAAAGAATATAGGGGATCAAAAAGGCACCTGGAAGGACAGAAATAATAGCGTTTCAGTTGTTTACCAATGATTTCCTACCACCTCTATCTTCATTTTAGACCCGCACTTGTTAATACATGAAGTGCTAGACAAAACAAAACACCCTTATATGACAAAAAAGGAAAGAGGAGTGACAGGGGGCTAGGCATTCACAGACAAAATAACAAACTATAGAGTTTTGGCCAGGAGGCTCCAAGCTATTTTCACGCTGAGTCAGAACAACATCCACCAACAAGGAAATGACCTGTTGGAATTGAATTGCTCTGACACTGTCCATCACAAATGACATAATTTTGACAGTAATGAATAGATTTAGCTGGGAGCCAGCGTGATTGACAGGTTGTCCACATAGTGATTTTTTTGTCCTGTAAAAGGAGAGACGGATAAATAAGGAACAGGACACTTTTTCCTGAAAGAAATATGCTGTTATGAGCATCTGAAACAAACTATTCTCTGTTCTGGTGCACAAAGTCATGTTTTTATTCTTACAAGAAGTAGGTGATTTTAATTAGGGATAAGATTGATCAAATCAGTCCTATGAGTAAATATGAAACTAAAACATACACTTAATAGCCACAAAACTAACTATGTGGCCGCTCTGGTTATATTTTTTGACATAATGATTCATATTTTCAAGCATAATTATAGAGATGGAGTACTATGCACTCTTTTTTAATTAGACAAAGATGTCTCAGTCAACATTTATGTAAAAAAAAAAAAAAAGATTTGTTTTTCATCATAAATTGTAAGAAAAGCATATTTTATTTTGAGCCACTTAAAAAATTGATAAATGTAAAAAAAGTTATTTTGTTTTTGAAGGATATATTCAGAAATATAGGCTTTTTTGTTGCAGTTTCTTTCAATAGACTAATAGAAACTAAAACTAGAAACTAAAACTAGAAACTAATAGACATAGAAACTAGAATTCCACAATCCATTTAGTGTATTTCACTAAAATTTGCTCGTTTACATAATTAATTTAATGCAGGACTCCTGGTTCCAGCCCCTTAAGCAAGTCAAATGCCTTTCTGCTGTATTCTGCGGCATTGTAAATTTGTCACGAATTCAAATGAGATTTAATGCCCACTTTGATGCTCTGTTCAATAATTTATATGGACATCAAGCTTACTGAAATGAGCAACAACAGCTCACATTATTCTTATTGATAAGTGTCTCCACAAAGACACTTTGTGTCTTTGCATCTTGCAATTTTGACATGGCAGCAAATCAACCTCCCAGCACCTGTAATGCTTTGTGCCTCGTCACCTATCACTTCAACCTGCCCAGTTGGTTTCAGGCTTATAACTGAGGATGCCATCTCTGCCCTTGGGTCTGCACCCTGCAACGGCAGCCGCTGCAGCCGCCTACTACCACCCCAGCTACCTGCCCCATCCTTCCTTCACACCATATAAGTAATTTGCTTTTTGGTGGCCTTTGTTTGGACAGCAGTCATTGCAGTCTGCAGATAGGGGATAAATTATGGAAGTAAAATTCACAGATTAAAAAAAAAACTTGATGATTTACTAAAACTAAAACCTAAATGATTTTTGCACGTAAAGCGCCATGTTTCAAATCTGCATCTAAGATATTTATGTAGAAAGACCTGAGAGAACTGAGATGCAGGTTAGTGAAATACTGGCATTGCTCTTTCTAACATGACCTGATGATTATTTTACACATTTAGGATTAACAGCTATTTCCCGAGGTGGAAATAAGTAAACAAGCAAAATAATATACAACAATCTTAAATCTGGGATATGAATTATCATGAAATGATAATAATGATAAATATTTTAAAGTTGAACAAAGATTTAACGGGATGATTAGTACTAACATGCAACAGGTGTTTCTGCCAAACGAATTACATTTCAGTATTGATAGGCTACATGACTTATTCTATTCTGTTCAACTAGAAGTTAAACCCGCAGACAGTTTGATGACATATTCTTTTTCTTTTTTGTGCTGCTTACCTCCTCCATTTTTGTAGCACAGGTAAGGAAATCTCCAAACGTTGGCCAGGTCCACCGCGAAGCCAATGACTGACAACAGAAAGTCTATTTTCTTGCCCCAAGTTTCTCGGTCGATGTCGGAGGAGGTTCCGTGGGGACCCGCGCACTGAGCAGCGGTAGGAATGATTGTGGAACTGGTGTACTGGACCCCATTCTGGTCCTTCACCAGTATCAGTTCTACTTCTTTTTTCTCCACATTGCACTGCTTCAGCGGGGCGACCGACGAGAGCTTGTGTTCTGGTAGAACCTGGATATTCATCTTGTCTGGGTTGCGTACAAAGCCCACGCCGGCGCGCTGATCTCACGGCCCCCTGGGGGTTCTTGCGCAGCAGATGGTTTGAGTCTTGGCGCTGGGTCGAGGATCGCTATCCCGCTGGCAAAACCGGGCAAAGGAGCGTTCTCCGCCGTGAAAAGAGGTGACCCGTCCGCGCACATCAGCTGCAGAGAAAGGAAGAGAAGCAGAGTTTGGATATGTTTGTGTGCGTAAAGTTCAAGTACTTCTGAATTTGCAGGTTTGGACTGCAAAATGTGGATAAATACTCTCCCTGTATGTCATCAATAAAAGCATTCGAGAGGTCAAACATGTTTTTTAAGTAATAATAGGTCTCAAGTGAGAGAGCAACTTTCTTTCTATGTCACCACACGCGCGCAGAGCATTGCGCGCCGAATTATCAAACAATTTGGTAAGATAAAACATCAATCATGAGGGTTTCCGGAAAGATAAATGGTTGTTTGTAAAAGTTATTAGGCTGGCTTAATGCCATTTTCAGCAGTTCGACAGAAGCGTACTTGGTAAAATTAAGGACACCTCTCCGTGACCCGATGCTGCAGCTGTCCGGACGCATCTGAGGAAAGACTGCCCATTCTGAAAGAACTTTGAGAGTCGCCTTCTCAAGCAGACACGATTAAAAAAATGCCAGCTTTTAAGTAAGTTTCCTATCTCTCTCTTCCACGTGATATTTTATACTTGAACACTTTCTCTCCAGGTTGACTTCAGCTTGGCACGATCACTTTTGGAGAAGCAACGTTTCCATAACCAGGGCCGGAAGAAGTCTTTTCTGTGCCCTGGGCAGGTATTTTGCACGGCCCCAATACATGGCAGAAGAGACATTAAAAAAGATTTTCATGGAAATTCTAGGTTCCAATAAGTTTTTCAAAACAAATGTATTGAAAAAAAAAAATAAAAACTCTATTTACCCCCCCCCCCCCCCCAGAAATTTGTAATAAGCATAATCAGAGAAGCAGAAAATGAATATGTAAACTATTTATTTTAAGCTTTTATAAGAACATAAAAAAATAACAAATAGAAAAGAAAAATAATAATTTTGTAATGTAAATTAAAGACATCTTTCTTGATTAAGCAACTTTTATGATTTATCATTTCTATATTTTTATCTTTTCTATCTTTAAATCTACACAGTGCCTCCTTTATAATCAGCCACAGCGTTTCCTTCCATTTTATGTTCATTTTTTTATTGTTGTCAGTTTAAATCTATATTGTTTATGCCTTTTTTTTGTTTTAGCTTTGTTTATATGTCTTTTATTTAAGGCACCGTGTTCTACAGCATGTTGACCAAAAATGTTCTACAAATAAAATGATTGATTGATTGATTGATTGGCTAATGTTCAAGTATCTTTAAAGAATAATTCAATCTCATCTTTGTTTTGACTTTTTTGCATGTTTTTTTATAGGCTTTCCACAAATTCTATATAACTATATATATATATATATATATATATATATATATATATATATATATATATATATATATATATATATATATATATATATATATACTCTATTTTTTAACTGGTTTAACTGGTTATTGCTCCCATTTTTTATGGTATGAACTCAAGGATGTGACACATTTTCCACATCATACACAAAATAACCAGTTCTCTGAAATATTGTTCACAAATCTGTCTAAATCTGTGATAGTGAGCACTTCTCCTTTGCCAAGACAATCCATCCCACCTCACAGGTGTGCCATATCAAGATGCTGATTTGACAGCATGATTATTGCACAGGTGTGCCTTAAACTGGCCACAAGAAAAGGCCACTCTGAAATCTTCAGTTGTATCACACAGCACAATGCCACAGATGTCGCAAGTTTTGAGGGAGCGTGCAATTGGCTTGCTGATAGCAGGAATGTCCACCAGAGCTGTTGCTAGGGAATTGAATGTCCATTTCTCCACCATAAGCCGTCTCCAAAGGCGTTTCAGAGAATTTGGCAGCACATCCAACCGGCCTCACAACCGCAGACCACATGTAACCACACCAGCCCAAGACCTCCACATCCAGCATGTCCACCTCCAAGATCGTCTCAGACCAGCCACTCGGACAGCTGCTGAAACAATCGGTTTGCATAACCACAGAATTTCTGCACAAACAGTCAGAAACCGTCTCAGGGAAGTTCATCTGAATGCTCGTCGTCCTCATCGAGGTCTCGACCTCACTCCAGTTCGTCGTCGTAACTGATTTGAGTGGGCAAATGCTCACATGCGATGGCGTCTGGCACGTTGGAGACGTGTTCTCCTCACGGATGAATCCCGGTTAACACTGTTCAGGGCAGATGGCAGACAGCGTGTGTGGAGTCGTGTGGGTGAGCGGTTTTCTGATGTCGATGTTGTGGATCGAGTACCCCATGGTGGTGGTGGGGTTATGGTATGGGCAGGCATATGTTATGGGCGAAGAACACAGATGCATTTCATTGATGGCATTTTGAATGCACAGAGATACCGTGATGAGATCCTGGGGCCCATTGTTGTGCCGTACATCCAACAACATCACCTCATGATGCAGCATGATAATGCAGGGCCCCGTGTTGCAAGGATCTGTACACAATTCTTGGAAGCTGCAAACATCCCAGTTCTTGCATGGCCAGCATACTCACCGGACATGTCACTCATTGAGCATGTTTGGGATGCTCTGGATCGGCGTATACGACAGCGTGTTCCAGTTCCTGCCAATATCCAGCAGCTTCGCACAGCCATTGAAAAAGAGTGGACCAACATTCCACAGGCCACAATAGACAACCTGATCAACTCTATGCGAAGGAGATGTGTCGCACTTCATGAGGCAAATGGT
The DNA here is from genome assembly GCA_023969325.1 of Oryzias curvinotus. NCBI lineage: Eukaryota > Metazoa > Chordata > Actinopteri > Beloniformes > Adrianichthyidae > Oryzias > Oryzias curvinotus. The sequence goes on from CM043708.1 coordinate 19,401,193, forward strand.
GGTCACACCAGATACTGACTGGCTGTCTGAGTCCCCTGACCCCCTCAATAAAACAAACCTGAAGATTTCAGAGTGGCCTTTTCTTGTGGCCAGTCTAAGGCACACCTGTGCAATAATCATGCTGTCAAATCAGCATCTTGATATGGCACACCTGTGAGGTGGGATGGATTGTCTTGGCAAAGGAGAAGTGCTCACTATCACAGATTTAGACAGATTTGTGAACAATATTTCAGAGAACTGGTTATTTTGTGTATGTGGAAAATGTTTCACATCTTTGAGTTCATACCATAAAAAATGGGAGCAATAACTAAAGTGTTGCGTTTATATTTTTGGTCAGTGTATATATACGTACATAATATTGACTGTATGAATATAAGAGAAGTGGATCGAGTGAGTGTGTTGTCCCCCATAACAAACTCTTTGCTCCAGCCAAATTAAGTCAATCCAGTTGCCATTTTTTTACGATACGCACGCCGCCATGTTGGACGATGTCTGTAAGCAGTGATTGGTCCAAGTCAGTCTGAGTCAAAGTTTCTATGGTAACCACTTTTGCCAAACAGAAGGGAGCTTTTTGGAAGTCCACACCCCTTCCACTGGAAGCGGCCTTGGGAAAATCTGTCAATCATGTGCTTCATTTGCAGTGCGCCAAATGCCTGCTGCTCAGTACTGCTCTGTGATCTAACTCTGGTTTCACCACAGCTGGGAAGCACATTCTTTGGAGTGATCGTTCTTATTGATTAGTTAATATTATGTTTGAAGACATAACTTCCTGCGACCACAACTTGTTTGTTTAGGATAAGCCATTTTTAGTGTGCAGGATCTGGGGCCTTCACACATCCACTCCAGGCTTGACCAAAAACCTTCCATCTTTAGATGCAAGCAAGTTAAAGGGTTTGAAGGATAAAACCTGCTCTCACTGTGTTTCAAAATGTAATAAAACAAGTTAAAAAGGTATTTTTTTGTTACCTTCTCTGGAGGAAATGTGAAGATCCTGCAAATTTCTTATTTATTTGAGTTTAGACAGGGCCTAATATTTTGGAGGGAAAGAGCATCATACCTCAAATTTACCTTAAAACTAAACTTTTTAAGAGTTTCAGTTTGGACCTATCTGCTTCTTCTCTGCACTAAACATATTGAATTACGGTTTTCTAAGAAGCTGTAAAAGCTTTGTGTTCCATGTGTAATTCAATTCCACAGCAGCTTTTGCCAGGGGCAATGATTTCTATTAGATATGGCTGATCAGTTCATCCCATTAAAGTCAATGAATGTTCTCTTTACTCTCCACTGCTTGTTTTATAAAGCCCTAATAGGGCTGCTTTTGGGTGTTTTGTTTTTTTGAGATTGAATAACTGCAGTAAGTTAGCAAATGACTGGATAACAAGAAAGGACAATATGTTATTTCTGTTGTTTTCTCTTGAATTTGTCTTATCCTCTTACATTGTTCCATGTTGTGGGAGAAATTTCTGTTTTTGCAGCAGAGGAAAAATATGTTTTTTTTGGCTGATGTGCTTTAATGGCAGTTGTCAAGTCTATATTTAAGCTATATTTTGGACAAGATTTGAGTCAACAAGTGAGCGTCTTCACATTGTAAAACATAAATGATCTACACAGGAAAATTAATCGACCTTTTAACTGTTTCAGTACATATTCCAGCTGATGCACTGGGAATCTACAAACTGTAAATTGGCACAAAATATTGACCATATTGAAGCTTTGCTTAGGGCAGTATGATATCATCCTTTTCTTTTACACTGATCTCTTTGGATCCCTTCATATGAGCGTTAGCGGTTCTTGAGGCCTTGTGTTTGGCTCCAAAAATTTGAGATCTCCTTTTCTGACCTTTACTGTGAGAATTTAATGAAAGATGACACAACCTCTCAGCAGCTACATTATGATTTAACCCGAGCCTTTTCTGGGGTCACGGCGCAGATTCGGTTACCTTCAGTCTTTTTGTCTGTTTGTACGAATCTGTACAATAGAGGATTTTAGCTCTGGAGTGTTCTCATTGTAACTTCATTAAAGGAAGAAGAACATTGGGAAAGACACTTGGCTCACTTCTAGGGTGATGCAGCTGGCCTAGTTTTAGTGCCAATTTAGACCTGGTAGAGTTTTTTTTTTTTTTTTTTTTTTTTTTTTTAAGATTCTGGCTGCTTTTTCTAACTGAGGCAGATACTAAAAACTGTAAAAATAAGTCTCTTCAGAAAAAATATAATAGATTTAGCAACTGTTTAACTTTTTAAATAGGTTTGATAATGACGTTTTCCCATGACATATTTCACCATTTTGTATTCCAAAAACTACATTCAAGTGTTGCCTTCTTCTTGCTTTATTGGACAGACATTGCTGATGAAGTCAGGGTAGAAATAATTCACCAGATTCACCACAGTTGCCAACAAACTGAAGAAAATAGATGTTGGTGTCACAAGACATGTTTTTCTTTAGGTTTTTCTTCATAAAACCAATAGTAAAACACAAGTGAAAGGCTGTAAATGCAACAACAAGTGTTTTTCTGCTTCAAATACCACAAATTTTATCCTAACTTAGCATCACTCAAATGCAACAGTTAAATTAACCATAAAGTTTCCCCCCCATATTTCCACCTAGTCTTTGATGTAATGTATTGGGAGGGGGGGGGGGTGGCCTTAAAACACTGAAATGCTGGAATCACTCATTCATTACCTGCCAAGAATGAGAGTTATCAAATTTGTTGGGAAACTTGGGGAGAAAAAAAAGAAAGGTGTTGCAAAGTTTTCCATCCACACCAGCACTGGGATGACTTCAGCTGAAAGAAGCTTTAAGCAGTCATTGATTCAATCATTATTTTACCATTCCTAGGATTTATTGTGGTAATCAGGTCATAGTATTAGCACTGAGTTGAGTTTGTTTTGTGGTACACCTCATTAAATCACACTGATTTTAATCTCCTGAGAACTTTAGGATCATTAAGCTTCTCTTGCTGGTCATTCTTCCATCTGCAAAGATGTGAGTGTCTCAACAGTGGTGGATCTGATTCCCTGCATGCTGAGAGCATGCATAGAAACAGGATGTCAGGGAATGTCAGTTGGATGGTGACAGAGACATTTTGCTCTGCTGTATACAGCTCCTGAGGGAACTGTGGGTATAAGTTTCAGGGAAGTATTATAAGCTCATTTGCTACAGAAAAAACATATGAAAAGGCAGCCAATATGAAGTCATGCCTTGATGTAAAGTCTTTTTGGAATACAAATGAGATAATTTAATCTAATCCCTGTACTTATGATTGATCCTTTTATCACAAAACAGCAAGGAGTGCATCAAAGCTAAGCATAAATATGAACTATTTAGGAAGCAAAAAAAAGATCAGTATGAAAATCCCTGAGATAAGAGCACATGACAAAAAGTATAAATTCTACCATAGTTTTTCTTTTATACTTTTCTAATGGCTGCTTCATGCAAGCTGTTGAGGAAGCTGAGATCAGGAAGTGGAAGATTCAGGGAACCTAAACAGTATGTACATTGAAAACTGTCTAAAACAGCATCAGCATGGATGTATGGCTGGGAGAGCTGACCAATGGTCCATGCACTGAAAGTTTCAGTCCAAAACATTAAATTGTCCGTGTGTAGATGCTAGGATGTGTTTCCCACAGTAGATAGAGTCTGATCTATAGAATGTGATCCAAATTTGCAACGTTAACCCTTGTGCTATCCTATGGGGTCAAGATGACCATTGACGTGTTCTCCCTACCATGACAAAGGTGGATAAAGGTGAAGAGGATTTCATGTAATCCATGGACACCAGTGAAGATCTCAAATCATTGAAGAAAAGGGTTCAGTGCACTGTCTCGTGGGGTCTAGATCAGTTTTTCAACAGCCGGCACACTATGTGCTGGGAGATGGCAGGCGTGGGAATTGCCTCATCTGTCTAACACATTCCTCTCCAGAATCAGTCTTGTTCCCAACAAACCGATAAACACTGAGTGTTAGGAAAGATCATAAAATATTTTTTCCAACATTAAGACATTTTGATAAGAATGAAGATACAGCGATTTAGCTGCAGCTATTCCTGTTAGCTATACCAGTGCCGCCCCTTTAACTGTCTCCACCAATCATTCTTGAAGGCTGAATCACATGTCATCAGTCTGACCAATCAGAAGTGGTTAAAGTCTTCACTTCCTTGTTTAAATTTAACTCATAAAGTCTCTCAGTTCCAACAAAAATACCAGCTAAAGCTCGTCTTTAGCGGTGTAGCTTTCCACAGAATCCGGTGTCAGACCGTGGAACAAGAGAACAAAACCATGAAGCTCAGAGAAGCTGGTCTTTCTGCGGTCGGCGTATTTACGGCACTACATCTCCCATGATGCATTGGGTTAGAACGACTGTCTTAGCGCACAATGAGCCTCTCCTCTTAACGTCTTTAAACAAGGAACACACATCAAACAGTTTTTGAATCTTTTAACTTAACTTTTAATTCAACTTTTAGAAAAAACAGCTACAACTTCCAGCTTTTTCTGCCACAATTATCAGTAAATGCCCGTGAGATTGGGGTCGGGGGGGGGGGGGGGTGCGATCAATAGGTGAGATGATGCTGGTGTGCCGCGGGATTTTTGTCAAGGCTAAAGTGTGCCGTGGCTCAAAAAAGGTTGAAAAACACTGGTCTAGATGACCCAACTCCCAATGTCAAAGTGCCTAAGATAGCACAAGGGTTAAGGCACACAACACAACCACATTTTTAATACAGGAGGAGAAATAGATTCATTTTTTATTTCTTTCTTTCTCATTTTTCAAATTAAATTGCCCTGTGTTTTAAGTTTTCAAGATTGTAATTACCTCATATGAAAAATAATGGTAGCAGTTTAACAAACAATTTATAAAACATTAACAAGCATTATTAATGTGTTTATGAGTCATTCCTCAACATTGGTGGATGTCTAACAAGAGCCTGTTAAAGTAATAATACAACCTCAGGAGGACCCCCAAATATTACACAAGAAAGTATGTTACCGTTTACCCATAAAAAAAAAAAAAAAAAAAAAAAAAAAAAAACAGAGACAGGAGAAACACCCAAACCAATTACGCAAGAAAACAAATGTGGGCAGCAGCAGATACCTCTGTTGATTGACCTAAGTTTCATTGGTATCTCATACTTTGCCCTCTCCAGGACCCTCGCTGTTCCAATCAACTGTCACATGGGAAATGAGAAACAATCTTTTTCCAGAAAGAATGACGGAAGAGAGAAAAATAACAAGGTGTCAGTTGGTGGGGTGAGGAAACCCAACAATGAGATTTGGAGGAACTCCCCGAAGAGCTGAAGGAGACCGGCTGCCAGGCTCAATCCTGCAGAAAATTAAGGGTGGTGCAACACGTGTGTGTGCGTATGTTGTGACGATGGTTGTGTGAGTACTGAAAGCACAACACAGATGTGTAAAGCTTAACACCAAGTTAGACTCTGAGAAATGAACATCACGAGCCATAAATTCATTATCTGAACACTGCAGCTGGACTTTGTATAAAAGGATTGGACTCCTTTTGAAACGCATGCTGCCAAAACCCGAGATTTACTCAGTAAAAAGAAAGGAAATGCATGAAAAGTGACAGTAAATCAGTGTGTGAAACCTCTCTGGTTATCACTTCTTATATGGCTTTGAGGAGCTTTTAAGTCTACAGCCTTAAGAATTTACGAGGTGTCAGGATGAATACCTCTTACTTTACTTTTGATGGGAAATTCTGCCCAGCTGCCCTGCTTTTCTCAAATCTCTGAGTTGATGGTTGAGCATGTTCTGTTGACCTTTTGACACCCTACATCCGTGTTCGTCAGGCAGGGCGCAGTTAGGGCCAAAAGAGCATCCAGACACACCCAGTTATCCTGTTGATACAACTAAAAAAATAATTCTATAGGGTCTTAAGGCTGAAATAATCTCTATATCATCATCTTGTGTGATTTTCTATAAACATCCTCCCTCTAATGATGCCAAAGTACAAAATATGTAATATTTATTCTTGGAAACATAAAAAAACAAGTTCTAAACAACACTTTGCAGTTGGGAAGGTAGTGTAGAGATGCTAAGTTTGAAGTAAATATAGGATGTATGTAAGTTATTTTTCCAATATTGAGTTTGTAAAGTGTCAAATAAACTTGTTGGCAAGCTACATAGTGGTGCATATTAAGACAAGTCATCATTTTTGCTTAGAACGCAGAGTTTTGGGGAGAAATCCACACACAGTTGTGCTGCTTCAGGTTAACGAGGAGGCCTGTTGCATTTGACCTTTTCCTTCAGCTTCACAGAGAGCCTCTCATCCCTATGAAGTCTGTGTCCAGCTTGTGTTCCCAAACAGGGGCTGCTCATTCACTCAGGTCCTGAGGAAACCAAATCAAATTACCAACACATATCCCCCACAATCTACTGCGACAGGATTACCCTGCAGGCAGGGCTGAAATGGATACAGCAATATACGACCAGAGGAAAGCAGGAGAAAGAGGAGAGCGGCACTGCGGCGAGAGGAGTCAAACTGTTGTAAGCAAGGCAACGATGTGATTTAATTGATTTGATGCCATCTCATCAATTTTGATCAAAATGAAATGAGCCTCTGTAAGACTGAAAAGGTTAGAACAAATTGAACGTGGATATCACAGCTGGTAATCACAGTTAGTCTAACAAGGGGCTTTTAATGAGGACATCCTCTTCCCATCCTTCATTTCTGCCTCCTTTGAGCACATACCGCTGACTGCAATTTCTAAGTGTTGCAGCATAGTAATCTATGATGTGTGTAAAGCCATTTATATATGCTCATAAAATAGCCATTTGTCCACTTCAGATATGCAAGAATCAGCAATGAAGCAAAATGAACTCTTTGTCACTCCTAACCTGACAGAAACCTACCTCTGAAGGAAAGTTTTCCTTTCTGTAAACAAGAATAAATATTCTTTGTGTGAATAAATGAAAACAATTTATTTTATTTTTCCATATGAACAAAACTACATGTTTCCTTGATGTTTCTACAAAAATGCATAAATTAATCATTCCGCTTTATTTGAATGAGTTGTTGCAAAGCGTGCATGCAGGGGTAACTTATTTAATTTCAGATTATTACCTTAAATTTGAACAAAAAAGACTTTAAATGAAATTGTAAAATAACTACATAAAGGTGGGAAAAAAAATAATGACACAGACAAAGAGCAGTCTAACACATACACCACGGCATTACCAGGTAACTGCTGGCACCTTGTGGCCATTTTAGAAAGTATCTCCACACTCCTTTCACTTGTTTCTTAATAATAATAAAAAAAAGTTTACAAAAAAGTAATTACAAGTTTCCCGAGTGAAAAGAAAAACACACAAACCAGGACAGAGTGTTGCATTCTTGATTTATTTTAAAAAGCAGATATTGCAGTATTAATAAGAAAAGTGAAAAAAAAAAAGGCCAGCTAATTGCCATACACCCTGCTAAATAAATAACAATGCTGCTTGTTAATCTCAAAGTATATCTCACCGAGACATGCTCCTGTAGAGAAGCACTGTTGCCTTTTTGCTCACAAATTGCCCTATTTTCAATGGTTGATTTGCTTTAGTAAACCTAAAGCCGCAAAGAAGCAGCGATGCTGTCTCAGCAACAAAAACCTTTTGTAGAAATGCAAATGGATACACATGCAAAGCAAACTTTTGGCTAATTATACAGCCGTTTTTACAAGGCCTGTGTCCCTAAGCGCAAAAAAAAAGTGTAATGCGCAGCATCTATGCTTGTTGTAAACATTTCTCCCACACAGTGTGTCTGTGGGTCGCTGCTCTGGAGACATCTTGCTGAACACTAATTGCAAAACAGAAGCACAGAGATTGTTTTTATGTAAAAATGTGTTGGTTTGGCAATTTCTTTAAAAAAAATGGATATATAAAAGTAAACAGAGATGTGTTCATTTCAGTCAAGTAAATGAGTCCACAAAGTCACAAACACAGCATTGTTAAACTCAAGTCAAGAGTCTGAAGCTAATATTTGTACTATTTAAACTCTCATTAAAAATGATTACTTTTCTCTATGAAGATTACATTCTAAAAAAAAAATTGTAAATATAAGTTCAGTGCTTCCCTTGACTCTGCTCATCATCAACCTTTGCAGAGGGAAACACCCACTCCTATGAATATTGTGTTTAACGTGTTCCTGTGGGATTTTTCTGATGATGGAGGACATGTATAAAGAAAATAAGTCAAAGGTACTGCCCACACCTTAGAGGTGAATTTCTAATGACCTCCTGCTCTACAGAAACTGTCCTAAAAAACTGCATAATCATACTTAAAAGACCACTGGAAATGCTTTAAAAATCACTAAAAATGTGACTGGAGTGGGTCTTTGAGCGGGATAGGATAGAAAACATACAGGACTGTGTGTCCTTCGGACTAGGGTTGGGGAAAAAAAAACTATGCAAGGGGTAAGCTCTTCTTTATCATACTTTTTAAGGCACTTAAACATAAATCAGAGGTTTAAAAAAACAGTTGTTTTTCTGGTTTTCCTAAGAAAATGCCATGATTGTCTTCAGTTTTAGTCCTCCTTCTTGTCTGAGGTGCTGCTCTCTTCACTTGTTTCTTCTGAAGTTGTCTCACCAGCCCACTCAAAATCCCCTGGACCTGCCCCCTGGATCGCTTGGTACCTCTGAAGCTCAAGGTAGGTGGTGAAAAGCTTGGCATACTCTGGATGAGTCCTGGCAAAGGCTTGAAACTCATCTAAGAAAGCACGGGTGAAGAAGCAGAGAGAAAAACAAAAAACAGAAGTGGTGTCCTCATCTGATCCCAATATGCTGCACATAACTTAAAAGGTTGCAGAATGCAGTGTGATGTTAACGAGCCATAAATGTAGAACCAACTTACTGAAGGTGATGAAACCAGAGCCATCTGCATCGATTTCCTTGAAGAGCATGTTCACGTTGAGATCTGACACACCCAGAGCCGAGCGCAGCAGAGAAGTGAACTCATCAAGGGTGATTTTCTCATCTTCGTCTGTGTCAAACAGCTACAAAAGAAGGGGCAACGCCATTTTTAGGTTTCTTTGAAACGTTGGCAGGCTGAGGGGGAAAATTCAATTGTAAAGGATGGAGCGGAGTGCGAGATATGATCCAACATCATAGATCAACATCTGATAAATTAGCTGAACAAAAATAACCCTTTAGTTCCACTCCGCCAGCATAAGTTGTTTGTCTGAATCCAACATCTGACCCGACGTCCAGCCAGCAGACACACTCTGTTAACGTGACATGAACCATGCCTCTGAACGCTGCCTATCTCCCTCCTACAATAAGTATAAAACTGGGAGGTGAGTCTTTTTTACATTTAGTAAAATCTTCACATCTTTTTAAATATTAAATCTTCATATTATATATGTTAATGTCCACTTTTTCCAGCATTTTCTTAGTGTTTAAGGACAAAAATCTGGCACAAATTGGAAGCACAATAGAGTGAGTTTGATGGATCCATAGAGAAAGAACTTCATCCACTCTATAATACACATCAAAATAACAAGAAAAAAATATTTATAATGTAAGGTTGATCATATTGGTTTATTCTACCTTAAAAGCCATTCTTAGAAGATCTTCAGTGTTAGCTGGTTGACACAGAATGGTCACACCGATGACGTATTCCCTGAAATCAATGGTTCCATCTCCATCCTGGATAAGTCACAGGGACAATACGTTCTTTGCAAACATTTGTCTGAAATGCAGCTGATCTTTGAGGTACATTTTGAAATGGTTCTTTTTCTACTAATCTTGTCGCCAAATGTAAAGAAATATTTGTTCTCACCCTGTCAAATAGTGCAAACAGCTCCTCCAAGGCTGGGGTAACAGGAAGCTTAAGGAATCTGGCAAACTCATCAAGAGTTATACGTCCTCCTTTACAAGAGCTGGCCATAGCTGCAAAGTTCTCCAGCTCCTTCTTCACATTGTCCCACTTTAGACTGGTTGAACGGGATACAGGGACTTTTAATATGTCATTTTTATGCCTGTAAGGGGTTAAAGTAGACCTTCTTACTTGAGTTTGCGACTGATTTTGGTGAACTCCACCAGGCCGGCCTCCATTGGGAGTGTGAGTTCACCAGCTGAGATCATCAGGCGACAGTCTTCATACGTGTGATCGGTCACTGGAACTCTCAAAGCCCTGAGAGCACAGCAGTTGCTTTGAGCTCAGCTGGAACACTTCAGAAAGTTGGCATTGAGGTATCTCTCCTCAGCTCAGGAGAAACATGAAAGCTCTCCATGACTTCATCTGTTCCTTGCAGAAAGTTATGCTTCCCCTTCTGCTCAGACTCTTATTTTAATTGCTTCCTTAAAGGCCGTGTGTGAAATGTTTTCTATAGAACCTTTCAACGATGCAAAGTGCCTGCCACTCACTGAGCCATGGTTTCCCTCACTCTGCTGGCATACAGAGCCGGGCTTTTCTTCTCCTCCTCTGTGGGGACGTGCGGCGGCAGGAACTGAAAAACAAAAACAAACGGTGAAGACGGCAGCAAATCAGTTTCAACACTTCTGTACAAACACAGACAGTTGTGTTATATTTAATTGCTAATATTTTTTTACACATTACTACAAATTAAGATCAATTTTCTGACTGTATAGTGTGTTTTAATCACGTTTTCTATTTAAAAAAAAAAATAGAAGCTATATGCTGCAGTTCCTAAAATGACCACTAGAGGATGGATACAAACAGGATAATTTTCCCATTAATTACCGTGGTAAAAAGTCAGAGTTATACCAAAAAGAAATCTATTAGTTTTTTGGTTTCAAGTATCTTTTCAACTTATATTCATCATCTATTTATTACAACTTGGAGTGGATCTACCGACAGACACAGCAGAGCTTTAACTCTTCTTTGTCTTCACTTATTGCTGTTTTTTAAAAGTTTGGAGGAGTAAATACTGGTCATTGTGTATGTCCCATTTCAGGCTTCTTTTTAGTAGAGCAGAATCTAGATTATCTGCCCCCTATCAATGCAGGTAGTTTTACCTCTATCTCTACAGTTGTGTAGAGTTGGCACAGAGTAAGAAGCAGCAAAGTCATCCTGCAGATAAAAAAAGAGAACAGAATTGTAAGTTTGCATTATAAATAAAACAATTCTAATAACATTTGTTTAGAATAGTTACACTACTCCTGTAGAAACTACTCCAAGTAGTGATTCTTCGAGTCATTGTGGAAAAATAATAGAAACACGTTTTTTTCAGCTACATAAATACGAGATTAATGTTAATGCAACATTTAATGTTATTGCAAACGTTAAATGATGCATTTCAGAATTTCTGTAAGGAGTTTGATAAATATCTGTAAATTCTTTATTGCTTTGACTACAATGCTTGAAATAAATCAATTCAAATCAAATCAAATGTTTTTTGAACTACTGTTATAGGGCCTACAGCTCCTTTTTGCAGGTATTATAATTCACACAAGCCTTTATTTAAAAAGAAAAGATACTTTATTTGAGACTTACGAGCCGAAACCTTGCCAAGTCCATGTCACAGTGTCCTACAAGAGAGACAGATTGCAAAGCTTGCGGACGTTAATAATTATTTGTATTTCAGTGAGAAATATGCAGGTACACAGGGGTGTCTGTTTCAGAGCTCCGTGTGTGATCCACAGTACATTCTGGTAATGTTGCATTTTAGTCAGACATTCTTACCATTTTATTGGGGTAGCGAATGAGCACAGGCTGCACAGGGACACCTGGGATAAAAGCCCCTACATGACAAATTGCATTTATACAAAGAAGATGCATAAAAAATTAGAAAATGTAATAGACCAAGGTTAAACAAAAACTAGATGTAAAGCTTTTTCAAAAGAGGGTTTAAAAAGGGATGTAAAAGTTTTGCAACCCACTAAGAATATATGAATCTTGACTTGTATCTTGAGATTTAAGGGTATTTCACAACAGTTCAAGCCCATTTTAGACTTTTCCCAACTTTTACTTATGTCTTTATATAAAAGAAAAAAAAAACTGCTATTAGGCTGTAAACAGTGGATATTATGGTCGCTTGCAGACTGGCCAAAAAAGGAATCTTCTCCCCAGAACAGGACAGTTTTTGCTTTAAGATTTCCTGCATTTGTTTTATTACTTTTGTTTTCCTTTTAAAAGGACATGCACTATTGCAGATTTCCTGAAGACTACATTCTCCAACAGTGTGTGTGTGCGTGCTCGTAGAGGAACCAAGCTATTTGTTTACTATCCTGAATATTGATTAAAAAGGGAATTTGACAAATTTTGTCACGAGGGGGAATGAGGGAAGCACCCAGGCACAGAGAGGAAGAGGAGGCAGGAGGTTCCAGGAAACAGAATCTTTAATAACTAAACTAAACTAAACTAAATACCAGTGCAGCAGGCATGCAAACACGAAACTCAAATACACAAGAACGGGGAGACCTAAGACTATGGAGCAGCACAGGAGGAAGGGAAGGACAGGACTTAAATACATTCAGAACAGACAAAACACAGCTGGAAACAATGAGGGCAGATGGGGACCAAAAGTAGAACTCGAAACAACAACATAACAGGAAGACTTTCAAAATAAAACAGGAAACTCAACCCGAAACAAGACGAACACAAAAGACAACTAGAACCCAAAAGCACAGAAACTAAAATCGTGAAAAATTTACAATGTTAAGTAGAAGCTTCTGTGTTATTGCTGTTTTATCCTGATTGTTCCTGTCTATGTCTCTCCTTTAACTCCTTTTTATTTCTCTTTCTGAAAACGTCTTGCTTTTCAAAGGCCACAGTTGAAAATACTTTTTTTTTCTTAATCTGTCTTGCCTGGATAAATAAAGGTTAAATGAAAAATGTATACAGTTGCTGTCTGATGACATAATGTAAGTTTCCCACATTCACTCACTTTCAACAAAAGCAGAATCACTGACCAGCTGGTGGTTTTTGCTGTTTGGAAACTTGAATCCTTAACTAAAACCAGCCTCCTTCCAAAACAGCTTTAGAGAATCAACCCAGAGGTATCAGCTTGGTATTTTACAGGGGTGCAAGTGCTGCTGAAATTTTGAGGGTATAGCTGGTGCTCTGCTGATTCAAAGCGGGTAGTGATGTGTACCCATATTTTCACGACTATAAAGCGCACTTAAAAGTCTTACATTTTCTACAAACTGTAGGGGGCGCCTAATGTGTAGTTGTGGGACTTCGGCAGAGGAGTAGTAGAAGACGGCATGAGACCCACCTCTAATTTTTCTTCTACAGCTTTTTTCCACACTGAGTGTGTATGTGTGTGTGCTGAGTTCCCGCATGCCACACTCCCCTGTTTCCAAAAGGAGGGGGGCAGGCACTCAGCTAAGTGAGTGTGTGAGCGCGCATTTAGTTTGTGTTACTCAGTTAGGGAGAAGAGTAAGTTAAAAAAAGATAAGGTTTTCCTCCAAAAAAACAGAGACTGGTTCTATTTTGAACCCGCTCTGGAGGCTCTGAGGGTCCGAATGGGGAACTGAACCCCCGAAGCCCTGGAGAGGGTCTCCCCTGCAGTCAGAAACGTCATTGCAGGAAAGGTTCAACCCTAGCATGCATGTTTTACCAGTATGTTGTGTTAACGTGCCCGCGCCTTAACACCCGGTGCAAACACCCGAAAAATTATCCATAACTGAGCCGCCCTATAACCCGGTGCGCCCATGTATGCAGTTCTAATTTTACTCATTGAACTGCTTTTATCACTGCTCTTCATTTTGATTTTGATTTTGTTGTCAGAGCAAACCAACAGGGAACTTTTTTTTTTCCATTACTGTTTATCTTGAATTAAGTGTTTAGCTTTGAATGATCCGAAAACATAATGTTTGACTTACCTTGCTTAAAAGTGATGAGACATGATCGGTTTGTGCAAGTTCCCTCTGGAAATATCAAAACCTAAAGGAAAAATATGTTTGTTTATTTTTTCATCATGTGGTTTTTTATATTTTAAAAGAAATGATATAGACTATAGTGTGTTGTGGAAAAATGTTAAGTGAACATTATAATATTTAACTCTTTCTGTGACACTTAAAAAAAAGGGTGGTGAAAGTTTTCACTACTGACAGAAGAAGCTGAGGCCAAACCAACATCCTGCGTTGCGGAACTCAGGGGCTTCTCAGTTTGAGCGGCGAGTTTTGTGACAAACCTGTGGCCAGCGGCCTTCTGACTTGGCTCTGGTTTCAATCTCGTGAATTGTGTTCTTTCTGGAGTTTGGATCCTTCCTGGACACTAACACTGGCTGCATACAACGCAGAAACCCTGCAGGGGAAGCAAATGATCAGCAACACAGAGCAAAAATAAAAGATCCTACTTTTTTGGTCATTTTTCTCATACATGACCTCTACATGTGGATTGTTTTAAACAGTTAATTTATTTCTACTTAAACAAATGTGAAAAATGTGTTTAGATGAGAGCCAAAATGTGTCATTTAAACAGATATAAAGAATATCGATAATTAGCCTCTGTGTAAATGCAGAGCTAAACAGATAATTTTAATTATTTATTTGTACAACAGTTATCTTCAAAAAGTCTAGTCAAATGTTTGTGAATCCACATCAAAATCAAGTTTATCTTTCATCAATGAAACCTCCCTCAAAGGGGCAAAAACTTTAGTTCTATGTAGCTCAGTTTGATTTAACAACAACACAGAGAGGAAGTTTAACAGCAAGTAAAGTTTCCTCAAATTTCAACCCTCCCACCCAAAAAAAAAAAAAAAGGATTTCCTGCCTCGAACCCCAGTGACTTAAATAAAAAGTATCTTACTGCCAAAGATGGGTGTAGCGAGGTTCTCGACACGCGAGACGGTGGAGGGCAGGCCGGCGACTACGCACACAATCCCATCAAAAAAGGTTGAGTGGGGGGCCACAGCCAGGATAGGGGCCTCACTGCTGCTGACCTGTTTGCCCTTAATTATCACTCTGAAGCCCATGCAAAAGTAATAGGCCCTTCCCAAAGCAGGCATGACCCTTCGACACATGAATCTGGAGACAGAAAGTAAAAAAAAAAAAAAAAAAATTTAGTAAAGTGAGTTTTTTGCAGTTTCTTCTGCATCTCTCTTTGTATTTTTATTAAAAAATGAGGAGTGTTTTTAATTAAATAAATGTTAGTTGTTTAGAAATAAAAAAAGGGTTGCATCAATTGTCAGATGAATACAAAATTACTATTATATATCAGGGAATAACTAGACAAAACAAGAACAGAATTAAACATGTAAAGACAATTTTTATGTTTTATTTTTATTTTTTCTAATTAATTTTTATTTAAGTGAGACAACAGAGAGAAAACAAAACAACAAACAAACGAAAAAAAAAAATACTGGAAAAACAGATCTGACAAACACAGACAACTACCAATACTAACACACAAAACCAGGAGGTAAAAAAAAGGAAAATAACAAAAATAAAAAATAAATATTAAAAGTGTGTGTGTGTGTGTGTGTGTGTGTGTGTGTGTGTGTGTGTGTGTGAGCATGTGTGTGATGTAGGGACAACGAGAGAGAATTTCATCCACAAGCTTGAACTAACCGTCATACATTCTGCTAACTATACATATTTAAGGCTACATTATTAGAGAAACATATAGATAGATAGGAAAGGCTTGAGACATATAGAACTATGCATTCATTGTATTCTTGATACTAGAAAAGTCAGTAGCAGTAACAGTCACACACTAGAAATAATCCTCTTGTCATTATTACAAAAAAAAAGATAATAGTAATCTCAGATAAAACTTAATGTTCGTCTAAGAACTCAATAAAAGCTGACCATACAGATAGTGGTCCGGTCGTGTCAGTGGGAGAAGGTAATGAATTGGCTAAAGAAATGTATTCAATAAACACATTTTCCATAGACAGGTTTATGGTGTTCTTTGATTTCCAGCTCATGTTTTTTTAGCAATTGTTATTGCTACAAGAATAAATGTATTCTTAGACGGGTCAAGATTCAAATGAGATAATTCTAAAAGGTCTCCTAATAGACACAGTGAAGGTGATAAAGGGATGAGGCAGGCCAAGAAGGTAAATAAGGTTTGGGTAATTTCTTCCCAGAATTCTTTAATGGCTGAGCAGTCCCAAGTTGCGTGAATATATGTGTCCGAGGTATTTTGAGTGCAAAATGGGCAGATCTCTGAATCGAATCCCATTCTTGACATTTTCTCTCTTGTGTAGTGAATTCTATGGAGGGTTTTGCATTGTATTAGTTGTAAATTAGTGTTTTTTGTCATACTATAGATGATTTTATAGGATAGGATACCGATGGACTTAAGTTTATAATTTTATAGAGTTTCCACCAGGCATTGAGACTGGAAGCTATTGTTATTACTTTATAATATGGATGACTCTTGATAGATGAATTTAGAAATGGGATGTCTGAGATTTGGAGTTCTTTGCACCATTCTTTTTCAATATCTAACCAGATGGCATCTGATGAATTCACTTATAGATATATTGCAGCTTGTTAGCTAGCGAGTAATAGTAAATTTTAGGAGCGTCTAAGCCTCCCTGAGATTTGGGGTTTTGTAAGGTGGCTAATTTTATTTGTGGTGTTTTATTTTTCCAATAGAATTTTGTAATGATTGAGTCTAAGGATTTGAACCAGCTACGAGCGGGCTGCACTGGAACCATTGAAACTAAATAATTTATTTTAGGAAGGATTGTCATTTTAATTACTGCTATTCTGCCCATGATGGAGATAGGTAAATTTACCCAACGTTGCAGGTCATCCCTTACTGTTTTTAAGAGAGCGGTAAGGTTGAGGCTAACCAGCTCTGAGGGCCCTGAAGGAATTTTAATACCTGAATAGGTGATGTGATTTATGCATACCGGATTAGCTGATGTATGGGCTGTATTTTCCCATTTAGTTTTATTCAGTGGAAGGATAGCTGATTTGTTCCAATTAACAGAGTAATCTCCAATTTTTAAGGAATTGATCAATTAATTGTATAACTTCTTGTAATGATGATTGAGGATTTTGTAGAAACAATAAAACATCATCAGCGTATAAACTAATTTTATGGTGGGCTAGCGATGTCTGGATTCCGATTATGTTGAGGTTCTGTCGTATAGCTCCTGCTAATGGTTCAATAAAGAGAATAAATAAGGAAGGAGAGAGTGGGCATCCTTGTCTAGTTCCTCTATGCAACGTAAAGCTCTGTGATATAATACCATTGGTAGTTATTGGTGCATTGTAGAGAGTCTTAATCCAGTTAATGAATGGCTCCCCAAAACCACATTTTTCCATGACACTACAGAGAAAGGTCCAATTGACTTTATCAAAAGCCTTTTCTGCATCTAAGGTAGCTAAGATGGTGTCTTCTTACTGTAAAGTAGAATGATATATTAAATTAAACAGTCTGCGTGTGTTGCTAGAGGAATGTCTTCCTTTAATATAGCCAGTTTGATCTGGGTCAATTATATGGGGGGTTACTTTTTCAATCCTGTAACATAAGGCTCTGCTGATGATTTTTAAGTCTACATTAATAGTAGAGATTGGACAATAATTTGATGGGAGGGTTGGGTCCTTATTAGGTTTTGGGAGCAGAGAGATGACTGCTGTATTCATGTGTTTTGGAAGTATTGAGGTTTGTTTTATTTCTGTAATTGCTCTGATAAATAATGGAGGTATAATACTCCAAAAGTGCTCATAGAATTCAGCAGAGAGGCATCCGGTCCTGGAGATTTATTATTTTCCATGCCATTAGGTGCAGCTAGCAGTTCATTATCTGTTAAAGATTCATCTAATTTGTCCGCTTGTTCTTTAGTGAGTTGAGGAAGCTCAATACCATTAAGAAACAAGTTAAAGGCTTCTTGTCCAGTGTTGTTAGTAGAGGCATATATGTTTATATAAATTTCTCTGAATATTTTATTAATTTCTTGAAGTGAGGTTGTCAGCTTCCCAGCTGAGTCCCTTAAGGTAGAGATCATTGTTCTTTCTTTATTTCGTTTAATTTGGTTAGCCAAGTATCTACCTGATTTGTTTTCATGGTGTCATTTTTCTTGTCTTAATCTTTGAATTAAGAATTGTGTCTTTTTGTTTATTATAGTGTTTAATTGAACTCGATATTTTGTTAATTCCTTCTGTGTTTCTTCTGTTGGATTATTTGCATTCAATGATTTAAGTATTTTAATCCTTTGCTCTAGTTTCTTTTCTTCTTCTTTTTCTTTCTTCTTTTTATAAACAGAATATGATGTGATTTTTCCTCGTAGAACTGCCTTGGCTGTTTCCCACAACACTGTGTCATTAATTTCTCAAAAGGATGCCCATTCTTTCTCAAAATAACTATTAAATTCAGGATCTTTAAGGAGCGATGTACTAAATCACCCTCTGACACTGTGATTTTGTGTATCTAACGGGTTCCACTGAAATGTAACGGGAGCATGATCACTAACTATGATTGAATGGATTTTTAAATCTGAGATCTCTGATATAATGGAGTTGCTGGTTAAAAAGAGATCAATGCGAGAATAAGTGCAATGGACAGATGAGAAAAATGCGAACTCTCTGGCTTTGGGATTTTAAGCTCGCCAACAATCTGCAAGGCCAAGTTCATTCATGAACCGTTTTATTGTATTTGTGGATTCCCAATTACGTTTACTGTTATTATTGCTAGACCTGTCTAATGATGTATCCAGTGCGGTATTAAAATCCCCTTCTATAATAATAATTAATAATAATAATCCATTTTATTCAAAGTGCCTTTCAAGAAACCCAAGGACACTTTACAAAACAAAGGTTAAAAATAGACATTAAAAGCACAATAAATATAAAAAACTAACTCAAAAGTGAATTAGCTTGGGAAGGCAGAAATAAACAGATGAGTTTTGAGTTTCGATCTGAAAGTTGGAAGAGAGTCTATGTTACGGAGGTCAGGAGGGAGGGAATTCCAGAGTTTGGGAGCCGAGCAGCTAAAGGCTCGGCTTCCCATGGTGACGAGGCGGGCAGGAGGAACAGAGAGCTGAACAGAGGAGGAAGAACGAGAAGAAGAGAGTTCTTTGCACCATTCAAGAAGAGAACGAGAGGGGGCTTTGATATGGCTGAGGTCAGAGAGATAAGGAGGGACCAGGTTATGGAGGGCCTTAAAGGTAAACAGGAGGAGTTTGAATTGGATTCTGGAGGTTATGGGGAGCCAGTGCAGCGGGTGGAGAACCAGGGTGATATGACTGAAGGAGGGGCTTCTGGAGATGATGCGGGCAGCTGAGTTCTGGACCAGTTGGAGCTTATTGAGGGTTTTTTTGAGGGAGACCAAAGAGGAGGGAATTACAGTAATCTAAACAGGAAGTGACCAGACTGTGAACCAGGATAGAAGCAGAGGGGACGGTGAGGGAGGGGCGTAGACGATTAATGTTACGTAGATGGAAATGGGCGGACCGAGCAATATTATTGATGTGGGACTGAAAAGATAATGAGCTATCTAGAATCGGACAATAAAGAAATTTATTTAAGGTAATCATTAAAATACTGGTACCCTCTAATTTGAAAAATAAAGTAGAATATGAACAGAAGCTACTTTATATCTGTAGCGGGATATTTGCATGTCATTTGTGAAACTGTAGCATGTTCCTGAGCCTGAGAGCTGAGAGAAGCTTTGTTCTGTTTTGGGTGAAGGCCGATAAGTTTGAATACTGAAACCGCCCGTTTTTACCAT
The DNA here is from genome assembly GCA_023969325.1 of Oryzias curvinotus. Taxonomy (NCBI): domain Eukaryota; kingdom Metazoa; phylum Chordata; class Actinopteri; order Beloniformes; family Adrianichthyidae; genus Oryzias; species Oryzias curvinotus. The sequence continues at coordinate 19,420,770 of CM043708.1, forward strand.
TTTGATTAACAATGTAAGTATTTTTCTGTGTCTTTAACCCTAAAACATATAAGTACAAAGAACATCACAGATATTTTACGCATTACACTACATTTGAGGTTATAAAAAAAGAAACGGGGTCTTATGTTTTAAAATGCGTAGGATGACAAATCGTGTTTTCACTTCCGCCTCATTTCCTGCTGACTCATTCCCTTTCAAGGACTAGACGGTGGCTAATGGGGTAGATATGATCTTTTGAACAATGACTGCGGAAATCTTTGAAGTCACAGATTTTGTAGATATTTTTTGCATTAATTTGCAAAGTCAGTTGGTTTTGCAGTCTTATTGTGTCCTCTCATTTTCTGTTGTTCCTTTTATCAAACCTCTATCAAAAAAGTATTAGAGATGACAAAACCGCGTTCTGCAGCTACTCTGTTCATGCAAATGAACTTGATGCCGGAATACAGAAAGGTTCTAAAACAAGTTAGTGAGCATTTGTTGATTTGCTTGCAGTGTTGGTTTTTGTTTGCATAGACGGTTTATGCTAATGTCCAGTTGGAGTGTCAGCCAACTAATATCTTGTTTTAAGGAAAACAACTTTTTTTTCTAGGTAAGAGTATGTGTTTTCATAAGAATATGTAGAATTTCGAAATTTACTCTTGCATTTCACAACTAATAATCCAATTTAGTTCTCTGGTCATCCTATGTCAAAGAGTCGTTTTTTGAATTCATAATAAAAGTTAGTCTGACATGCAAACCCCTCTTAACCACTCTAATTATATTTGGATCTATTTACAAAAGTTTTCTGGTGATTTTAAACATCTGATAATTGTTGACATGGAGTGAGCCAACCCCCTTTACTTAAACTCGTTCCTAACATCCCCTCACAACCCCAACCTATTATTACAGGTGCAACAAAAATGGCGAGCAGTATTGTAGCTTTCCAGTCATATAGTTTTGAGCCACATGCCAGCTCAGACGAGGAAAACAAAGAATGGAGCTTGTGGCTTGCCGTAGTAGCTTTGACGTCACACCTATAAGCCTGTTCAAACATTTTTTTCCATCTGCCCCTAATACACAATAATTTGAATAAAGAAGTAATCAGAAATGCAATTTTAAGCTTAATTTTCTTTATATGTCCTCCATCGTGAGAAAAAAAATGTTAAGAACACCAAAAAAACAACAACACACGACTGGGTCTTTTAGTGTTTTGCCCAGTACCCCTAATGAGTTGTGGGATCCTCTCATCAAAAGGTTTGTGTATGTGTGTGGGATGTGGCTTGTATCCATAGTTACCGTCTCCAGCCTGTCATTGGCTCCACAGCTCCTTTCAGAGGATGCCCGAAGGTTATCATAAAGGAAATTGGCCAGGTCACCATCAGGACAAGGGAGATGAGGACGGCTCGAAGAGGGACCAGGAAGGTTCCTAAAAAGACACACTGCGTGGGAGGGGAGGGTGTGGAGGAGAGACATACATACACCAGAGTTATAAGCACATGATGATCCCATCATAATCCACAGCACCTCTCAGAAATGAACGTGATCACCTAGAATGCTCACAGAAGCGTCATTGTTTGAGCTGCAAGCCGATTGCTGCAGATTATATAGGCCCTGCTAACCGTGACTGTGATCTCACACATGTAACCTACAAAGCCCCCCGCAGTCTGCCTCTACCCACCCAGCTCAAACAGCGCAGTACTCACCTTTAGGACAGCGGCTCTGGACAGTCTGGTGTCTTGGACAAACGGGTTGATGACTGCAGGCAGCAGCAGGGATTGCTGCCTCGGCAACGCGAAGACTCGCTGCGGCGGCATCGCTGCTGACTGATCGGTCCTCACCAGGAAGATTCGAACACTTTCGGAGACGTGGTCATGTCATCATCTCACTTCCTCAAGCAGACGGCTTGTTCTCGTGCGTTCGCCCCGTGACCCCGCGGTAGAAGCGAAACACGCAACACGGCGAGAGCGACCCGCACACGCTACAAGCTCCGCCCCCAGAGAGGCTTTTACAAGTCCAGTCCATAATATTGTCTGTAAATGTTTTTTTATTCCCCTGCCCAAAATATTATTGTTATTTTTTTTATTCCTACAAAACATTTAAAAACATGACTGCACTTAAAAAGAAAAATACACTTAACAGAGTATAATTCTACTGACATATTTATGCACAGTTAATTAAAAAATATTAATAATAATTAAAAAAAAGAATAAAAATACGATAAACCTTTTTTTCGTCACAACTGAGCCACACGTGTAAGGTGCTGGTGTTCTGTCAGATATGCTGACTTTAAAATTGCAAGGAAATGTGACGTCACAAAAGATGTCAGGTGTTTTTGCAAGTTCCTACAAATGTCCACCAGGTGGAGCAATTTTACAAGAAATTTAGATTTGGACATCCACGAATAGGAAATACTTTCTGTAACTCTATTTGGGAGGCAAATTAGACTTGTTTGTTAAGCCTATTCTTTTTTTTTTTTTTTTTTAGAGTGCTTGCAACACAAAGTTTACATTGTATTTGCCATGTGGGAAAATAAATATATTCTACGTGTATAAAACATTACACATTCCTTAAAAAAGTGTGATCATCTTGTATCAGTCAATGAGTTTTGTTTGTTGTCAATCTTATAGATGACGTAAATGAGCACCGACTGTCATTTTTGTCTGTTTTATGATATTTTAAATTTCATCAAGCTATCCACTTGAAGTCAAGTCAACTGGAGTTTAAAGTAAAATACTTTAGGATTAAAAAAAATGAACAAAAGTCAATGCAAAGTACAGTAAAAACATATAATAAAACATTAACATAAATCTACTTTTCTACTCAATTTTTTTCTTAACTTTCTTCAAATAGAAAGTTATATATTTTTTCCATAACAGAAAAGGTTTGAAGAACTCCATGAATTATTATTATTAGTCAAGGTATTGATTTGTATTGTTAATAAATATAATGAACTAATACTGACCACTTTTAATCTCACTTTCCTAATAAATAAATGCTCAAAAACTGTCTTTTGGTTTGGAGATATTTTTTACAGATTTGTCACTGACCATTTAAACATCAACATGAAAACTAAAAAATAACCCTCCCCCCCACTCCAACAAAAAGAGTAAAGAGAAAACTATCGATCGTGCAAAGGGAATCTTTATCATCCTTGTCTCTTGTGGTTCATATTTTAATTAAGTCTGTTTATTTTTTATACAGTGTATGGGTATTTATTGTGTGTATTACAATTTACAAGCCTTCTCTCCAAATATAATTTGGTTAGCTTGGTTACTATTCCACACTACGGTAAATAATATATATAGTATTTTGTCTCGATCCGACCTGGAAACAATTATCCACGCTTTTATTTCTTCCCGTTTAGATTACTGCAACCCTCTTTTTACCTGTTTTAACAAATGTTCCCTAAACCGTCTTCAGTTTGTTCAAAACTCTGCAGCAAGGCTTTTAATTGGAACCAGCAAACGAACACACATTATCACTCTGTTGTCTGCTTTACATTGGTTACCTGTCAAATTTCGAATTGTTTTTTAAATTCTATTTTTCGTTTTTAGTCTTGCATGGTCAAGCGCCGACGTGCATATCTGACCTTTTCACCCCATACTCTTCGCTCGATCCTTGAGGTCTTCCAACCAAAATCTTTTGAGCATTCAAAAAACTCGCTTTAAGACTAGAGGAGATCACTCATTGCTCCTCATCTGTGGAACTCCCTCGTTGTATCAGATTGACTCCATCAAGTGTTTTAAATCTTAGGTTTAGATGTTTTTATTCAGTAGAGCTTTTAGTTGATTTTAGTCCTTGCTTTGCTACGTTTTACTGTGTTCTGTTTTATTATTATTGTATTTGATTACCTCTCTGTGTTTTGATTTGATTTTATGCTCCTTTTGTAAAGCACTTTGTGATTTTGGGAAAAGTGCTACATAAATAAAAATATTCTTTTCTATTCTATATAGAGAGAGATTTTACCAGTTATTCCATTTTTTGTACATTTCCTGATTATTGTACCACACTTTTTGTCTTTTTTAAGATTGCAACCTTAAAACCTTCCGAACTTGTTTCCTTCATTAATGAACAATTAGATACAATGCTTTATATCAGATCAAGAACTTCAACTTTCACAAGTTTAACAATTGTTTATTCTGTCTGGTATTTATTATTTGGTCAATAACTAAAAACAATTTTGATAAAAGTTCCTCTCTGTCTGCTTTGACACATGATGTAAAGTTGATTGTATTGTTTATCTTTATTGATGACAGTAACAAAGTGCACAAGAGATAAAACAACAAAAAACACAAGTATATTCCAATAAAATCAAGAAAGAAACATAAAAAACATTAAGTAAACAACTTTACCCAAGTACCTTCGTCATAAATCCATAATGTACCAAACCTTTAGAGTCTTTTTGAGGCAACCCGTGCCGTTAAACTGTACCATTAGTTAAGGTAAATACATCATGGAGATGCCATGGCAGTAAGTGAACTTTCAATTGTGCAATTTTCTTGTAGAGTTCAATGCAAAGTGCCAACCAAACATAGAATAATGTGTGCCTGTGAATGCAACTTTCTGACATCCTGTTGGTAATACATAGTCCTTTCAGACACAGATACACAAAATCTAAAACACAATATCTATATGTAGGACTACATGCATAAAGCATTCTCTAAAAGCACCACTTTCGGTCACATTGTGCAAATTCATTTTTGTAAATGTTTTGCTCAACAATGAGAAAATGAAATAAAAAAACATACATAAAACATTAAAAAAGAAAATTGAAAAATCTTTAGAGAACGTAAAGTCTTTATATTCTTTAGGTAGGAAATTAGCATGAATGGGCAAAACCCCGCAGCACATTACAGTGCTGTGGTTAATGCAGTGTGGACATGCCTGATGTCTGACTTTCTAACAAGTATTTACAGAAAATAATAAAACAAGGGGGAGAACATTTTCAAAAATCTACATCAATGTAAAATATATGCATATGCTAAGCTAATGTATAAGGTCTTGAGTTGCCATTTGTTGAAAATATTGGTTATACAGGCCAGAGGAACATGTGTCCCAAAGGAAGCTTGCTTAGAAAAGTGTGCACTGTGCCAACCTCAACTCGTGTGATGCAACAGTGAGGACTTAATGTTAATACTTAACATCCAAGCCAGTCTGTCTTGATTTCACCCAGCTTGACAATCTTTAGGGTGTTGTCTTCCAGTTTGAAATAGTGGTTTCCTTTGAAGAAATAGCTGTAATCTGTAATAACCAGAAAAAAGAAATATGTTAAATGTAATAATGTAATGTGTGAAATTGTGGCAGAATATTCAAAATGAGTCAGTCAAAAACTGTTCAGTTGATTAGTTTATGTGGACCATTTATACTAATGCTTTCTGAAACAGTCTGGTAAAAAAAACACACAGGTGTCAAAATGTGACAAATAGGCATGGTTTCACTCTGTCTGGATATTGTTTGAATTCTTATGTTTGAACCCACTTTTTGGGCATTTATAATCCTGAATGTTTAATTTCAAGTATATTTAGGCTATGTTTACAAAATAAAAGTTTGTTTCTATTCATGGGGTGAAAAAAAGAATGCCTTCACCTTGTTTTGAGCCACGGGATATGCATAATAGCCTTTGGAGATAATAAACATATTTCATTGTTCAATTTGTTTTAGCATTTTGAAAACCCTGCAGAAATAAGGTCCAAAGTTTGTGTGTAAAAGTCACCAAAAAGCTTCTGAAAAAAATCATAAAAGTGTTGGGAACCTAAATGTACAATCAGGGTCTGCTGAGGCAAAGTGGAGCTTCACATTCCCTAAAATATGCAAATGGAGTTTCGTACAGAGACACCTTTGTGGAAGGTCTCAAACTTGCTCTACATTAATGTGTGAGGAATGAGCAATTTGTGCTAACAGCACTGTGTGAACACTAAGCAGGCACTAATGGAAAAATCCCAAGTCAAAAGCCCATCCAACCTCTGGACACACAGCTGACCCAGCTTTGAAAAAGGGGTTTTCTTTTTAAAGCGCTACTTAGAAATAATTTGCTATCTCATCTAAGGCTTTTAAAGGAGATGATTGTACTCTTGATTTAAAATTTTGGGGTTTGGTATTGGAGTCAGATGTTTACACCAAATATACCCTTGGAATCAATGGTTTAGATTATCTTTATAATGTATTTTGATTTATTTCCTCATCATGATGACTGTGTGGGGTTTATTTAGCTATTTATTAAATCTGCTCATTTTTAGGGATGCTGTCTTTTGATTGACAGTGGGGGGACACAAGGGGGGCTTTCAACAGAATGAAGTAAAGTCTTTGTGCCATTCACGCCTTTAACAATCATCACTTTATACAGGTTTATACAGTCAATAATTCAGACTACATTATGGAAATGAAACTTTGGGAAAAGTTTAAAGCCCAGTCCATTGAAATAATCCTCAAACAGATCTTAAATTGTCTTTATTTAACATAAATTTTATTCAGGGCATATATATGGCTTTTGCCAAAAGTTGTAATTAATATGGAATAATGGCTGTGTTCAATTATTAGTGTGATATCTCTATAACATGTTTATGGCATTTTTCTATATTGATTTGTGTATGTTTCCCAAATAAATATTAAAGGGTAATAATGTATTTTCTACTTATCCTTTCATGCATTTTAGCTGCAGTGTATTATTCCAGAACATCCAAAAGGAAGAAAAAAAAAACAGCTGCTTATCTGCTCACAACCAATTGAATAATTGACTCAGCAACAAGAAGCAGCTGTTCTCTCACTAACTGTCCTGTCTTCCATCACAATTGGCTCCAGAACCTTTTCCCTTTGCTGTTTAACATCTGCACATATCTGTGGAGTCAGCTCTTTGGAACATTTAGCCTCTGGCAAGGCGGCAACAGTGCTCCCCTGCATATCAGACTTTATCTGTCAGAGAAAAAAGTTCCAGACAGGGCGCACTGACTTTTCTTTTAGTCAAAGCAAAAAGGGGAGAAAAAAAAAGCCCTTCCATCAGTAAACTAGCATGTATAACACAAACAGCAACAATCAACACAACATAATCAAGGTCACAGACATTTCTTTCCAGTTCTCTATAACCTAAATAACTTTGGGAAAAGTTCCACCTCTGCTTCCATTAGCATTGCTATAACATTTGGACATGGTGTTTTAAGGTTCATAGAAAAGAATGGTTGCTGAGACTAAATTCTGTTTGTGCAGATTCAAATGTATACTTAAAAAGATTTACGATAGTATGCATAAAATAAAGTCTGTTCTCGATGTTTTTTGACAATGTGACATTAATCTTTTAACCTTCATTGTTCAAATGTGGTCATTTATGAGTGGAAATTTGTGTTGAATGATTTCTAGGAGCATAAGGATACAGAAAAAATCCCTTTTAGAATATAAAGTTTGTTTGTATTTTTGTTTAAATCTACAACTCTTAATTTAAGCAAACTGTCAAAATCTACACATTTTAAATGGTTTGTTACCAATGCCGTTAAGACTGAAGGCAGAGTCAAGGTCATCTGGGATGCCATTCCAGGAATCAGCAATAAGTTTGGGAAAGCCAGGGTCCATGGTCTTTCTGTCTTCATCATACCTGTAAGCATATAAAAATGACATAAATAATCGAGCAACACAACTTAAGTCCAAAGCTATGTTTACACCATCCTCAGCGAAAAGGCTGTGTAAACGTATGTAAATGTGCTTTCGGGCTTCTGCATACAAAACATATGTGACAGGTTGAACTTTCACCAATCAAGGACTCAGACGTCATGTCCCTTTTAACCGTTTGAAAATTGGTTATGGAGAAAAAATTAATGACTGCATTTTTTTCTCCCTGTACGGAATTATTATTTATTATAATTATTAATATGTCTAATTATCCTAAGTTTGATTAGTTACTGTATGAATGTACAACTGATGATTATATTGCTTTTGTGTATTATTTATACTACATTGCTTGAAATAAACCATTTCAAATCAAATCAAATCAAAAAATTATATGACACCAAGTCTGTCATATATCGGAATAAAGCTGTGAAAGAACTATGTTGCACCAAGCCTCTTCCAACTGTAGGTGGCGGACATGCGCTAGTATCAGGTAGCGACAGTCCAGTGTGAGCAGCATGTGCTGAACATGTGACACACATTCTTGAATGCATAGTTTTAAAGTAGCATAATAATCTAAAAGACTCTGAATCATCAACATGAAAAAGCAGTTGCGTTCTACAATACAGCCTTTGTCAGAAAACAGTTTCAAATAAAAGGTGCATAGCAAGATTCACTATGCTGCTTGTTTTCCAAGTAGCTTTTGTCATAGCAGCTTCTGATTGGCTCGATTCAGCTGATTCAGGTACCGGTAATCAGCTGTGGTTAGGGTTTGAATATGTGGAAACATGTAGACGGTTGTCCTCAGGACCTGAAATTATCCACCCTTACGTTTGAAGGTTCTAAAGCTCACCTCCAGAATTTGTCTCCAGAAAATAGGTAAGTCTTCCTGTTCCTTCGGAAGTTAAAAGCAGCGTCAATATGCTGCACATCATCGGGGAGGTCAAGGTGGGAGAGTCTTCTAGGATAGCCACTCTGCAGCTCATCAGCTCTGTAAACCCACAACTGATTTCCTGGGAGACAGAAGACAAAATGTAAATTGATTACAAACCACTAACTACCATGGTGGAATATTTTCTACAGATGAAAAACACATATTACCGACATTTCTTCTGCTTTTAACATTTCAGCGAGCAAAAAAGGGCTGACCGAATGGGAAACATTTGCTAAACTAGTAAAGACAAATCTTTCAGTCTCCCTGAAAGAGTGTAGTGTTTCAAAATTGAGACATTAGTGTTTCCAAATTACCAGGTTAGCATTTACTTCAGTTTTTTTTTTTTTTTTGGTATTTTAATACATACCTGCGAAAAAGACAGTTTTTTCCTCCGCCGGGTTTTCATAGGCAGCATCTATCTTGGCAGGCAGATCTGGCCAGTAGGTGGCCACTAGCAACGGGCCTTTGGGTTTGCTTCGGAAATTGACTGACCTGAACAGGAACCTGACAGGGGGAGAGAGTGAGAATGCGTAAGGAATAGAGGAGAAGGGCTGCAGATGAAATCAAAGCCCGATGGAAAAAGGAGTAGAGAAGGTTGGAGGGAAGGCGGGGGTAACGTGTGTGTCTGTGTAAATATCTGTGTTGTAGAGGTTAGTGCTGGTGCTTCTCTGCTTCAGCCCGCCACAATGTCCTGATTCATAAGCATCTGGTTCTCGTTAGGACTAAGGTTGCAGACGCCAGCGGAATATGACCCATCTTGCCGTGATTTCCAATAAACAGCTGCGCAACAACAGCAGCAAAGTCCCCAAATCTTTTCCACTGACCTATTTTTTAACAAGAAAAATATCTGCTGGTAGCAAACTTAAGTGCCATAACAATATAGAGCAAACTAGAACATAACTAGCACATGTCCAAACACACAGAAAGAACCAAACATTTCATTTATCAGAATTAAAATTAGGATGCAGACCTGCCAACTGAGAATCCAGGAAGTTAAATGTTTTAAATGTGTGTTTAGGGATCAGTCTGCAGAGATTATTTTTAGTCTTATGACAACACATAATAGCTATGTTGGTTCCTGTGTTAAATATAGCAGTTTCACAATAGATACTATGTAGTTGCACACAAATAAAAACCATCATTTTCAACTGGTGTCATTTTTTAAGCACTTTAGTGCACAAGCTGTCTGGATCACTTCTATACATATGCACACATTAAGAAACTTGATGAGGTATATACACGTAAAGTTAAATTTAGATGTTACTTATGGATGCTTACATTTATTTTTAGAGCAGTGTACTGTAATGTTATTACCCAAAACAGACTAACTGGCATCTATTTTTTTCTGTCTAAAGACTATGACACTATATTTTGCAGAATATGGTCAAATATGGTGCATTTTATCTGATGAGAATATGTCATGCCCAAACAATATCCAGATGCTCTTCAAGTATTAATAAAGGCCTTTATATTATAATTTCCTCTTCTTTTCTGTTCACTCTCCTCATATCAGATAAAAAGAAAAGAAGACATGATGTGCCAAAGGGCTGAGACAGAGAAAAATAATTAGGAAAGTGTTTTTCAACCACTTGTGATACTTTAGAAATTTTATCTTTTTTTATTGTTTCTGTCATGTCCTTATATATTGTTTTTTGTGGACATATAAACAACTAAAAATAAGATAGATATTAAGTTAGTTACAGCCTTTACATGGATTTGTATTGATTAAAGAGTTGATATACAGTGAGTGAAAACAGTGAATGGCAGTCAACAATTCTGCAAGTTGTCCCACTTTAAAAGATGAGAGAGGTCTGTAATGTTCACCGTAGATGCAGTTCAACTGTGAGACAGAATGTAAGGAAATAATCTCCAGAAAATAAGAATTGATCTAAAAAAAGCAGAACTTCTGTCCCTCACAGACATGCTATTTCTTCTTTGGGAAGCTCTTATTACTTTCACTCATAACATATAATAATGCCACCTGTTTGAAAGACACATGACTAAACCCTCAAACAGTCAGGCTGCAACATTTCCACCATGACCAAAGCCAAAGAGTCAAAGAGAACACCAGGAACAAGACTGGGATGAACCAATCAACAATATACAAGCAACTTGGTGAAAAGAGATCAACTGTTGGAGCAGTTATTGAAACATGGAATATGTGCAAGATCACTGACCATCTACCTCCACCTGGGACTCAATGCAAGATGGGGTGCAAAAGATCTTGAGAACAATGAGAAAACAGCCCAGAACTACACGAGAATACTGGTCACTGACCTAAAGAAAGCTGGGACCACAGTAACAAATGTTACTATTAGTAACACACACTGATGTTAGGGATTCAAATCCTGCAAAGGATTAAACCAAATTAAAAATTAAACCTAATTAAACCAGTACACGTCCAGGCCCTTCGAAGTTTCTCAGATACCATTAAGATTAACCATACGCGGAATGGGAGAATGTCATGAGGGAGACCAAATTGGAACTTTTTGGATATAAACTCTCATCACTGTGTATGGAAGGGGATTAATGCTGAGTTGCATCCCAAAAACAAAGCAACCATTGTGAAGCATGGGGGTAGAAACATCATGCTTTGAGGTTGCGTTTCTGCAAAGGGGACAGGACAACTGATCTGTATTAAGGAAACTATAAATTGAGTCAAGTGTGGTGAGAGTAAGGGCAAAAACGTCTTTCCATCGGTGAGAGCATAGAGAACCTACCTCTTTGAGCACAACACCTTACAACAATAGTGACAACGTAAAAAAAAAACATTTTGAGGTTTTGGAATGTATTCGAACCTCAATCCAATAGAGAATCTATGGAACAATCGGAAATAAAAAAATATTTTTTACATAATTATAACTGTAGTCATTGTAGAATCCTTGACAGAATAATATGTTTGTAGTATTTGAATGTTTTAATTTACTCAAAGCAATTCATTCATTATGCCAAACTATAACTCTTTGGTAAAATTATTTCAAGATAAACTTTAGCATCAGCTATTTGTCGGTGCATAAGCATATAGCCTTATGTACCAGTGATGAATCTAATAAGTATTTTGCTTCTTTTAGACAGACTCTATAATGGGCTTTTTCTTAAGCCCTGTGGTAGACCTACACTTTCGCGCTTGACTCACTCTTGCATCTATTACTCACTGACTGCATCATGTTGGATTTTGCTCCATAACAGACATGCACTGAGTCAGCAGAAAGAGGGACGGCCCTCTTACAATGTGAAGAGTCAACTGATAGCCAGGAGAGCACACATCTTTCAGTAAAGCTATAAAACGTTGCCCGTACCAAAACTTTGCTGCAACTATTGAGTAACTATTGAGGAACTCATTGTGCGAAAACAAGCCCATACACTAACTTATTTTTTTTTTCTTTCTTTTGGGGTTGGGGGGGGGGGGGTTGGGGGGGGTCCTCAGTTCATGTCAGTACAAGAAGTCTGAATTAGAATGACTTACACATCAATGATACTGGATCCACATACAACCAAAAGATTTCAACAGAGAGCTATCATAGTATTATTGGAACTGAGAAAGAAGATTGGACGATGGGTTGATGTGCAATGACTACTTAAGGTGAAACACGGTTAGACAAGGACTTTTTAACCCTTTAACCACCTGGATTTAACCGACAAGACCAGACAAATGGTAATTTGTCAAACTAATATGTGTCTGCAATGGTTATTATGAGACCAAACAGATTTAGGCCACCATATTTTGGCTGCATAAAGTAATAAAACTAAACTATTTGGATGTTTGTGTTCCTGTGGCTCAGATAGAAAATTCATCTAAGCTTCATCTAGCAGACTCCAAGGATTTGGACCAGCCTTTGCCTCACATTTCAAACTCCACAACCTGCCCTTATTTTTTAATCTGATGTATCCAACAATCTCAGAAGCTCAGAATATTTCACAGATATGCATGTCATCTTTTGTCCTTTGATCTGGAATACACATGCTTCTTCAAAACGAAATCAGCATTTTCTGTTTCAAACATGAAGGCCTTGGTGAAACATTTACCTGTCTTTGAAGAAAAAGGTCTCTCCTCTGATTTGTGCAACAGCATCAAAGACAATTGACTCTTTACAGATGTCCATTGGAGTGACAGGACCTTGGGTTGGGGGCAAAGGCTTGTCTGTTGGCACACCTGTTATAAGAGTGATCAGAATGGTATATAAAAAAAAAAAAAAAAACTAAACACTAATTGTTTTTTGAGCCACATAATTTTTAAAAAGCTATTTCTATTGATACTACATTGACTCTCACCATAAAGTTCCTGAATGCCTTGAATATCATCCTGAGGAAGCCTGAAGTCTTTGGTAAAAGTGTAAACTGGAGCCATCAATGCACCAGGGTCCTGAGAGTGCTCCAAACCAAGGGCATGACCAAATTCATGAGCTGCCACCAGGAACAAACTGTAACCTAAACATGTTTTCATCAGTTAGTATGAGCCATATTTTGCATGTTAAAGGTTAAGCAAGTTTCCACAAACACGCAACCAAACATGAGTAAAAAAAATCATTTATGAATAACATACAGAATAAAATACTTCAGATTAGAGCCTGCCATACCTTGGTCAGGACAGAAACCCCACTTCCTGTCATCATCATAGCTTTTGGTGGTGGCACACCACATCTTGCCATCGCTGCGCCCAGAGGTAGTGCAGGAATCATAAGTGTCTCCCAGAAAGGTGAACGGAAAGACACAGGGGGATCCCTCCCCATTCCCTCCCACTGTTGACATTGCTAGAACGCAAACAAATGTACTGAATCTGAGCATCAGTTTTTGAAGTTTGGCAGATTATGAACAGACTCATTAAACAAAAATGTTAATGCAGTGAAACTCCGTCTGTATTGTGCTGAAAAATGAGAACGGAACCATGAAAGCAGCTGGCACTACACAAATAACATCAATAAATAATCCACTGAGCACATAACCAAACACTTGCCAAAAAGTGGGGGGTTCTTTTATGAAAAAAAAAAAAACTAAACATTTTTTCCCCACCAATCTGGCAACACAGTTCCTTCATGTGCTCCTTTACAAAGATACTTCTCAAAAGTTTTGTAAAGCCACATTCCTGTTTGAAGAAATACCACTAAAAGCCTCAATGATAATGCAACTCTGTCTATCTCATTCCCTTCTGCTTTTACCTCAACCCCCAAAACCAGCCCCACTGACAGAATGGAAAATAAGCTCCAACGCTCCACATTAAAATACTTTCACAGCTACTCAGCTGACCACAAGCAAACCCAAAAAAAAAAAAGAAAAACAGCAGGAGAATTCCCTTCACAGCAGCAATGGGCACAGCACCATCGTAACATAGTATTATTTCTATATGCGTTAACTGAAAAAAACTGCAACAATGTGCAAACATTTACTGAAGCAAAGACCACCCAAGCTTTAGCCTTCAAGACTGTTGGAGTATGGAGTGTTATGATAGCACACAAACACACAGATGACATTTAGTACCAGTTTCAGGACAGAAGCCATAGGATGTGTCCCGGTCGTAGTCCTCGGTTGTGGCGCACCAGCGGTAACCATCATCTCTGCCCTCAGTGGTGCAGCTGTCATACTGTTTCCCCTGAAAGGTGAAGGGGAATTTACACGGAGCCCCATCTCCATTCCCTCCCAGGGTGAACAACACTGTGAAGGAAAGTTACACACATTTAAGCTTTCATAAGAACTTCATACTATAGCATGCATTATATTTTTAAAGATTCCAAAGGACACCAATGCAACACGACAACCTGTAACTGATGGTGGAAGACAAAATTGTTCAGAAAGCAAAAAAAAAAAAATTACCAAATTGATCAACAAAGTAAGTGGATTATGAAACAACAGGCCTCTCTCGTGTTCAGATTATTATCTTTGGCAGTCAGTTTAAGTAACATCAGGATAACGTTAGGGCTGCTTGCTGCATTGTAACTCAAACAAAATGCTTCACAGTCCTCCATGCTGTAAAGTGGGGCAGCAACTTGGAAGCCGATCTCCTGTAATCCACCCACAATGAAAACTAGTGTCCTGGCATTACCAGCCTACTTTCTTTCCATCCAACACCAAAACACCGCTTTAAATACCACCATCATCTGATATGCGACTTTACTAAGCAACTCTTTAAAATAAAAATAAAAGCCATCTAAAATGTTAAGTAATTTAAATCTTAAATGTAAACAGGAAGCCATATGTTAGCAGACATTGAAGTAGATGGGTTTGAGAAATGGGGAAACAAAGTAAAAGCTTACACTCGTGGGGACAGAAGCCGTATTTTCCATCTTCATCAAAGTTGTAGGTAGTGGAGCACCACAAGAAGCCGTCGTCGCGGCCCTGAGCCGTGCAGCTTTTGTACTCGGTGCCCATGAAGAGGAAGGGGAATTTACAGAACTCCCCATCAGCGTTTCCAAACTTGGCCTTGACCACTTGAAAAGAGAAAGCTAATCATTCATCATGAACTGCATTGCCAAATAGTTTTTTTAAAGCCTGGACTCAATTTCTCTCCTCAGCCTCCAGATGGTTGCAGTTTTGTACAACTAAAGGTGAAGTTATGGCGCCATATTTGGATTTAATCGGGGAAACATTTTCATTTTACCTTGGCCCTCTCCCAGAGTCCACTGCTCATCGTCATCAAAGTGGGAGTCACCCCCGATTCCTCCCCCTGGGGCAAAGGCATGAGCCAACAGGCCATCCTTTCCATCAAAAGGGTAACCGTCTCCATGCTCTATTGATATGATACAAGCATAAAATTAAAATACATTTTGCAATGGTATGAAAATCCTTTTCTGATATTGTGATGCTTGAATGATCTTTTTTTGTAATTCCTGGATACTTTATTGTAGTTGACAAAAAAGTGGCAGAAAAACAGTACAGCAGGCAATTACCTTTTTTTCTTTTTATCTGAAATGACCTAAAGTAACATAAATATTCACATTAATTATCTTTTTTTGCATTCTAAAGTTTTTGGAGGCCGATGTTTTACCAGCCCACTTTCTGGTTGGTCATTTCCTATTATTTTGACTAAAGATTTTATCTTTTTTAAGCAGCCAACAATTTCAAGTGGTTATATTTGTACATTTGACATTGTTGAGCACATTCAGCACTTGTTTCTATTAATAAAGGCCCATTTTCCCCATTTTGTTGTTGTTTCAGCCCATTTGCACAGGCATGGCATACCATTGCGACCAAAATTGATCATGATGTCTGCTTCTCCGTCCATGATGCGGGTGAAAGAGAGTGGCGTGACGTCGCTCCACACTTTAAAGGCTCTGTAGAAAGCATCATTTATGACTTCTTCATCCAGGTCAGGACTGTATCCCAGGATTCTGCAAAGGTGAAAAGAAAAGACAAAAACCAGAAGGGAAAGTATAAAACGAAAGAGCCAAACTAACTTCTTTAAAGACCAATTCCAAGAAAAGTTGTGTTTTTGATATGTTTTTGTAGAATATTCACACATATTAAGAAAATTAAGCTCAAAATTGTATTTTTGTCTTTTTCTTTATCCAGGAGCAGATTGCAAATTCCTGCTCTGCTCTATTCTGATGTATCCATCTGGAGAAAAATAGATCCGCGTAGGTCTTTGTTTTCCTCGTCTGAGCTGGAATCTGGATCAAAACTCTATGGCTGGATTGCTTGGCATTTCTCTTGCACCGGTAATGTTAGGTTCAGGGTTGTGAGGGGCTATAAGTTAGAGCAGGGGTGTCAAATTCATTTTCACTGAGGGCCACATCAGCATAGTAGATGTCCTCAAAGGGCCAGATATAACTTATCCATATAACTAAATGCAATGAAAAATAAATGTAACTACTCCTTAATGATAATCAACTCATTGATTTATTTATTATAACTTTTTAAAGTGACAATTACAGTTGCTTTGAAAACATATGTTTGCTTGTTACTCTAGCATAAATCCTTTTAAATTTGATTCTGTCAGGTTAGGTTATATGGAAAGTGTTTAAGTCCTAATGTATAGTTGCCCAATCTGACATTTCATATCCCCCTAGATATGAATAAATACACACCATTTTTATTTTAAGACATTAAAACCGTTTATGTTCTAGCGGGCTACATAAAATGACATGGGGGGCCACATTTGGCCCGCGGGCCTTGAGTTTGACACATGAGTTGGAAGGAGAGAGTGTAAACAGATGGGTAACGGGAAGTTGAGGAAGGGTTGCTCCACAGTTGCATCCACAACTAAGAGATTTCAAATGAACTACTGCTGCTCTGCAGAAACTGTCCCAGAAAACGAAACAGGTTTCTTCAATTTTGATTAAAAACAGCAAATTTGTCATTTAAAAACCTCATGGAATGCTTTTAAAATGGATCACAAAAGTGACAAAAAGCAAGCTTAATCTGTACATATTTCCTAAAATCATGCAAACACAGATGGGCAATAATAGCACGAGTCGTCTGTGAGCTTTTAGCTGCAAGCCCATAATCTTGGTTGTCTGCCTTCAAAGTCCTCTCTCCTGAAAACCAGTCATAACTGTTATTGTCCTTGACAGTCTGTCCTTTAAGCACAAAGGCAGACTGGCTGAAACAGTCAGGACACACAAACCCGCATTTAGAAATAAATGGTGTTTGTATTTTATTTCAAAAGAACAAAAGCAGGGGGGGGGCTAACACATACTGCGTAGGAATGTTGTGGGGAGAAGGACATAAACTAACTGGAAACCCCTTTACCCTTTAAGGATGGGGGCGGGGTGAACTGGAAGTTACAACAAGGGTGGGGTGTGTTTAGAAGGGGGTGGGGGGGGCACATTTTACACCATCCTGAATGCCTTGGTTTATGGGCATGACATGGAAGAAAAAAACTGTTTAGTCATTTTTTCCATGCACGTTGAGCAGAAGAGTTAGTGTTTCAGGATTCTGACCTGTAGGTGATGTCCTTCTTCTGCCATTTGGGTTTATTGTGGAAGAAGTTGTAATTTGCAACATCTGGAACTCCACAGCGGGGCTTTTTCATGATTGCCACAGTTTGAGCATCTATCTCTCCAGTTTCAGGCAGAGTGAAGAACTTCTGCATTTTCTTCAGGGTGTCTTTGAGCACCATGAGGTTGCAGCTGTCTTGTGGACATCCATAGAACTTATTCAGATAGTCCTGCAAGTTGAAGGAAGGACAATGGTCATGCATCCAGGTGCTACAAATACTTCAAAAAATATTCATAAGGCAACTCCGTTTTGCAGAAATAATACCACAATGCATCATGTTTGAGGGAAAAACAAACTCACCAGAGCAACTTCTTTGTCTGTTTTGGGGGTGTCGTCACCGGGAAATCTTATTATTGGAGAAGGACGCGCATTTGAGAGCTGAAGGACGATGAAAAGAAGCACAAATACTTTTAAAACTATTCGACGACCACTTCTAACTATCGGGGTTGTCATTTTTACTCGGTTTAAGTTAACGCTTAGCTCGACTTCTGCTGAAAGCTGCCGCCTGAGTTGCAGTTCCCTCAGTCAGTCAGCTCGCCTCTGCAGGACTTCTCTCTCTCTTTTTTTTTTTTTCCTTAACAGCTCCGAACTTCAGGAGTTCTGCTTACTCCAGCGATTTTCTCCTTTCCTCCTCCTCCTTCTGACTGCGCAGTCTCCTCCACGTTGGCCAAGGGCTCTGAGAAGAACAACCGGTGGAACTTCTTTATTCTGATCAGACTCAAATCGGACAGTTTGAGAGAGAGAGAGAAAAAAAAGCCCAAATAAATAAATGCACCTTGACGCTTTTTCTTACTTTGGCTGACAGTTTGTAATCGAGAAAATATTTACTTTTCGTTTTCACTATTAAAACAGAAGCATATCCATATCAATATTCGTACATAATTCTAATAATAATAATAATAATAATAATAATAATAATAATAATAATAAAAGTTACACTTACTAACACACATGCACTCACACATGCATGCAGTTTTATCGCTGTAATGTGACTCATATTATTCTCGTGTGTCACGTTCTCATTGTTGTCCCACAGAGTGGCAATAGTTTATCCATTTTCTTACATTACTCCTGCACGTTACATGCTGCAATTAAACCACTCTCCTTAAGTAGAATCGTCTTATTTCAAACAGAATTACATAACAACATTACTGTTTTCTATCTGTTCCAGTAGAATCATTGAAGTTTACTGGCGGCAGTTGTCAAGAATTGCTTGCAGCTGTCACCATTAAGCAGCGACGACAGGATTATTGCACACAGAAAGGAGCTTCCTTTCTGTTTATCTGAATAAACTCATTGTTAATGGAAAAAAAAAAAAAAACCCACAAAGAGCTGCTACAGCGACCCCTAGCGGCAGACAAGAACATTAGATAAAATGGCCAGTTTGCAGCACAGTAGTAGTTGTGGTGCTATGTTGACCTCTGGTGGCAGATTGCTACACGTGTTCAGGAGGTGCCAAACCACTTGGATCAATCTTCAAAAATCTTTGTTTTTTTCTGAAAAAAAATATTTGTGTTTCAGCATTCTGTTATATTTCGACGGAGTATTAGGGATTCCATAAAAACATACTATATAAATTAATATATCATCAAACATCAAATTAATATATCATCAAACATCAATCACAAAGTGATTAACCTTTTGGTTAATCACTTTGGAAACTGAGAAAAAAAAGTATGTCATTTGATTGTGTTCCTAATAAAAATATAATGAATTGGGAAAATTACAAAAGAATAACGCAAATGTCAGAAATAGAAATACGTCATTTTGTTGTGTCTTTAGGCGGAAATGAGATGCGGTCAAAACAACATAAGTGGAGCGGAGGTTTCACAGAGTTGGGATTCAAAAATTGGAGATTTAGGTTATTGAATAACAGTACAGCATAAAGAATAAAAAACAAAAACCAACAATACCTTTTTTGACTAAACACATAAACTTTCACCGGTGAAATTTTTCAGATTTGACAGAAAACAACCTGCGTTGGGTTGTAGATGTTTTTTTTTTTTTTTGGTAAAAACAAAAACAAACACACACACATGCAATATATATATATATATATATATATATATATATATATATATATATATATATATATATATATATATATATATATATATATATATATATATATATATATATATATATATATATATATATTATATATATATACATGCACATACATACTGCATATTGGCTGACATACATAGTGCTACCCTCTGGTGGCTGAGACTGGCCTAGCACCACTTCGCCCTTGGAGCCATTCAACCTCTCTGAGCTGAAGTCTGCAGCATAGATTTTTAGATTTACTGTAACTCATTTTGACATTTTTTGTTTCCTCTCTCACACTAGATAATTCCAAAGAGCAAACAAGGGGAGACTTTTAAGGAAGAAACGAAAGCAGGTTTTTTTCTCTTCAAAGAGATCTGACAGATGGATAGCTCACAAACTGGATTTTGTTGTATATCTAGCAAAGCAATTTCCTTTTTCTTTAGCCAGAGTGCAGTTAATTTTTCATAGCTGGGGTTGCTGTTGGTGGTTACAGAGTAAATTTAACATCCATTTGCCAACAATATCCAGGGCCTGTCAGTTTGGAGCAGGGGCTTTATTTCATGCACTGATACATGCTGCCATCTCCTCTAAATGACACGCACGCCATGATCTCTTGCAGAGCTGCGGAACAGACTGGCTACCTATTAAATGTACATGTGCCTGCCGCTTTGAATAGAAAACGCTGAGATGTGAAAAGTTGAACCTCAGCTACAGTAATTGAATGCTTTTGTGCAGATGAATGCAATTTTTGCAGGCAGAAGTTGCATAAAGAGATAGAGATGATAACATTCGATTTGCATGCAAATTGTTTTCTTTTGTTGTGTGTTTGCACATTTTGACGACATATATATATATATATTTTTGGTGAGTGTCTTGTTCTTTGAAAGTGTGTCTCCTGTATTTATTTGCGGCTGTTTTAAGTATGATGTCATAGAAAGGCTTTACATGCATGCAGCTGATTTATATTCCTATGTTTACATTGCAGTAAGTAAATCACACGTGTTGTTCTTATTGATGGCAAATTATTTTGATAGTTACCTTCTGCATGTTTGGAATATTACTTGATTCTTCTTAAGTCACTGCAAAGCTGCAATATGCTTTCTCTGGTCCTACATCACACATACTCATGTCATTAATTATGAGGACAAGTGGCTTCTCCAGCATGGCAGCGGGACCTCCTCTTGTGACCGGGAATGGGACATTCTGGACACGACGGCCAGCCGTATTATGATTCTCCAGCTGGCTCTCAGTCTTCAAGCCAACTGATTGACCCCCGTCCAGCTGAACAGACAGCAGGCCTGCATGCCACCCTCTCCTCTCATAGCGCTCCTTTGGCTCTTGCAGGGGACCCTGACAGATTCTCAGATGGGTCATCAAACCAGACTCTCTCTGTGGCTGGCGAGCACCGAGGTCATGAATGACAAATATCACAGTCCCCCTGCCCTCCTCACGGTCCAACGTTAGGTGTGTTTGACAGGACACGTGCGATGCTAAGCGCTGTTTGGTTCGGCACTGTTGTTAGCCTGGGTGTGCAGTTAACACTGACACTGAGTGGTTTGGAATCAGTCTATTGGCACTGTTTGTTTTATTGCTTTGCAGGAGTAATTAAGCAATGGTTGCAGAGTAAATGAATGCAGCAACAGCCCTGTCAATAAATCTGTTTCAAGATAACTTAATTTGGCTAAGCACTGTGTTTCAGAATGCTGTGACACATATTATATCACTCAGATTGAAACATTCTGATGATGAATTATTAAACATAAATCCATTATCTTGAACATATTTTATTTATGAATCCACCAAGACACTGGAGGACTTTAACACTGCAGGGTAATTATTGTTCCACACTGTGTCACCACTCAACTCTCAGATGCAACTGCCAGAACAAACTGCAATGAATCAAAGAAAGGCAAGTTTTGATTGACATTTTGTGTATGTACAAAGCCCACAGCAACACCAGACGAATTACTTTATTTAACACTTTCTCCTTCGTTCTGTTTCTCTTTTAGCGTGCCTTGTAAACACTGATGCAATAATGCATTCCATTAAACAGGGGAGAGGGGATGAGCATCTCGTGTGGCTCCGCTCCATCTCAATAATAGGTCAACAGCTGTATTTAAAAAATTAATCACATTCTTGGCAGTTGCAAAGGTTAGCCAGGATGCTCTGAGATGCAATATTGGAAGCTAAGATCAGCAGCAAGTCTCTTCGGGGATGAAGAAGACTTGCCTTTGATGAGTACAGCATGTAAATGATTTGTGTGAGTTTATAGGACACGGGGCTGGCCCAGCCTCACTCCAACACAGCAGAGTTGGCACCACTCTGTGGCAGAGGCTGGCAGCACCAGATGGAAATAAGCAAGAGAGGAAGGATGACCCCTTCCACAGCAGATCACAGTGTGTTTGCTTTTCCTCCAGAATGCTCATCTTTCTTTTTTCCTCGCCTCTGTTGCCATCTCTTCTCTGAGATTTAAATCTGCGCTTTGCATCTGTTTCTGAGAGTCATTGATTTTAGGGTCCATCTACAGATGGAATTTGTTTTTTGGGGGTCCTTGCAATGTTTCAAATGAAAGATTGCTGATAAAAAAAAAAAAAAGAAACATCCGAGCTACAAGTTTTCGCACTCCCACCAGCTCAACAGCTCTTTTGTTAATGTTGTGCGTCCTGGTTCTTTTTAGAAATTCAAATATTGATGCGTACCTCACATCAATTACAAATTTCTCGATGAGATATCTCGAGGTGAGGGGACATGCCTATGAAATATACATGTCTACCTTGGATTGCTTTTAGTAATTGTGAAATATTTACTGTGGTATTTTCTAGCGCCATGCTTCGTGCTTGTTGCTTGCAGGCTGACACTCTGGGATGAATTTTTCAGCGAGGATCGGATTTGCCCGTCACAGTAAATGGATAGATTTGATAAGTTAGAAACATCTCTACCTGCATTTGTTAGAGGAAAGTGCACAATGCCAGTGAGTGTAAGGATTGGAATGCTGCCATCTGTCTGGTGCTTTTTACCACTAAAAGATGTGCAGTCTTGCTAACGGTAGCTCTGGGAGTTGATATAAACTCAGGGGGAATTTTTATTTTCTCACATGAAATCCTCCTGCACTGCAACGACATATCTGCAGCACATCAATTGCACAGCTGACCTAATATTTTTTGTTGTTGTTGAAATTAAATGGTGCTCTCTATAGTTTTTAAACCCTTGGAGTCCTGTTAAGATTGCAGGAATATTATCAAGTTAAGCAATTATCATATCATCAGAGTGTAAATGAAGCTTCAAGGGACTGTTTTTGGAGGCTCATGGTTTTCATTCATTTAAAAAAAAAAAAAGGAACAATAACAGGTTCCTTCCCTCATTTCTTCTGCCAGGCCAAACTATAGCTCAGCAAACTTCGCTTGCTTTAAAATCCAGTGAATAAAATCACCACTCAATTGAGAGGAATTGCTGCAGTATTATCCTCAGAGCTGCCAGAGGTGGCCCGCCTTTATCCAGAGGTGCAATGTGCCCTGGAAAGCGGTGTAAATCTGGTGGGAGCAGAGAACAGAGTAGCAGGCTAAATTTAATTTGACGCGTATCTCACAACATTCCTCAACAACTGGCCTTGATTTAACTTCTTTCTTTTTGCACCCAACCCCCTTGCCCCCATGAAATCTGAACATCAGTCAAATTTGAATGGGATCAAACAAATCCCTGCTGTCACCTTCCCAAACCAGCTTTCTGAAGATAAAATGAAAAGCCTTTAAAGCTCAACAGGTCATATTTTATTATCGTTTGGATCCGCAGTCACAAATTCCAGACAAAAGTGAATATCCTGCCTTCCCCCCAATAACAAGCTTGATGTCACCTTTGAGCGAGACGGACCGTGATTCAATTAATTCTGTTTTCTTCATTTTTCGGTTTGACCCCATGTCACCTTGTTAGCAGCAGAGGGTTGGATTACCTTTATCCCGGAGAGTGCCCCGCAGGCCTCCTAACTGCAGATCCAGTTTGAGCCTCTCAACACCAAACTAGAATGCAACTTTTTCAGACAGCTACTCAATTCTTCAGTCAGGACGAAAAAAAAAACCCAAAAAACTTTCAGGAGCATGAACTTTCTGGATTGCACTGTGTGAAAACAGCTTCCTTCTGTGGTGTGACAGCAGCGCCGTATCAATGTGTGACCCAGTGTTTTGCTCACGGAAGCGCTGCCTCCTCCTATTGCTGCTACCTGTGATCTGAGGCTTGTCGTCAGGCTCCTTCTGCAGCCAAAAAGCCCCCTGTGCTTTAAGTACCGGATAGCACGCGGGACACTGTTGTCCGTGTTTTCAGGATATTGAAAAAGACCTCTGGCAGGAGGTTGGGGCCCGCTCCTCATATGGGAGTTGTGTTTATTCTCTTCTAAATGAGCATATCACATTTCTGTCTACATCCTAATCAACAACAAAGTCCATAGTGTAATGTGACAGACACACCATAGACGGCCTTTACACAGAAAGCCGAATAAAATAGGAATGATCAGTTAGTATCCAAATGTTTCTCATGTTTGTTGCAACAATAAACAGAAAAAAAAAACACACACTCAACAGGCTCATACATCTATAGATTTGTCCTTTTTTAGACACAATGTAACCAGTAATGAATCACTGCACAACTGTGTGCCATTGCTATTACTATGCAAACCAGATAGACGGCTTATATTTAATTTATATAATACTCCCAGAAGAAGAATTTTTATTACAGTGGTATTTTGGTGGTAATATTTGGCCTATAAAGGAATTAACTTTGTCTCTTTGCTAAGTACACCAATGCATCAAGCCATTATCTGGGTGATAGATGAATCATATTTGATATTACTCAAGACAAATGTATTCATATTGCATATTTTTCTAATTTTTCCTGTCTGACCATCTGTGTGCGCTACGTCTTACCAAGATTAATCTGCTGATCCTACAGGAATAGAGGGCAGGTGGGTTTTTTTCTCTCTGAACACACAATTATAAGTAAGAGCTGATATCAGAACGTAATCCACTATATTATATTTAAGATCTTTGTAATGTATCAGGGGCAGTGATTTCCATAACTGGGCCACACTGAGACCGGATTTCATCTGGTATTTCATTTGTGTCGAAACGTGGCATATGGGCACAGGCTGAAGCCAGAAAAGTCATATGTAGAGCATTTAGAAAATGAATAGCATATGAAATCGTACTTTGTGTCTCATGATGGAAAATCAGTTCAGCAGAACAATATTTGCTAGAGCTGGAAGGAGATGAGAAGGTGAGATGATGCTTAGGTGCCAAGACCTGAGTGATCAGTGAGATGTTGGCTAAAGGTCAGGCTACTGAATTTTACCTACAGTTTTATGGTTGTTTGTTTTCTTCATTTATTCTTGTTTTTATTTACATGGATTGTTTTTTCTTTTTTTTATTCATTATGAAATACAAATTAGCTTTATAAAGGTCAGACTCTCCTTTAGAGATCCCACTGGAAATTATGTCATCACAGCGTTTTGGGGATCATAAATGGATCCTTAAATTTGATCGTAGTCAATAAGTGTCACAAGTATTAAAACTCAAGTAAATAAATACATAAAAAAACCATATACATATGTAATAATAACCCGTTATTTTATTGATTATGTATGTATTTGATTTTTTACCTTAAAAAGGCAGAAAAATTGAATAACAAATATAATTGCTTAGCATTACTATATGGTCATGGGAACAATGCTTAGTGTTGATCCATTATTTTTTCCTGCAGTGTTGAACGAGCACTAAATTTTATAACGCGGGAAAAAAATAAAAAATAAAAAAAAAGAGTACCTCCATAGATCTTCAATTACATTTGTATGTTTTATCGTAAACATGATCTGCTTTGTTGGTCCAGCATGAAATTCATACATTTAATATTATAAAAAAATGTTTTGATTGTGCAACATGGTTATAGACCTGCAATTATTTTCTTCAAAGTAAAAATTAAATAAGTTATATAAAATGTTAAAATCCATGAAACAACAGGTAATAGAAACATCAATGATGCCGCAAAGTTTCAACACCAAAACATGAAATCTGAAAAACTTGGCAATTGTTTTGACCATTTTTAAAGATAAAAACAATCAAAAATACTGCAATTTTACCAATTAGACTTGCTAAAAAAAAGAATTTTACAGTCATATTTAGATAAATGTGCACAAAGTTGCCATTTTTAGTTGCCTTTAATGCAGCATTTGCTTCTGCTAGCTTTGTGAAGCCATTTTAAACATTGATATGATAAAAGGAAAAGCCGAAATGAAATAGGACAAATCCTAAATGCCACAAAATGTCTGCAGTATCTCCTTGGGATCTGTGGTAAAATTGACATTGCAGTTAGATAGCGATGCACACACACACAAACCACACTCTGCACACTGTTAGGCCTGTTGTAGCCACTGTGTTACTCATGCCCCCTACATTCACTTGTGTAGAACACTTGTCTTTCCCAAGGTGTTCGGCAGAACGAAAGGCTGCACAGACAGATTGCAAACTAGAGTTAATCATCGGCCTGTCAGGCAGAATCTGTATTACTTAATCTCCCGGTCATGCCGCACATGATCAAAGCAGTGCAAATGCAAGGCTGTATTGATTTCCACAGCATCACTGCTCTCACGCTTACAATACTACTTTTACTGCTACTCTCACTTTCATCCACCTCTTAAATCCAAAGCAATTGTCATTGAAACAACCTAAACAGCAAAGACTGTCTTTCAGATTTAGAGTTGGCAAAACAGACACAAGCATATATTGCTTTTTTAACTTCATTCTGTAGGTATCATGAGCTGAAATCTCAGTAATATGTTAGATCTTGCAAAATCGGATATCCCCCCCCCCCAAATCCGTGAATCCTATTGCTGATTTGAAATGTGTCAACTTAAGAACAGGGGATTAAAGAGGATACTGAGATGGAACAGATGGTTTTTTTATTATGTGTCCTTTAATCTGTTAGAAAGATACTGTTCTGAGACACTGTAGTGTCACATAGTGAGGTAACTTTCTCCCAATTCTCTGTGAAATATTCAATTTCATCTTTGAAAGAACACTTTTAGCAGACAGAAAATATGATTGTGAGCGGTACAGTTCACATCAAGACAGACGTGGTCAAAATACTTTGTCCTTTTTTAAAATCAAACACTCCTGGATGGCTGTAAAATCAATTTTTAGTACTATTTATGTCATGTGAACAACCAGGCTGAACTCTTTGTGCCACTGAGACATGGTGATTAAGACAGGCAGTGGGAAATGAAAATGAATTCCTTCAGCACTGTAGAGGTGTTGTATGGGATTGTCACAGGTCACCCCCTAGACGGCAAAGTAATTCATCCAACACGCTATCCAAATAATGATGTATTTCTCAAATTATGAATAGGGATGCCGATTTCAAATTATATTCAGAGAAAAGGTTAAAAGGTGAATAGATTTTCTTTGATTCCTCTCATGGTGTAATTGCAACCCCCAAATCCAGCGTGTGGTCTAAAAGCTCAGAGAAAGAAACATGCAAAATGGCGCCAGGCTTACGCTTTTGAAATAAAATACAATTCAAAGGTGCTCTGCTCATTTGATTTTGTGGTGTTTTTTAGTTGTATTTTTTTACTAAATTTGTAAATGTTTATAAATCATAATCATATTTTTTGCTGTTCATATTTTCTTTCTGGCCACTTAGTGGCAGCAGACACAAGGTTAAATGAAAGGTTAAATTTAGATTTTATAAGTCAGTATTGTTGCATAGAGATGCTTGTTGGTATGCAGCACACTGTCGTTCGTTAGGAATCATGTCTTTGGCTTTTTAATGAACCAACCTTATTTTAAGTTCTATGTCTTTCCCCAAAGGGGAACATATGCACGCCATAACAGAATTATAAATCATGTTTGCCGAATGGTTGCAAATTTTTCTGTTGCTAACATGTTTTACCATAGTTGCTTTGAAACACATTCAGATTTGTTTTTTTTTTTCTGTGTAAATTGTGGAAATGTAAAGCAAAACATTTCATAAGAAACTAAACCCCACAGAGCTGAGATCAGTTGCAGGGTTAGGTGAAAATGCCCTTGACTGAGACACTTCCAGAGTCTTCTTCAAACATTTTCCAAAATAAACCTTTAGTTTGACAGACAAAACATTCACTCCAGCATCCAGCTCACCTGAGATTTTCTTGTAAGGTCTCGTTGCATGCATGTACAGTACAGTGTAGAAAGAAACATGATTTGTTTTTGTCCTGTGAGTCCTCACGGTCTCCCCAATGATGAAGGTTTTGCCGCGCAGACTTGTTATGACTCATGAGGATGCTTAAGGTCATAATTAACTCTTGTCTTTAAACACACATGTAGGGACTTGGGAAGATAGAGACTAAGGTATTTGACTTTCATAGGTAGGATTTGTCCTTTGTGTTATGTTATGTCCCCAGTTTAGTTGAACAATCACCGGAGGTTGGTGTATAACATGGTTTAGGGCAATGGTCTCTAACCCACTATTTCCCTCAAAACATCCATGTTCTGTCGTTGTTACAGTCTGATTACAAAACATTGAAAGTCTGTCATCGTAAGAAAAAAAAAACAGATTTTTATATTATATCAAAATTCTACTAAATCATTTCCACAAATTGTGTTGATTTGTTAATAAATAAGTAATTGCTTTACAATTTATTGTTGGACAGAATTAAACAAAAAACGAGGTTATTCTTTACTTTATATCATAATTTCTAAACCACTGAGAACCTTTTTACAATAAATGAAAAGATGGTTGGAGTGGGACTATAAGGTTTAAGGAATACGCAAAAAAAGACAGATTTTC
The DNA here is from genome assembly GCA_023969325.1 of Oryzias curvinotus. Lineage (NCBI taxonomy): Eukaryota > Metazoa > Chordata > Actinopteri > Beloniformes > Adrianichthyidae > Oryzias > Oryzias curvinotus. The sequence continues at coordinate 19,449,061 of CM043708.1, forward strand.
ACAGTTATAACAGAACCTTATTGTGTTTACAAATTTATGCAAAAGCATAAAAAAATAACAAATAAGGTAAAAAATAAATCATTAAGATTTTTCAGTCAGAGGATTCAGTGGTGTGCAACAGGCGCAGGAGAATAGTTCACCTTGTAAAATGTTTTTTTCTCCTTAATTTGCACCCACAATTTTACAAAAATCATTCATTTCATCAAACAACACTTTCTGTGTGTCAATATTGCAAATTTTACTCTTTGAGAATTTACAACATTACGAAATCTGTAGATCTATGAAGGAAAACTGAAAATTTCGAGTTACAATATTGCCGAAATGAAATTTTAGGTTTGGGTTGTAGTTCATGAAAGACTGTTAGACTACACCAATCCAGCACAGAGCAGAGTCTGTTGAGCAGCTAAAAACCCTGCATTGATCAGCTTAGTGGGCTATTTAGTGTTTTGCTGCTATACGACAATTCACAATGAAACACAAATCCTGTCTTCTGCACTCGTATCAGTTGCGTTACTGTTCTTCTCTTTTGCCTGATAAACATCCTTGTTTTTCTGGATGTGGTTTACATCAACAGCACTCTTGTCTCTCCAGCGAACACCTGAATGGTGTCATACTTCAGCGGCGTGTGGATGGCACCCTTCAGTTTTCTAATTGATAAACACTGGGTGCAGTCCTACGGAAGCAGCGCTGGTAAACACACGGGAGGAAACCGCTGCCAAAACAGATTTTTCTATCAGATTCCTCTTTGAACTTCAAGCTTATGAGCTGCTGACAAACTCGGGCTCTGCATGTCAGCTTACCACAGTGCCCCTCACCTTCCTTCCTCTCTTCAATCCCTGAGAGCTTGTGGAATATACAAAGTCAACATTGAAGTTTAAAGAAAGGAAATATCCTGCTGTTTTCCCTCACAAATGTGCACAATCTCAGGTGCTCTGTGATTCCATTTTAACTGTGAATGGGAGCTCTGTTGTTTCTTTTCTTTCACCCTAAGTTTTAGCAGCAAACCAGACCACTTTCCCCAGGATAATTTCAGACACGAGAGGCCCTCTTCAACCTTCTCTTTTAGCTGCAAGGCCCACTCCTTCATTATACTATCTTATTGGTTGCACATGGCCAACGCAGAGAGTGTTTTCTTGCAAAAGGTGGTGAGGAAATTGCTGGTTCTTTGGTCGTAAGACAAGTCCTAAAAGCGATTTCCTCGGCTTGCTTTGCACGCGTGGCCTAGTGTCCGCCCGGATGGGAAGAGGAAAAAAAATGGAGCTTAGATTAAGCAGGGCTTGAACCCTGTAAATTCTCATCCCTCACTGGAAACTGATATCTACAGTGGGCCGGACACTGAGTCCTGAGGGATCTCTAATGCCGTCCTTTGGGAGCTTCGTCCTGTAACCCTTTGCCTTGTAGACAGCTTGCTTTAATTCACTAAACTAATAAAATTCTTGCACATCAGAGAGACAAAAATTGGATTCAATATTCTGAAAATGTTATTAGTGCCAAGATTAAAGGTGTTGCAGTGGATCAGAGTTCTGCAGTGATGTCTTATCTTACAACAAATAAACACATATAAAATGATTTAAATTCCTACATGTTGGAATTTTTTTGCAAAGTACAAAATGGTAAAGTACAGCGTTTTTATACAAAGCTAAATTGACAGGTATGGTAGTTTATGATCATTTAACATATTTTATTCATATTCCTTCAATGTTTTGGGATTGAATTTTAATGTAATTCATGCAATGCCATCAATAAGTTCCATGGTAACATGTTTGCAGACTGGATTCATGACTACCGTACTTAATTGAGGGAAACTTATTAGTTTGCACTCAAAGTCTTGATGGTCTGCAGTGATATCTTTTTTGTAATTCTTCTATTGTTTAAAGTGCTCCTTTGCTCTAATAAACCCCAAGAACACAAAATTTGCAAGCTGTGCATGCAAGCTTTATTATTGTACATTTTAGATATTTTTTTGCGAGTTCTCATGTGCCCTGAATACATATGAAAAGTTTTTTGGACTTGTAACCCCACTTCCCCTGCCGGTAATCACCTCAGAGCCCTGTAATCCCTGGAGCATGCACATGCCGCTGGGGGAATTTTACTGTTCATAATATTAATCTGCTCTCAAATTCCTTTTTGCTCCCAAGATGAGGGTCCTTGTGCACCATGTTCCCGAGGGTATTAAACGTGCTACAAGAGATTCATCGAGAGGTAGATTCAGGCTCGTCAGCCTGAGGTCGCATCCAAGCTTTAAGGAACACCCACGAGCATGCAGAACCCGTCTCCACTTTCCCATAAAAACACTGACATGAAAGAAGCTGTGCCAGAGCGGGAACACAAATCCACATCCAGCCCACATGAATCATGTCAGTCTGATCCAGAGGAGTGTTAAAGCCTCTTTAAGGTGCTTGGTCCCCGGCTGTGATACCTGACTTAACAGCAGGTAAACCCCCGTGTCACCGGGCCGGGGAGAGTGCCATTGTCTCCATTAGCAGATCAAAGGCACAGCAGCACATCACATGCTTTAAAAACCACAAATGAAAAGGAATCCGCAAGATGGATTGGAACACTTTTCCCCATTCAGCCGCTGCTCTCCATGCTGTACCTGGATTATGGCGCAGCAGCATTTAATAAACTAGCGCCAGGGTGGATTTGTGGCTTTTTAAATTGCCTGAGAACAACATTGTAATGAACCCCTGGGAATTTGTTATTTAAAAAATGCAAGGCTAATGACAACAGTTACTTTAATCACAGGGTGTTTGTCTTTGAGGTGTGAAGACATAGAATATTTAGCTAATGTGAGCTATTAGGGGCTCTGATGAGCCTTTCCCCAAGTGATTCATTTCCTAGCTTTTCTCATTATCATGCCGATAATGTTCATTTCTTATTTTACTATATGTTTTCACCAACAATTTGAAAAAAAAGTGAAAGGAAGGTATGGTTATTTGTCTTTTAAATTAAACACTTGGTGACACCGCTCAGGTTTTCCCTCCCTCCACCTTGAAGGTATGAAAGAAGGCCTCCGACACAATACTGAGAATCTTTTTTTTATGTCTGTGAAAATGCAGATTCAATTATAAAGGCAGCACTGCATGCAAAACTGTTTGTTCAGTTTGCGGAACTGAGCAGCCAAACTTAGAACCTGTAATGGAAAGTCATTCTGTGGAAGCACTGAGCCTTCACACACACAGCGTTTGTGCAGCGACTGCTCCGGAGACCGACTGGAAACCAACATATTATTTCCGCATTAGGTGTCTCCGCATCAGATCTTGGCTTGAGGCACAAAGACAGATTAAGGAATTTGTAATGCAGCATTGATCAGTGCTCCCTTCAGTATCATTTTAAATGGCATGACTTGAGATTGCCCTTTGCTACCCTCTGCAGGAGTATTAGCTTCCATTAGCTCATCTGAGATCACCTTGCAGTGATCTAGATGTCCCTTTGGAGGTGACACTGACATGGAATTGTTTGGCAAATGTAGCTTTACCATGAAAGAGGAAAACACATTTTGTAGTACAGATTTTCAGCATGGTGGGTAAAATAAGGGAATGTGCTGTTCAACCTCTCCTGCTTATCCTGCTCCCTGCCCTGTTAGCTATCAGCACGAATGCAGACCACCAGTCAAGCATTAAGTGTATAATTATTCCATTTCCAAGATAAATCTTTTGTATAGTGTCATATCCATCATGTCTGCCACCTCTGACGTGAAGACTAGGGCACCAAATGAAAGGCTTTTTTGCTCATATGCACTTCGATACAGTCATCAATTTTAAGCAGTCTATTTAATGTTTGGTTTGACAGACGTGAGCTAATAATGAATGATCACTCATTGCCCCTCAAACAAGAATGGCCAGCATTCACAGGCACTGTGGAAAAATAAGGGGGGGGGGGGGGGGGGCACCGTGGTTGTTATTCCACAGCCAGAACTACAAGCAATCCTCCTCAGCTCTCTTATTTTTTAAGGATTCTGCCCCGGCAATAAGGACAATGTCAGATATTTGCCGAGATCAATATTCGTGAGTGTGTCTGATCAAGAGAAGGACCAATTTACAAGTGTTAACAAAGGGCCTAGGCCACACCAAGGCGGTTTACAGCGTGTATACACTGGGATATGATGTGAAAACAGTGGTTCAGTACTCAGATGGTGCTCAAAGAGGAACTCTGATCCTTGTCCCTACCTTGTTTCAAAATAAATAACATTGCTTGTCCACGGATGTAGACATGGAAAAGAGATTTAGGTCTATACCCCGAGATGATGCGTTTTTTTTTTTTTTTTCATTATTATGGGCTCTTACAGTTAACATGGGATTAGACGTGTTAGCTCTGATAAAAAGCAGAATTAGAGCTTCTGGGCTGATTGGATGCAAAGGCGGTTACGTGATGTACATAATAAGAATATTTGGGCAATATTGGAGTTATTTTGAACGGCTTAGTTGGGGACATGCACGCTAAAAGCCTCTTATCACCTTTTTTTTCCATAAAAAACTGACTTTATGATATTTAACAATGAGGAAAAACTAAATATTACATAAAAAAACTAAAAAAATAGAAAAATATATGAGCTATCTTTGGTTTTATAACCTTGGCTCGATGTGTCTAAAATATCACCCTTAGGGATGCTATAACAAATCAGATGCTTCTTGTTGACTTATATTAAAGTTTAACAAAGGAAGCACAAGAACTGCCTTTACAGATGTTGAAGGAATGTAAGCACACGTGCCACGGAAGGCAGGCATTACTGTAAAATAACACAGGCAACCCTGTAGAATTCCACAATAGATAGCCCAAAAGCTGCTTCAGACTCCTTTAAGATATGCCATGTGTTACATGCTTGACTGCCCCTGCTGCATTTACAATAATTGATTCTTTTCAACGATTTTGAAATTCTAGGGCGCCTGCTGGCATTGCATGTTTCAAGAGTGAGCAGGCATGTCACACATGACTTCCTTCAGCAGATATGCTGCTTTCTTGTAATTCAATCCAGCTTTTTGCATTTAACCAAGGTGATTAACTTCCTCGGACACAAGCGCTGCAGGGCTTTTTCCTCAGGATTATGCCCAATGACTATCATATTTTTCATGTCATTTCATGTATTATGAAACACATTTTGTATACACACGCTCTCAGCCTTTATCTGACTTAGCTTTGTTGAATGTTGATAGAAATTGAATGATTTTTTGCTTTTTTTGAGGGAAAGGTGAAATAAATTTGCAATTGCTGTCACAAAAATAACAAATTCTCTCTTGTGATGGTGATTACGTGTCAGTCATTTTGGTTAAAGAAATCTAGTTTAGTGCAATTTTTTTTACTAATTTTATTTCCAACTATGTGTTACTCATCATTTGTTGACAAGGATTATTCTGCTCTTTTTGTTTTGAATATATTCATGTTAAACATATTAACAAAAAACATTTGTTTTTGGGTTAGGGTTTGTTTTTAACACATTACATAATCAATGGCCATGATTTCTTTCCCAGTCAATCAAGCTCAGCATGAGTTGCTTGTTGAAGCACTGGTGGTACTTTTAACACAGTCCTGGTTTAAACAGGCTGCATGAGTGAATTCCTGTTTATGAATTTCCAGATTGTCCAAAAGTACTCTTGTGCATCTATTTATTTATGCTTGTTGAGAATAAGATCCCACCCATATCCCAGTGTTTTGAAAAGCCAGACATTCATTATCAGATAAACACATGACATACCAAACAATGAAATAATGCACTCACAATTCAGAAAAATGGCCTGCAAAATACACTACAGCTCCCCTACATTCAACCTTTATCTCTATTGTGCTGGTAAACAACAGAAAAGTTATTTTAGAAATGAAGCAATTAAGCAGAGCCAAAATGAACACAGCCCCCTTGTAAATCAGCACATGGCAATGTCATTTGCATGCCTTTGAATTACTAATCTCAGAGGAGAGCTCCTTCAGATGGAATTCTCGATGCCATGTGCTCTTTGTTTTATACACTGCAAACAAACAAAATCATTGTGGGTCCAGAGTCTCTGGGACTGCCCCTCATTTGCCTGAAATAACCTTTGTGTGTTTCTCTCTATGATCAGATGACCTGCAGGAAGACAGTAAAACCTCAAAGGCTCACAAACAGATAGGAACACGATAGATGAAAGTGGCCCTTTTTTGTTTTTTGTAATAATCAGAATGTGTACAAATACAAATAAATGGCAATTCATATGAATGAAGGGGTGTGTCTTAATCAGAACGGCTATCAATCATGGTCATAGTATTTCTATTCATCCCGCTCATTGGAGATATGACAAATGAATGTGGGAATAAACGGAGCGTCAGGCTGTGGAGGGAGATGGATGTTATCTCAGCAGGGAAGAGTGGAGACAAGTACAGTTAGTGCTGGCGAGCAGCCAAAATTTCTGGGCCGCATGTCCTTTCAGTCATTACCCCAGGGGCAATTGGCAGGAACGCTCTTCCTCCTCTGGTCCTTCTGTCACCTTCGCCATCCCTATTTATTAGTTAATGAACACCATGTCACATCGATAGAACCTCAGCCCCATCACCACATGCCTCGCCTACCCCAACTCACCTCCTTGACCTGAAGTCTGTGGATGTCAGTCAAAGACAGATTTATACATGCATGAAAGGACAGCTTTCTTTCAAGAGAATTCTCTTCACGCTGACTGATCAGGAATGTTCAAAGAATAAGAAGAGTTTTGCTAGTAATTTTGTGAAATTAATTATAAAATGGACACCTATAATATCCGCCTTGTTTAACAGAGAATGTTTAAAAAGAACATTTAGTACAATGCAGCGTTTTTTTTCCTGCCCCACTGTGTTCTCTGCAGGAGCTGGAGAGGCGCTGTGCCCATTGATGTGTAAAGCAGATCCAGCAGTGGAAAAAGGCTGTTGAGTTACACGCCGCCAGAAAGTGTTTGACTGGCACGAAGTGGGCCCCTTCCTCTTCAGACATTATTAGCAAACTCACTTTGATCCTATTATATAGCAGACAATTGTTACTCCAGAAATGAAGAAAAAATAATAACGTTATCAAGATTAATGCTTTCCTACACCTCATTCCTCCATCCTCCGCCCATTTTTGCATAGAGCAGGCTCTCATATAAATTTGAATTGGTTTTTCAGAGACTGGAGTGGCTTAGCTCTGTCTGGCTAAACAATGAATTTCCATTAGATCAATTCAAATTAAGTTAGATAATAAATTACTGCAATATTCAGTTTTAATAAGTCAGATTTCCTTTTATTATTTTCCCTTTCTATTTGCTCCGTACTCCTTAAAATGACTGTGCAAGATAGCAAGTCGGCATAGACAGGAGTTTGCAGCTTCTTCCTACAAAGACTCAGACAGCGCTTACAACAGTAATTGAGAGAGAGAATAAATAAATACTTGCTTCAATGAAAGGGGTAAAAAGCTGATTTCTTGCTTCAGTTGACTCATTGGGAAAGCCTGGAGGTAAGTAAATTATTTAGATTATTAGATGGCATGTGCTGCTGTAAAGAGAGATGCATAGAACCAGAAACCGAAGAAAATGAAGAACCAGGATGTATATTTTGAAACCTCAAAAACAAAAACAAAAACTTCGAAGAAAATTTTACCGAACCGCTTTGAAGCTGGTATGACTCCATCATAACTTGATGTTAAATATCACCAATGGTAAATGGTAAATGGTAAATGGTAAATGGTAAATGGCGTGTACTATATAGCGCTTTCTGCCTTCTTACGAAGGCCCAAAGCGCTTTACAGTCACAGTCCCATTCACCCATGCACACACACATTCACACACACATTCACACCACCAATCATGATGCCACAAAGAATGGATCCATTAAAAAATGTTGGGTGTATGAAAGCACAAAGATTTGCTAAGATTGAAGTGATATAAGAAATAAACTTTTATTGCTCATTTGCTGAAAAAATGTGCTGTTTTCTGTTTATATTCTAAAAAAGTCAAAAACAATTAACTACTTTGTTTTAAATTATGTTCATTTAAATGATATGTGCTCCATTAGTTGAACAAAGAGGAGAAAATAAGCTAAATGAAATGTGGCAATGCTAATATAAAGGTTTAATTCAAAATGAATGAAAGAAAAAAGTTTAGGAGCGTTTAAACTTTCCAGATACAGTTTCAAAATGATAATATCACGTAGAAAGGCAAATTTTAGCTGCACAAAGTTTGAAAAGGCCACTTCTTGCAATATATTTCAATACTAAGTAAGTCGAATGCAGTTGTTTTGAAGTAGCACAAATATTGTTGGTGAGCTGAGCTGCACTTGGTCTTGCACCCATCTCCTGACAGCAGAAAGTACTGTGCTTCACAAACATGTGATGTCATACAGGAAGTTGGCTTAAAGATATAAGGCTCGCACTTGATTAATATAATAAAAACTATCAGAGAGATAAAAAGATACTAATGACAGAAGGAGCTGAACAACCTAAATGGAAAATGACAAATATATACATCTGTAAAATATGTCTTGGAGGTTTGGAATCAAAGTCAGCTAGGAAAAGGCCTCAAGAAAGTTGGATCTAGCCAGGTATTTTGAAAAGAACAGGGCAGATCTTTCAGAGCCAGTTGAATGGAGAGACAAGGATGTAAGGTATGTATATCATATTCTTTGTGCATTAAGATCTCACAGCTTCACTATTTTAACACTGGGATTTCAGTGGTGTCATTTCTAATATGAAGAAATGTAGTGATATAGCTGCATAAACAACTTGGAGTGGAAGTCAAATTCACTCTCTCACTGTCACATCCAAATGGAAAACAAAGAGAGTGGAAAAGGGGATTGTGATCGCAGCTCCATGGCATGTTGGAACAAAAGCCCAACCTGAATGATTTATCTCTTTCCACTCTTTGAAGCAGAGAAACGTTGTCTCCCTACTGCCTTTCTTTGAGTTTCACTGGTGGAGTACCTGGGGAGGGCAGCAGCATGCAAGACAGTAGACTGTGAAGTTCATGTCTCCATATTTAGTCTATGCAGAGACACAGTGCATACAAAAGGGAAAGAGTGTACATCAACTCTGGCCTGAGGCTATAATGTGTAGGGCTCCCTGCGCCTGAACAAAATGCATCAGACATTTTTGAAACACAGATGCATTTTGTTACACAAGAAAAGAATAGATCCGACGTAATGGCAATTCATGAAAATTAAAAAAGGGAAGCTTTGATACATACTGCATTTCAGCAAGCTCCCCAGGTCACTGTTCTCTATTGAAATATGCAACAAATACTTGTTTTGCTTTAAAAGGTAAAGGCTGTGTTGAATAAAGCCATTTGATGAAAAAAAAAAAAAAACTGTCACTTGAAACCCCCCGAGGAACGCCGCGTTTCATGAAGTAACTTGATAACTCTTGAACTTGAAGGTGCCACTTCTAACAAGCTTGTCAGGTGCTTATGCTGTAGTTGTACCTTAGCCTGTTGGCCTTGTTCCACACACATTTTAAGTATTTATTCATTTATTTTTGAAAAATCTGATTTATTTTATTTATGCTGGAGCTAAGACACTCAGAAGACATCTGTTATGTTATGAATTTCTCATAAATCTTAAGCTTCTTTATCCTTGAAATGAGGCTTCATTCAGGCTGAATTAATGAAACATGATTATAAGTCCCTCAAGCTGAAGAGGCTGCCATACAAAACTGAGGTTCTTATGATCACTGTGTAATCTCAAAGTCTGCCAGGGGAGGGCGGCGCAAAAGCCATAAAACAATGTCTTGAGGAGATCAGAAGCTTTTCCTTCTATATGGGAGGCTTAAGTGACAGAGAGAGAAAGGGCTTGAGAAGGGGCCACTCGGCCTCAACAAGAAATTTGCAGATTTGTTGGTTTGTTCCTGATTGTACTCTAAATTGTTTGAGGCAGACCGTTCATTGTTTAGATGGTGGTGGTGGCACAACCATTTATGCACAAACAGGGACATGGAAGCATTTCTGCCATCATATATTTTTATGCAGACTGATGTCTTCCATTACTTCTCCTCATATAATGTGCCATTAAGTAACGCAGCTAAAAAGGTTTCTCCTGATCAGCCACTTGACTGCATTGGGAAGTCGCATGCAGCTTTTTGTCACACTGGAGTCAGCCTGCACGCCTGGCGGGTCTGCACACCTGCCCTGTAAACTGACAAATCTACACAAAAGAGTCATTTTGTAAATCACTTTGCTGCTCCAAAGTAACACGTGGCATTCACCGTGAGTTAATACCCAGAGAAGTGCAATCTACCTTCTTTCCCACAACAGTCAGAAGAACCTTGGAGGTTTATCTGCAAACTCTGTCCAACACCGAGCTGAAACCTAGCCTAATTATTTTATGCTCACCATCACGAGAGCAGCAAGTGACACGAAAACACAGCCGAAATTGGGATAGACCTCATCATTGTTTGGCTGCGCCCATGACTTAATTAAAATTCACAAGGAGCTTGGTTCCTTTGTTCCCACTGTATTGCAGCATTGTTCATCAGAAGAGAGCAGGAGTACAAATAATGGAGTGCAAACACTTCCTCTGGTGAAACTAGCCCCTTCTCTGGAGGTTTACCCTACTTTACTTTTCAAACTGACAGAAATGGGTTGTCTCAAATCTGCCACAGCATCACTTCATTAGAGAAGTACCCCTCTTTTAAACAAACAAACAAACAAACAATACACCCACCCTTCACAATCCCAACCCGCCCACTAAAATCAGGCATGCACATTTGCCATCCCACCCTTCTAAAAATGTGTCACATCCCAGGCAATCTGTAATTTTGGACTCCTGGGGTTAATTGCCTGCCATGGCATCAAAGGAGAGTTTTGATGTGCTTTTTGAGGGCTGTCTTTAACCAAGCTGGGGAGTAAAAAGGGAGAGAGGAGTGAAAAGAGGAAGGGATGTGGTGAGAGCAGAAGGAGAGGAGGGCACATGAGATTTCACTTGCGGCGTAGCAGCGCAGGCGTCTCCTCAGGTAATCCTGCCTCTCAAAGGCATTATTGAATTTTCTTGTTTTTCTTCTTCTCTTTGTCAAGGAAGGGAGGAGAGAGTGTGTGCAGAGGGAGAACTGAGGAGGAGGAGGTGGGGGGGGGGGGGGGTTAAACAGAGTGAGCCTGACTTCTGAAGGGTCTGCAGCAGGGGCTTGATTCTCATTCACCTCTGCAGATCCACGTCAAAACACAGCCAGACCTTTTAAGGCGCCTTGCTTTGAAGTGAGAGGAGAGCCTCAAATCCACACACTCCGCCACATATGCCCAGTCTGAAAAATTAGCAGCCACGTGCGTCTCTCTGCTGCTTTGAAGTTCCACGGACTGCTCTCCTCTCCATGTTCTAACAGAGAATTTAGGTGCTATGCAGCCTGACTCCAAGATTAGGGATAGTGATCACTCTGAATGGCAGGGCGGGCCGAGCATAGTCAGGCCATGAAGTCTCTCATCTGGTTATAGTATTGACCTAACTCTCTGGATAAAGTCTGCAGGGTAAAACAACTAGATGACCCCCCCCCCCCCCCCCAAAAAAAAAAAAAAAAAAAAAAAAACCCACAAAATTGAATCCATTGGCTGTCATTTATGCCACCTGTAATGTAATAAAGTGAAAGTAATGTAATGAAACATCTGTGTAAACATGTGTATGTGCAATTTGGGTTTTTGCGTTCAAAACTCTCGCATCAACATGTCAGTACACGAGTTTACACAACCGTTTTTGGGCTCTACGTAGAAAACGCCTGGCCACTGAACAGTCGTTGAAAGTTAAAATAGATCGAACTTTGACCAATCAGGGACTTGGATTTGGTAGGGTCCTGTGGATGGCATCCCATTCAATTCATGGAAGTACCAACCATTGGAAAATTGATCACGGAGGAGAAATTATAATCTGTGGTTTGTGCCTGAATGGAATTATATGTCACCAAATTTTTTGGAATAGAGCTCTGAAAGAACAACCTAGAGCAAGTTGCATGAGATTTGCACCATCACAACATTTTGCACCAAGACTCTTCCAACTGTAGCTGGTGGATATGCACTGGACAACAGAAGCAAAATTAAAGGAAGAAGAATCCCCACCCTTCTTGTCCAGTGTGAACACCATGGGCTAAACGCGTATTCAAAAATGCATGTTTAGCATGTTCAAGAATGCGCCTCACATGCCCAGTGCGAATGTAACACTTGTAGAAATCCTGGAATGTTTACCTGTATAGAAAAAATATACATACAGACTGAGGAAATATTTAAATGAAAGTAAGATTTACTTACTAACCAGTATAACATGTTAAAAAACCTGATGCCAGCAAAGAAAATAGTAAAATTTCCAGAAATGTGCAGCACATGGGCAGCAGTAGTTGTTTGTCTGCAGAATGCCTATATAACACAGTTTTACTTATAGATGAATAACTTATTTTCAAAAGCTTTTTTAATCATGTTAACCAACCTGCTTTATTTATTTCTTTATTTTTTGTAACAACGAAGACTGCTTTGTTATTGCAAGCAGTGCAGAATTTGGGTGAATCTTCAGGAGACAAAATTGTGCCTAACTTGCTTATCCTATTGTAATCTGACCTGATTGGAAGGGTTTGATTAAAAGTGAAGGAGGCCACACGCCTCCTAATCCCCACTGAGCAACGCGCCCTGACCCCGTCTAACCTCTTCAATTGCCTAACGAATCCTTCCTGTCAGAGTGACTCGGTGCACAGTGCCAGACGGTGAAGTGTGCAGTAGTTCAGCGCCCTAATCCCCCCAAGCTTGTCTTGTCCCTTTCTCCTCTTATCCTCATCAATGACTTTTCTGTCTCACAAGGGGATTTGGGAGATGACTGCTATTTTGGTGCTGGAAAGTAAAAGAGCCCCGAGGGGCTGTGTAAACATTGTAACTTAGCACTAACTGTCATAAGTGAGGTTTCGTGACAAGTCGTCGTACTTCAGAGGTGAGCGATTCCTCGTCTTGTTACGAGGGAATCGACTGCGCTAAAGTCTTGCTTAGTGACACATCTTGTTGTCAGAGGGTTTGTCTAAACAGGTATCACAGCTGTATGCTGTCGTATCACGTCACATCATCAGGACCCTCAGAACTTACTGTCATCACATCATCCACCCAGTTTATGAGGAAACGTCACTCTCAGAGTTTTCAGTGGAAATATAAGTGTGTCAGTAACAGGAATAACATCTGGGATTCAGGGAAGCAATATGAGTTCAAAAAACAGGCATTTAAGGAACCTCCCCTTCCCCCATCCTCAAGAGCATCTTTAAGGCGCTTCGTTTGCTGTGAGCATCGGAAGTCGTTTCTAAAACCTCCCCAACTCCCTTCCATTTGGCATCTGCCTACAATAATCTATGCTTTAAGCTCGATATGATTTTATGTGTGTCTGAGGGATGAGGGGAGGGGGATCAGCCTGCTGTCAGAGCTGCTCTCTGATGGTTTCATTTTAGCGAGAAAAGAGGGGTATGTTTGTGTGAGTATATCCGCGCGATTCCTTACATGGTTCATATGTGTTCATACACGTGTTTGGAAGTAGCTTAAAGTTGCTGGTACTCTACAGGCAGCCTGCCATGTGGCTCTGATCAGACTTCGTTGAGCTCAGAGCTGAGGCTGTTGAGAAGCTGCTGGGTGGGTCCGGTTCAGGTGTCAGAAAGAGAAGAGGAGAAAGATTAATGGCTTCTCTGAAAATGAGCACTTTCCTCCGGTTGCCCCAATGCTGCCTATCAGAGAGGGCTCCACTAAGTAACCAAAATTGCTTAGGACAGGTAGCTTTTTTTTGTTAGCCTCTCAGCTGATTGGTTTGCTGTTCCCTGAAGATTGGTCACTGAGTGATGGAATGGCAAAAAGAGCGACCTGCCTTTGGCTGCCCACCTCCAACAGCTCGCTCATTCATAGCCACGACTCCAGCAAGTCTCAAGAGACCCACTACAGATGAAAAAGCCTTAATAGATTGTCAGTGTGTCTTAACATTCAACAGCGTATCTATTGAGGATATGAAAAAAAAAAAGCCCTAAAAGAGGCTCAGTAAAGGCAAACTTCTGGTTCAGAAGTTTTCAAAAAGCAGCAAGACATACCTTTTTGGGCGTGTATAGCAAGGACTCAGTCATAGCTTGGTAAAATATGTTAAATACTTTGATGCATAAAGTGTTAAGGATCTGGGCAGGATTCTTTGGAGCTTAGTAAAAAAGAACATCAAAGACCAGCTTTCCTGAAAATTGTGTTTTTGCAGTTTTTAACATGTTTTTGTGCTTTACTCATGATGGAGTATATGTAAAAAAATTACATTTCTGAGCATTTCTTTATTCAATTCATTGTCAACCATGCACAGACGAAAATAACAACATTTGATAAAGGTTGTAGCAGTGGCGCAGGTGCTATGATCGGTGGGTCAAAATCTACTTTCTGTGACCCAGTCTGATGCATCTGCTTGTAGACAACTGGATCCATTGTTTCCTCAAATGGCTTAAAACTATATGGCTGGATAGCTCCAGTATTGCTTGCTGATTTTGTTGCACAAGTAATGTTAGGTTGGGGTTGTCAGGATGTGTAAAGGTACTGGGTTAGCGTGTAAACAGAAGGATGATGGGAAATCAGGGTGGGGCTTACTCTGCACCAACAGCTACACCCACGACTCAAAGGTAAATCTTTAATGAACTACTGCTGCTCTGCAGAAACTATGTCCTAGAAAAAAATCACAGGTCTTTTGATTTTGGCTAAAAACTGTGGCACCATAATTAATAAACCAGTTATGGAAAAGATCATAATATAATTGGAGTAGGAATTCAGTGCTGAGCTTACTCTCTTTACAAGAGAAAGATGTGGCACACCTCTAGAAAAAAAGAAAAACGATTCTTTGTGGATGCAGCTCTTTTCATTGAGTGATGTCATTTTTCTACAATGTCTACTTTTGTACATAAAAACCTTTTTATTTGCTGACTTTTAAAACTCTGTAAAATAAAAATTTGCCGCCCATCAAAATAATAATAATAATAATAAATAATAACACTGTTTTTCTCTAAATTAATTTGTTATTATGTGCCTGCCCACATCTTTGGGGTCTATAAGGAGTTGGAAAGCTGTAAGTGTTGCCAGCTTTGTGAAACACTTATGAATTGCAAATTCGGCATGTTTAATTAGGAAAAGCAGCTCAGGGAGACTTTCATTTTTATAATTAGTGGCGGCAGGCAGAGACTCAGACCTTTAGGAGGAATGTGTAAGTTTTCTGTTGTACCTTACACATTCAGGCTGGGTCAGGCCAGGTGTTCAGTCCAAGAGATGACAGTTTTTCATCGTTTGGTCTTTCAGCATGTGTGGTGGCAGGGATGGGTCACAGTTTGCTTTTTATAGCATAAACAAGTAGACAATAAGGCTAAACTATGATGCTAGCAGCATCTATGCAGTTACAAAACAGTCACTTGAGCTGGATTCTCTGAACTTGTTTTCCATTGAGAGTAGTGATCGGTTGTCTGCACGCCAGTGGCCCCTAGGCTGCTAGCCCACCCATGACGGGGGGCTCCATGAAGGTACTTGTTTGTAATTGCAACTGAGAAAAGGTTTCCTAGAAGCATTTTTTTCTTTAATGAAGTTACTGGCACCGGCAAGTTGGTAAGTAGCCAAAAGGTTTTAGAGTTCTTAAGCAGAATGCTAATATAATTTGTCTTGCCAACCAGCAAAAAAGTGAATTTGGCACCAAGAGTAGCCATGAGCTGAAATCCCTATGCCAAATTTGTCATCCCTGTTTTTTTTTTTTTTTTATTTTACTTTGAGGTAGGGTTGTAGAAAAAATGTAATTAAGGCCATTGTTGCAGTTCTCTGTAGGGGAGCATTTGCTTTGACTAAGCCTTGTAATTATGAATGATATCCTCTTTGGCCTGCTTTACTTTTTGTCCCTGAGGCAAATATTGGATTTGCTCCACACATCCCCGCAAGACGCAAGCTAATCTTTGACCTGGATTGTCGTCACCTGCATTTGCTGCGAGGAGCGATGTCGTTCCCATACCTTTAGCTCATTCACTTAAAAGCTTGCCATCTCATGAGTGACCGTGCTAACATGATGATCACAAAAAATGACCGCCCTGCTTGCAAAGAGGCCGAGTGATCCCATCAGCGTTGGGTTACCTGGCTGTCCCCCTGTTCACTGTACCTGTTAGGAAAGACATTAGAGCAGTGGTTTGGTACTGCTAAGGGGGAGGGGATGACCTGAAAGGGTTTGGTTGATGGTGTGAAGGCTCCTACATTCCTGAGTGCTCGCTCGCTGAGTGTCTTGCCTGACCTAGCCAGTTCGGCTGAACACAGACCGGGCTTTCATTCCAACTAGCCCCACAGCTTCAACTACTAATAAAGCTACCATTTGATCCCCTTGAATTTTTAAATCGGTCTCCGTTTGATTCTCTCTTTATGCTGCATGTGTTTTTCCACTTTGTTCTTAACAGAGAATCAGGTTTCCCCTCTCAGAGACAGACTGTTGTAAGTTGTGTATAAATGAACTGTCGGTGTGTTAAGTAGTATCAAGGCACATTAAATGTATTTGATTTCACTTTTCTTTCTGTGAAATACTATTAGGACATTGACAGAGAACGTGTTGAAGAGTGCTTGAGTTATCTTATGTTTGTATAAACTCAGTGGCATGTACCAACCACACAAGAGGTGTGTTTAGATTAAAAAGTAAACCCTAATTCTATTATTTTTTAACAGAAATATGTATATTCTTTTCATTTTGCATGGTAATGCATTTACTCAAACAGTTAAATGTGTGTGTGAGTTTTTCATCAAATCAAAAAACAGAGAAAAAATAGATGTTTTACTCTTTTCTGGTGTTTCAGTAGCTTCACTTTTAGGGCACACTACAAGAAAGTACAACAGGTAAGCAATACCTCACAGCACAAACCACAAGAGATGGCCTGGCTTGAAATTTACAGTTGGATTAGAGACTAAATGAGCAGACCTGTGGACTTTGGCGCCCCAGAAAATCATATGTTTACTTTAAAAGCCTGCTTCTCCAGTGTAATATGGTGAGCAACACCTATAAATTTAGGTGGCTGCCTCAGGGCTTGGTCAGTCATGAGTTGGTTGCAGTGTATTCTCTCTATTTTGCACCCTCTGTTACGGTGGTGTTTAAGGAAATTACACCCCAGGCGGCAGGTGTCTGCAGGCTTTGTTCCCTGATTGTCTACTTGACAATGCTGTCTAATGATTCAGTGCACTGCACTGTATTTTTGTAATTATGCCTTAAACAGGATTTAATCATCATATAACCGCTCTATAATTACTTATACTTAAACAAATAATAGACTTTGTGACCTTCAGCTTTAAAATTCAGTAGACTAAAGATAAACTGTGTCCACATTAATGGGTAAAACTAAAACATTACCAGCAGCATTTACAAGAAAAAAAATGAATATGAAAATAAGGTAAATAAATTAAATTTTTAACATATATATGTACAAGATGTAAGGAATTGTACCAGTAACCCATCCCAGATGTGCCTTGCTTAGGTTTCAGTCACTTGGATAGATGGACAAAAGGAATTGTGCAAAACAAGAACAGAATATGTGCAAAAGCAGCCCATTGAGCAATTGTCTAATTGCTGTAAATTGCTTTCTGACCTTTAAAACCAGCTCTAATACATATTTAAACATATATCATTAGCTTTGAGGCCTATAGTAGCATTAAAGCTTAATTACAACACATTTTATGCAGTACATTACAAAATATACACATTACAACAAGTCTATGCACAATTTGATACCCTTGTAAAATATGACTTGATGGTGTGACAATATATTATTTGCATTACTAAGGCTATACTTTAAACAACAGGTACTACAAATACTTAAAAAAATAAATAAAAAAATGTCAAGGGGCTTCGTGTTAGGTGAAAAGAAACAGTAAGGATGATGAGATGATGCATAAAGGCAGAAAGAGATTAACATCTTATTTTCATATTATGCTCTAAGCAGCAGTTCCACTGTGTGTTTTAAGTTCTGTTTAGTGAAAGGTTTGAATGACCTTAACAGTTGGTTAAGTTAACTGACTTTATTGTAAGAAATGCACAATAAAGCATTTGACCTGTACTTATGTATTCTGTCCAAAAGTGCCATTTTCTTCCACATTATGTAAAGACCAGTCTTTTTACGAACTTGTGTTTTTGTATTTGCATTGAAACATAAAAAAACGAGTACCTTGTCTTTAGAACTCCATAACAAATTAAATCCCCAGTTGCTTTAATTCTTTGTTTTGTTTTTTCTGTTTGGCTTTTACACTGCTGTTCAAATGTTAGGAAAGAATGGACTTGGACTCTACCCACTCAGATCACAGAGGAAGGCTCTCCTGACATGTGTTGGTGCCCTGGCCTGCACAAGTGGCTGGCTCTGTGTGTGTGTGTGCCCATGGCATTCAGCAGAAAAGGGAGAAATGAAAGGGCTTCTATGCTGGTGCCAGTCACAGATGCCCTGCACCACCACCCACCCATGACACCGCCTGCTCTGTCTGCATTCCCCTCTGACACTGTCCGGACGGGACCCCGCAAAGACCTGCAGGTGGCCCCATTAGCAGGGAAACTATGTCAGTAAAGCTGCTCAGGGAGTGTGAATGGAGCCGGCTGTTCCTACATTCTGGCTCCTCGGAAACTGCATCGATAGGAAATTAGCTGAAGAGGTCAATTTCACAACGTGGAAAGATTTTTTCTTTAGAAACCTCAAATAATTTTCATAAAGTTTTCTTTTCTGTGGGGTTTTTTTATTGTTTGTTTTATTGCACACTTACAGAAATGGATAGATGCGTATTTTTAAAACATTTATGTACCGGTAAGTGTCAAAAAATGGAGGCCCTCATGCACTGCAGCATCCAGGCTCTACCAGCCAGATCCAGGTCCAGCCTCAAAGCTATGTGTTCCACAAGCTGAGATCAAAGCGATATTTCTGGCAAATACAGCCGGGCCTCGGCACTGCCTTCCTCCAGCATCTGCTGAGCAGAAACAGCCCCAGCATGCTTTGTTGAACTTTAGGAAAAGCTGAAAGATGCCAGTAACTTAATTCATGCTTTGTCTGTCACGTGGCAAATTATGTCATGATTCAATGGAAGACAAAAATATATTAAATAAAAAAAGTTTTAAGTAAGAGTCAAATATTAATGTACTACTCTAGTTTGACCACGCACAATTAAAATTCAAACAGGACAATTAAATTCTGCTGATTTGACACCAGAGTCCAACAGCCTTTTGTCATTTTCCATAAGTCAAAATTCAAGTATGACATGTCTTGCTGTTGGCTTGTACATTCTGTCCAGTTGATCCAATTTATTTCTCTTTTCAGTGAAGGGCCTCCTGAGGCTAGGTGGCGCAGAGATTCAGACATGCGAGCGTTTGACCGTCTGTGGGTGTCGGCTCATTAATTAGGCCAGGGAATTCCACCGGCGCACGTTCTGAGGGAGAGAAAAAGGTACCAGATGGCCTCTGGGAGGGGTGTTTCAATGAGAAATACAGAATGGTCAGAAAAGACAGAGGAAGAAAAGCCTGAAGATGAGACAGAACATAAATTCACACCCACTAACAATTGTCAAAATTGTCATGAAAGAGCCATCCCCGCCTGATAATCTGCCCAGCCCACCTGTCCAGGCCAGGGCAGTGTGCCAGGAGAGAAGTGGGCGTTAACCAGGACTGTTTAGCTTTAATGGGAGAAATGAATGCAAAGAAAATTGAATGGAGTGTATTTTATTTTTGTTAAAAGGGCATAATCTGCTTGTGCTTGACCCATAAATATTCTGCTTGCCTTTTACCACAGTAAATCCTCCACCCTCTTCTTGTAAACCTCAAATCAAAGAAGCTTAAGAAAAGATGGAGCAATGACTTTGTTGCTCATGAGTTCAGTTGATGTTGTTGTGTTTTTATGTTTCATATGTTACTTGATTTGAGCTTCTGTTATTGTTATTTCCCCTCTTAATCTTTTGGGATTGGGACTCTTTAAGGGGAAGTGTATTCTAGAGAGAAAAACTGACAACATCAAGCATGTTCAAAGACGTTTACTGTTTTCTGCAATGGGATTACAAGCGGAGTGGTCATCCTTTTGCCACAACAGCCTTTACAAGGATGTTATTTTGAAGCATCAGTCCACCGACGCTAAATAATCTTAACAATGGCTGTTCATAGATTTGAAGTTTTACTTGTGTTTTTTGCCCATTTCTAGTTTAAGCTGCCAAAAGTTAAACCAGTAAATTTAGTTGAAAATTTTTATAATTACATTTAATTTGACTATAATTTTAATAAAATGGGAAGGAACAAGGGCAAATCTGAATTTTTGCAGGGAGATTATTGTGAAAGATTTGTCAAATAAATATAGAGATTGAGGCATCTGGAGAATCTGAGAGTGTCAGGCGACGAAGTTGCACATAAACGAAGGCTGTAATGCAAAAATAAATGAGAAGAGTGAGGAGGGAGGAGTGAGCGCTGTGATTGGTTGTCTGTAGCAGTTTGACTGCTCTTTGACAACATGCTCCTGCTTTGACCATACGGCCTGTCTCTTTAGCTAACAGCCCAGCTGCACTGGGAATGTCCCCGGGCCTGACATTTTGACACGGGCGCCACGTTGACAAATAGCTGGAGTTTTCACCTTCTGCTACACTGTCTGCTCACTTGCTGTATAAAGTGAGGGGGGAAGGGGGTGGGGGCAACAGATCTGTTGTCAAATAAAAAAAAAAGTGGAGGGGGGTGCTTAGTTTATTGAGGTCTCTCTGGGTGGCAGACTCCTATCAAGAGGGAGGGGCAGCTATAGTGACAGAGCATTTGGGCCGGTTTTTGGAGCGAACCACCTCGAGTTAACTCAGCCCTTCACCTCGGATTTGTTTGTGTCATCGAGTTGGGTGAGCTCATCCGTTTACAGTAGGACAGAGAGTCTGGTCTTGTATTGTAGTATCATACTTAGATTTTACATAAAACATAAAAGGGTCTTTGTATTACAAGAATAAAAAAAAAAATAAAATAAAAAGCCATTCCAATTAAAAATTGTTTTTTGTTTCTTTTTTAACCTTTTCCTTTGCCATTTTTTTCATGATGGAGGGCATATATAAAGGCAATTAGGATTAAAAGTGTTTTTCTGAGTATTTCTGTATTCAGATTGTTGTGAATCAGAACCTAATGCAAAAAAAATCAGTTTAAAAAAGCTTGGAGTTGTTATGTAGAATCTACAATTGGCAAGCAACAAGCTCCATGCTCCGCTCTATTTTGATGCATCCACTTACAGTCAAGTACGTCTTAGTTTTCCTCGTCCGAGCTGCCATCTGGCTCAACACCGTACGACTGGATAGCTCCGATATTGCTCGTCATTTTTGTTGGAGTGATAGTGTCAGGTTGGGGTTGTGAGGGGCTGTAAACTAGCGGGAGTGTAAACAAGGGGATGATGGGAAATGAGAACAGGCTCACTCCATGTCCACAGTCCCGCCCACAACTCAAAGGTAAATTTTGTAATGAACTGCAGCTCTGAAGAAACTGTCCTGGAAAATGACAACACTTTTAAAATAGATAAAAAAAAAATGATTGGAGTGGGACTTTAAAATACTACATTTTACTAACATAACTTATGCTGTTTTCTTTTTTTTTATTATTTTTTGCCAGCAAGGACGCCACACTGATTTGCTTCTCTCTGCCATTTTGGCTCTCTCAGAGCAGTCCAGTTTGCAAAAGCGAATAAAAAACAACAGTTTTGGTTCAGTAAACATCTTAAACTCAAAGTCAAACACAGTAGAAGCAACAAGCATTCATTGCCAAATTGAACAGATTAATCAAATGGAAAATCCCTAAAATTCTAAATAAAATAGGCAAACCTTTCGAAGTCTTATAACGGCTAAAAGTGAAATTTCATTGCCTGAAAAGGTGTTTTTTTCTGTCCCTGCTTTTTGCATTTAGCGTTTGCATGGTCTTATCTTAGATTGTGAATGTAAAAGTGTTCAAGCTCCTGCAAATATCAGAAAGTGAAAGTCCTCAAAAGTGGGCTGCTGACTGTTGTTATACCTTTGTACCGCTGGGGCTTTAAGTGCTGGCGGATGGCTGTTATTATGGCTCTGTATTGATTAATCTCCTTGCTTCTATAACCTCCAGCTCACTTTGAGGCGTCCCCAGTGTACCCGTGTTCTCAGCCGAGCACACGCTGTGATTAATGCCCATCTCTTGAGTTTACCCGCTACAGAGCACCGTGTCAGGCCAGATTTGTCAGCTCACAACTATAGATTAGTCTACGTCTCTTCCTGAAATTTGGAGCCACCAGTGCCCTGTAGTGTAAATCTGTCCCTGCTCTCCCCTCTCACTTGAGACTCATCCCGGGTGATAGGATGGCACTTGCATTAAACAATTCACTTAACAGATAAGCTACAATATGCTTGACTGTCTTTTCTCACACCTCCCCTCTTTCCCCTACATCTTTCCTCCTTCTCATCCCTCGTGTCTCCCGCAGCTGAAATGGAATTGGATCAAAGAAGGAAAGTAGGGGGTTAGAGAAGAAGGAGGGGTCCTCATTGGGTTTTGTTGAAATATTTATAGGTCAGGGTTGACTGGTTAAATTGAATATCTATGCTGATCTCACTTGGCTGTTTAACTTGTGCCTAAGCAAATATGTTTCCTTGGTGATAACCTTTTATGTACGAGCCTGACTTCATTGAAATGCATAGAGATAAAAATGTGTCACACTTCACAGTCTAGCTAGGCAGTCACTGATGCTCGATTATTCAAATGATAATTGACCCCCACCTGTAGCATGCTTATATTCAGTAGTCAATCACTCCATCCGCAGTTGAGATATGGAGAAAATACCTTCTGTCATTTACATTACAAACCAGCATTGAATGTCAAGTACCCCAGGCGAGCCATTTGTGTGGAGAAGAATAGGAAAAATATATGGCCAATTATGATTTCCAATCTTTTTAATAATTTAAATGCTGTTGATATGTGAATTACTGGCAGCACAGCTCTCAGTTCTCTGCTCTGTTTATTTCCAGCAGTATTACTTTCTGCCTAACAAATGACTCCATGTTAATCTTCATATATAATTTTCGTTTGTCTGATATAATGGCTTCTAGTGGCAGGCTGTCAAAGGCTGATAAATTGACAAGCAGTATCATAGCGCAAAAAAATCAACAACACAGAAATGCTTGCTGGCCAAGACTGGGGCTTTCTATCTCAAAGCACTCATAGTAATGAATGAATGCATATTCATGTATGCCCAAACGCACATGCACACATGAATGGGAAGCGTTTTACCATCTGATACTTGCGCAGTGAACGCTTTGATCCTTATTGTGCCAAACATCCTACCTGTGCAGGGTATTGCTTTCAAACTACCGGCAGCATGTCAGCTTCTTCCTAGCATAAATCTACATGCAACTGTCTGATCTTGGTGAGCATGAACCATGTGTCCCAATGTTGTCAGTTTTATCTAAGAAAATGCACAATATGAGTCCAATTTGCATACATTTTCAAATGGAGTGCATGCAGGCATGCTCGGCAACTGTGCCTGTTTGTTTAAAGTCAGCCAAAGCTCTATAATTAGCAGTGTTTAATTATGGAAATGGCTGCCGAGGAGAATTTCAATCGCACTCCTTCCCTAGATCATTAGTCACAGGGGCAAAAAAATGAAATGCTTTCAGCAATGAAGGGTTCATATTTCAAGCTTATAGCTGCTAAAAGGGTGTACTCAGAAAATCAATTTTATGAAAGTCCGTTCAGCACTAAAGGGAGTTCCATGCAACTAAGCAATTTTGAAATAATGTCAGCAGGGAACTGATTCATGGATGGTAACAGGACTTTGCTCTCCTTGCCTGGGACATTATCCTCTAAGCTAAGGTCAGAGTTCAACCCCTGGTTTAAATCAACCTTTGTTTAGCATAACTCGATTCTTAAAGGGCTGCTGCTAACTCCACACTGAATAGATAAGTAGTTGTCTGTGTGCAGAAACCATGCAGTGCAGCAGATCAAAGCCTCTGAGAGCTGTCTGAAGACATCAGCCAAAGTTCAGGTAAACTTTGGCTCACAACCTTGACCCTCTGAAGAGCTGGCTGGCTTAAACCACTGCAATGACATCTTAATCTTTGCCACAACCCCACTCTCTGACAGTAAACACACTATTTACCTCACAGCGCACAGACGCTGTGCAATAAATCCATTCCCTGTTGCTACTTTGACTACCCCCCCACATCAAGCTGGGTGTCATTCTCTGGTAGGAAGGATATGGCCGACACATGTGCACAAGACAAATGGGAATGGTTGGTCTCTGAGCCTCTGCTTCACACAAACCACATCACCAGCCCTCAGCACCCACGTACTCTGTTGGAGCCAGCCACAGCAGCACTTGGGACGGTTTGGTGCCTCGTTTAAGCTGGGAGGTCACATATAAAAACTGCTACAGCTGCACTGGGATGGCTGGCCCACGCTCCTCATAGGGGATTCCCATTAGGCAGATTGATTGTTTCCTCTCCTCTCCTCCTTTGATTCATGTCTTCCATCTGAGCTCTAATGAGCCATCGGCCGTATGGCACCACTCAGGGCATCTGTGCATCAGCCCTATGCTGTAACTGTACATAGCTAATGGGATACACAAATTGAACTGTACTACAGAGATACCCACAATCACACCTGATATTTGTGTGATCTGCAAACATGTATTTTTGTTTGGTTTAGATAGACTAATTTGCACCGCATAAAAAGGAACTTGGCAACAAAGTGATGATCTCTCAAAAATATGTGAAGAAAATAAAAAATGTGAATGCAGAAGTAAAATGATATGAAAATAAGATTTTACCCAGAAACGTCATTTTTTGTAACAACTATTGTTTTTTTAAGACTTCACTTATTACTGAACACATTGTGTCATTATAATATTACTAATCCTTTAGGTAAAAAACATTTCCATATGCTCTATTAGATTATCTAATATTGATTCATGGGTGCATCTCAGAAAATTCTATTCTGAAAATGTCACCTGTTTTTCCTCACACAGAAATTGTGTTTTATAAAGACACCTTAATATTTGCTATTAAGCTGTAAAATTATTACAAGTCCTCGCTGTTAAGGGCCAACTTAGTCTTATATGCTCACGTATTAAACTGGAAAGCAGTTTGTATTTCTGTCTGTGCCAACCCCAAGAACAGAGTTTGCTTAGATGAAGTGTAAAAAATGCTTTTTGGCTTATTTTCTGCTGCAGGGGGAACAATCTGAGAAGATTTTACCTCACAGCTTCAGACAGGCATATTTGCTCTTAAAATGTGATTTAAAATAACAAATCCACCCCCAACTCACAGGAGAAAGATAAGTGATAAACCTGACATAGACTGAAGTGGGCTAGAGGCTAGAAGAGTTTCAGTGAGTGAACTGCAGATGAACTGGGGGAGTTAAGGCAGAGCCATAAACACATGCTGCTCTGTGTTATTAATTGGGGAGAATAAATGACTATTTACTAAACATATTAGATCATAGAGGACATGGCTCCCACACTGACCAGGGTGATCTGCAGGGTGGCCCAGGTCTCGTCTTTTTGTGTTTGTTTAACTGTGCGAGTGCACATAAGTGTCAGAATGCACCTTTTTTCATGATGCGAGCTAATGTTAGTGTTTGCCTGTGTAGCTTTTTAGAAGTGCTGCTCTGAGAATCTCCATCTGTGCACAGGTTTCAAAAAGTGCTTGTCCCTCAAGTTATCTTCAGCTTCAACCATTTAGCAATTGATCTCTTTTCTACAAACAGTGTCACAAACACACACAAAGTTCACCTTTAATTTGTGCCAGAACACCTCAGATTGGCTGCACGCTGTATGTGGAGAAAACTGTCTCTAGAGGTCACTGCAGTTCCATGGGTGGCAGGCCCAAGTAGGGCCACAGAGGCAGCTGAGACACATCATGAAGTGCAAAAAGAAACAGCTGGAGGAAACAAGCAACTATCGTAGATAGTTTACTGCGCTGCCAGAAAACTTCAGCAAAAATAGAAGCTTCAAACTGAAACGTGAAGCTGTATTGATTGTAATATAACTATAAATGCAACAACTCTGGTACAGCTGTTACCTAATTGTCCTAAACCACACCACCATACACAGTTTAATCTTAAAACACTTGGACTACTAGATTTTGCTTTCAAAATAAACGGACTCAAATGAGACCCTGTAGATTTTGCTTGCCAGGAGCAAAAAGGAAGTTTGAAAGCACAAACACAGCCCCATTCTTTACATAGATCATGTTGTGTCCATAAAATGGTTATTCTAATCTGGTACATGAGTCTGTGAAAGGAAAAGCATGCTGTCAGGCGCCTCTCACCCACTAATTCTATTACCCTGGGTTATTTCTGAAAGTTCCTTTTCTAAACATTTACTGTCAGAAGTACACTTAGAGCTACTGTTCCATGCGCTTTGTTTGTATTATGGTTGTGGTTTAATCCACCTCATTCCGGGACGTAGTGGCAGCGTTGAACTCGACCCAAACAACAAAATAGTGTTCCTGTTAATAATATAATAATGAGGGAAATGATACATGGATTTTGTATTTTAGGATATTTTCCACATAACCCCTTAATTTGAAAAATATCAGTTTTGACCCTGAAGGACCTGCAGGAAGACATGTCAAAACACAGCAGAGAACATTCTAGCATCATTAATGTAAGTTTCAAATCACACAGCATAAAACCTACTGCAGCCTTTTAGACATCTTTGAACAGAATTTCAGTTTTGACTGACTCGGATATGAACTCCAGGAGCATAAAATCATTTTTTATTGATGTACTTCATCATCGGATCTCCTTGTGATTTCTTTTGTCATCCATCACATCGTCAATCCAGCCCACACCTTCTGTCTGCATATACATATGATTTATAACACATTGCTAATTGAAGCTTAAGATGTCCTTAAAACATCATCTACTTTCTTCTTTATGTGCATTATTGTTTTTCCAGTTTCTTCAAAATAGCACATTTTAGTAAATAATTTAGCTTCACAATGTATATATTTTCAAGTTTTTTTTTTTTAACATTCCTCCAAAAGCAAAGTGTCAGGGCTGCTCATTTCATCTACTGTAGTTTGGCCTTTGACCAGTAGAGGGAGGTCACTGGTATATTTCTGCTACAGAAATCTGCATTTTCCTCCTCTGGAGTTCCTATGATGAGGGATTCTAAAGAAATGTGTCAGTTATTATTTTTAGACAACCACATAATGCAAGCACAGAGGGCCCTTTGAAGGTTCATTTATTACAGAGGAGATAAGCATGTTACAGCAGCAAGATTCCTCTGGAACAGGTCACCAGCTCTGATTAAAAGTGACTTCACGTCAGGGCCATAAATATTTGTCAAGCCTACCTTTGAGAAGCAGGCGAGCTGTGGCTTCTCTGCTCGTTCCCCACATGAAAGTGCAAATGGAAACACTTTAGGGTTGGGAGCTACATCAGTCATTGCTGAAATAAGATGGCCAATAAAATGGGCGTAATTATGATGCTTCATCATTTGACACAGCTCGAGGGGTTTGGGCTGTTTGCCTGTGTGCTGCAAGAAGGAGAAGGAGAAATCCCACCCGTGAATAATGGGACCTGTGCTTTTATGAGAGTGCTGTGTTTAAGGGTGAACTTTGAGAATGTGTGGTCTCTGGATCACCCTCCACCGATCTCTTGCTCGCTCCTTTACTCCCCTCCTTTATCCTTCTCTTGGTTTTGTTCTTTTACTTCAGTTGCCTTTGCTACCACATATCTTACTTTGTGCCGAAGCACTACAACAACATTTATACCAGTTATGCTCTAAATCCTCATCTTTCAAGTGGCTTTTTTTTTTTTTAAAGGAGCTCACTTTGTGACACTCAAATAATTTTTCAACTTTTCAAGACTACCAACATGTTTGTATAGAAAAAGCACAAGTGCCAATTTGCTTCTGGAGTTGTCTGTTTGATGCAGCTCTCTGTAACATTTTTCTGTACTGGATGTATCCGTTTATGAGGTGGGAGTTGTCAGAGTAAAGACACAATCTGTAATAACTGAGTTCTTGGAAATGTCTCTGCATTTCTTGGTGTGTTTGTTGGGTGTGTTTAGATCCCGAGTATGAGCAGAGATGATGCAGACCATCAGCCAGGTGTGGGGTCTCCATTAGATAGAAACCATTTGACTCACAAAATCAGAGGCTAATCCTACACAGGAGCTTCACACAGAGAGGCAGACCCCCGAGTAGAGCTTGGAAGTAAAATGTGGTGTTGACACCATACTGTTACACAGTCCTGCTGGGAGTTTTCTTCCTGCCTGCGTGATGCCAATGAAACTAATGTGGTGGAAATACTCTGTGTTCGAGCAGTTCATTATATGTGCTGTAGGTACTCAGTGTGCTGCATGTCTGAATAGTAAAGCAGGAAGGCTGGAGCAGACTCTCCTCGACAGACGAGCTACTGGTCTCACATTCTGAATTTTAGCTGTCAAACTCTCAGTGGTGATGTCACAGGCTGGATTCAGGAAACAGGAGACCTAAATTGAAGAAAATTGACAGGACTACTGCTGTTTTGCCCAAAAACTCTTGCTCAACACTGTGTCTGTCTGCAGTCCAAATGAACCGCCTTGCAGCTTGTCACCTGTACATTTTGATGACAATGAATCTATGATGACTTGGTTTATTCACAGATGCTTCATACAAACGATCCAAATCCAAACACTGTATGTTGTGTGTGGTTTGTGTTCATGTCATGTGGTGCTACAAATTTGTATTTTTTGCAGGTTATTAGAATAGCTTGTGACATTTTCGAAACCAAACTAATGGGATGCACCATAAGGGAAATATTCTCATATACATATTTTCCAATCTTGGAATTCCCAGCACAAATGTTAAAAATGTTTATGTATCTCAAAAAATTGAGACTTTAAGACAAACCCAATCCCTTCCACTTTCATAATCTGAAAAAAAAAACAGTGAATACAGAAATGACATCATCTTTTGTTTTCTGGCAATTGTAAATCAACTTAACAAGAAGAAGCTTAAAGCTCAGTTGGAGCTGCACTGCTTAGTCTTTAACCACTTGAATGTGGAAAAACAGGCAAACAAGCTATCACAAACACAGCTAAATTCATACTGGTGAATTGTTACTGCATCATGCATCGAGATGGTTAGAGAAAAACTTTGCTATTGTGTCCAAAAATGTTTTTAATTTAACATAAATGTGCAAGACGACATTTATAGCAGGAAGTATTTAGGATGTGTGTTCTAAAATAAAAGTGTGGGCAAAACGATATAAAATCAACTGGATCAGCTAAAACTAGAGGCCACTTCCACCCAAACATGTTGGTGTCAGAGCAAACTCTCCTTCAGGCTTCTGCTCTATTCCTCTGTATCAACGTGTTACAGGCTTTACTATTATTTTTACATTAAAGCTTAATCAGAAACCAACATGTGCCTTTCATAAACAACAGTACTCTGCGTGCCCAAACTATACTCTGGGAGTCACATGGAGACTCAGCAGCAGGCAGTAAAGGCCAACAGATGCCCAGCATAAAGAGCAAGAAAAACAGAAGGAAAGCACGAGATTAAAAGGAGATGCTGGGGATTATTAAATGGCATTAGAATGGCACAGAAGATTACTCTGATGTCGGCAACGCCAGCTCAAGGTCAGTAAGCAAAAACTGCTACGGCAGTAAACAAACGTTAAAAAACAATGACGAAAAATGGAACAAAAACAGAGAAAGATTAACACTGAAGAGATACAACATGTCTTTTTGGTTTTATCTCACAAAATGTTCACGCCTGTTTGTGTCTCATTGCTTTGTGAGTTCAACAGAGGCCTCATCTGAGCATTTGCTTAAACAGTCACAGGGTTTGTCTTATTAGCGAATAACCCCCAGTGGAGAATGACTTAATGCTTAGTAAAGGTCAAACAAACAAAGTGTACCATACTTTCCACACTATAAGGCGCACTTAAAGGCATTATTTTTTTATCTATTTAATCTGTAGCGCTTTATTTATGTTACTGATATTGCAGTGATTTTGAGAGGTACTCTACGCTCTGTTGGATGTTATCTTGAATATGCTAATGCAGCTAAAGTG
The DNA here is from genome assembly GCA_023969325.1 of Oryzias curvinotus. Taxonomy (NCBI): domain Eukaryota; kingdom Metazoa; phylum Chordata; class Actinopteri; order Beloniformes; family Adrianichthyidae; genus Oryzias; species Oryzias curvinotus. The sequence goes on from CM043708.1 coordinate 19,478,990, forward strand.
TTTCAGTCAGTCAAACACAACGGGAGGTAAAAAAACAAAAATATTTGTCATTAATCAGTCAAAGGTCTTTATTCTCATATTCAAATGGGCTAAACCACAAAAGGAGCAGAGGCCTGGGAAACAGCAGCACCAATGTTACTCTGTGCAGCACTCTGATCTAGGTTGGTAAATTATGACTCCATCCGTGGGCACAGTTGAGGAGCAGATTACTCGGCCTCCAGCACTAATGGAACAGAAGCCTGGATTTTTGGACCTAATTCACAGGTCAGCCAGAGGTTAAAGTGAGAAGCTGGGGTCGCAGTGCAACATCTACCCAAACCACACAAAGCCAGCTTTTCATCCCCTCTCTGTTCATTCCACCAAGTCTGTAATTGTCTTTGACAAAACTCATTAGCAGAGACCTTGTAGCAACATCGGCAATCAGAAATTCCATGGAGGGAGACATGCACAGTAACAATGTCCCACACACATTTCATTGCGCCTTTTGACAAAATGTAATGAACTGTGTATATTGTCCCCCTCATCTCAACCCTCAGCAATCGGTACAAAGTCTTTGTTTTATGAGCTTTTGCTGCCCAGCGTGGGACACATCCAATGGCACCTCAATGCTGGCTCTTTTGTCAGGCTAGAGGGCAAATTATTGTTTGCAATGTTGTTGTTTTTGTTATGGCTCCTATTTACACAAAGACGCCATTGATCTAGTGTCAGAATAACTTCTCTTCTTTTACATAGCGGGCACATGCTCATTAAGTGGGGGCTTGAATGAACAGTGCACATGTGATGGACGTTGTCAGAAGTTAACCCCTCTGTGACCTTTAGCTCTATGATGCACAACATGCAAGATTTGTTGGGGCTAATGTCAGCTTTTGTGCAAGTGTTGTTGCCAGGAAGCAAAATTTGCTGAGCAATACTAAAAAATATATATTTTAAAAGTTCAGTTTTTGTTTGGTTTTCTCTCAAATGAATATTTTCTTTTGTTTAAATTAAATGACGGGATAAAAAGTACAGTAAACAATTAAGGAGACAAAGCAAATTCTGTTTTCCTTTACTTTGAAATCTACTACAATTAGTTTTACACTCTAGAAAATGTAAATATTGGATTTTTTTTCCCCAAATTACCTCTAAATAATGTCTATAGCTCTCAACAGAACTGCATGACTAATTGGTGATTACAACACTGACCTCTGATTGAGAGGCTGAAAAATAGCAAAGGATTACAACACAAAAAGAGATCAGTGGCATTAATCAAAATCTCTGTTTTGTCGTGCTGCTGTTATGGATTAAATTTGCTTCAGATTACAAAATCGTGCCTTTGTTTTGAAAGTGAAGATCCAGATTTATGGGGTGGGTGTGGTGAGAGAGACAAGACTCACTGTTAGATGAACATAATCACAATTAATCACCAGTCTTCCCCTCTTCGAATGAGCTGCAAGCGCTGAATTAACAGACCACCTGTCATTTCTGACAGTCAGTTGGCCAAACGACTTGAAAAGAGCATCGAGTGCAAGCAACAACTTGGCCCAAAAAGACCAATGATGGACCCAATGATGCATGACACGGCAGGAGCGACAGGGGTGGGGGGGGTTCACATATGCAATTGTGTGGGTATAGAGACAACCTCTGATTTCACACAAATGATGGTCACAGATTAAAGTTGTCAAACCAATTTAAGTATTCATGTTCATGGCTTGTTTTTCTCGTTTTTTTATATATTCAGATTTGTCCCCCATTCACAGATTATCTAAAATCTGTTTTGGATTATGCAAACATGCTCTCATAAAAAGACCCCTCCCCCCCATACTGATGAAAAATGTAATTTACCAGAAGGAAGGCCAGTATTAGGGAGATTTTCTTGAGCACAAGCTACCTAAAGAACTTAGAGTTGTGTAAGATTTTGTCACAGATTTCATGTCTCGCCTCAGATTAAAAGGTGCCTGAGAAATACACAATTTTCTCCCTGCAACAAAGGAGAACAGTATGGCTAGATGTCCTTTTTAAAAATATTTAATTTTTATTTAGCGACGATTTTACCAGAGTAGAGATTTAAAAAACAATATCTATGGTGAAGAAATTCAAGATTTGGCATCTAATAACTGTTCTATTCATAGAATGAGGATAGTTGTTTTCCTAATTGACCAGACTTCAGGCTTAAGGCACATCGTGCTCTATGTGCCCATCACAGCCATTATCCAGCCTATGCTTTCCCTCAGGTACATCGCTGTGGTGGTAATCCCATCTTGCATGCATCATTACCTTCAACAGCACAAAGCAGCTCTTCTTGCTGTTTAATTAAATTTGGTGTTAAATATTTGATTCACTAAAGATTTTATTGTAGAGAGAAAAAAGGCATCAGGCATCATGGGACACATTTTTTGTGATTAAATATAGCCCTGAAGTCCTTTGGTTTATGTGATTTGTCTTTTGACATGTTTCCTCTCAGTTATGGAATCTTGATTATAAGACAAAGTTACTGCTTGTTAAGACATGCATAAGCACTCAGGATGTCCTGTTATCTCCAGCAGACGGCTTTCATTTCTGGCTGTTCAGCTTTAAGTGTGTCATTTTGAATATCACCTCCGTAGCTGCTGGCAAGTAAATGTCAATCAGTGTGACATTCAGGTATTTGAATAGACTTGTATTTAAAATAGCCAGTCTTATTACCAAGAAATTTAGTGAGCTTTTGGTTTTGTCAGCTTTCACTTCATGCAGATCCTTTATTGGCTTCCAGATAAGTACAGAAGGGGGAAATTGAACTGGAAAAAAAAAAATCTAAATAAGCCCAAGTTATTATTCCTGACCTTCCTCATCCTCGACATGTAGATTTTCATGGATTTACTGGCGGCTCCGCCATTGGCCAAGGGCTCGCAGAATGACCAGAGCCTGAAAATAGAGCCTGAATTGCCCTAATACGACAAACACTTTTATTACATGTATAATCCCACAAATGCGAACTGAAATGACGTTTTTGGGGGGCTGCGGTGTATTTGCTGGTATTGTTTCTTGTTTAGGTCAGACTCTAAATCTTTTCCTGCTCATGTAAAACTGATTCTTTGGTTGAAGTGATTAGAACAGAACATCCGAAGCCACATCTCTTTTTGACAGAAATATGATTAAATCTTAATAACAAGATGAATATACTTTTGTTGTAAATTATGACAAAGCACTATGTTTCATATTTTGCTTAGGACTCAGGGAAACTATTGTAAAACTATTAGTTTTTTAGAGTTTAAAGGGGTTATCAGTGCACATCTCAGTGCATGTCTGTAGGAGGAGTTCATGCCAATAGGGTCTACAGGAAAAACAGTTAGATCAAAAGTTATGTGGCAGACCATGTGAATCTCTGCAGGTTTGGATCCTACAAATGACCTTTTAATCAACACAATGTTAAGTTAGAGCAGCGGCTCGCTGCACAGGGGACAAAGCAGCATTCATCCCACGTCTCTGCCTCATGTCTTTGCCTGAACAGTAACAAAGTGTTTGATGCCACTTTTGATTAGACGCTGACAACACAAAGATGGTGTCCCCTGTCTTCTGCAACTTGAGGATTTTCCTAATGTTCTTCCTCTGAGTTATGACCTTCCACTGGGGGGCTGCAGCTTTTAGGCAACGAGTCCCTCTCAAACTTTGATCAAGCGCACATCAGCAAATGTGTCTTAATTGGCTGGTAAATTAAAAAATGACAAGACTCAAAAAAGAAATCTCCTATAGAAAAAAATGTATTAGAAAAATGTAATCAGTGGCAAACACAGGAAGACTTCACAGTTGAACAAAATGACAAAAAAATATGAAGAAACAGAAATCCAATAGTGGATCCGGGTGTCTTTTTTTTTGTGAGTCAGAATAAACTTTTCTCCTCAAACATCTGGAAAAAACAACACAGTCACAAATAAACAAGTTACTCAATTCAAGAAATCAACACTTAAATAATAAAAAAAGAGACAGCAAAATAAATACACAAAGAAATAAATAGGTTTCAACACACGATTGCCATACACAAAAACAGCCGTCTCCTTTGGGCCATTGTTGTAAGTTTGCATTTTGAATATTTTTTTTGCATAAAGTCTGTAACACCATAAAAACAATGTTGTGCAAAATGATAGTCAAGTCCACAGTTTGACAGTTTACAGCAGCGCCAGATTCTTCCAAGCGTCAGACTGAGGCCGCCTCTCGGTCAGCTGTTCCTTTAGTGCATAATAGATGTCCTGTTATTTTTCATAGCTGATCTCTCTCCAGCGATCTGTGGAACAAAGGAAACTGGAGGTTAAAATTAATTCACCAAATATGGAAAAAAATAATTTTTATAATGGGAAATGTTTGCTTCTTTTCATTTTCTTTTAATTTGATTTTTCAGAGAGATTTCTATCTCACAGCTTAATGTTTTGACACATTTTTATGTAAAAGTAGATATGTACAGATGTTAGGTAAAAGTAGAGAACTGAATCAATGTGTGTAAAGGCTTAGATTTTTTTTTTCCTTGACTCATGCAGCCTTTTGTGTTTGCCACTCCTGTACTCCTTCCAGGTCAGTGCAGCCTCTCACCTGCTTCACCTCTTCATGACTGGCCTGAATGCAGTGACCTTGTCATCCTGCGCAGTCCCGCAGGCTTCACTGAGGTCAGATGGCTGGATCTCTGCTTTGCCACCAGAGAATCCTGCACACCAATAAAAGCACATTTCAAAAAAGCTGTCTCGAGGGAAAGTCTGCAAAAAAACTATACGTCACTCACTTATTGACCTTGCATTGCCAGAGTTAAGAAAGCAAAAATATGGAGAAATACATCTATATTTGCTGCTGTTCTTCCCTCTGTTTTTAGTTTATGTTTTTTAAATGTTTGTATTGTTTTATACACAGTAAAATAAATGTCTCCTCTGAGGAATAAAAGGAGAGACGCACCTTCCATGCTGGAGTACTGACATGTTTCTTGGAGTGCAGCATAGGGTGAACAATTAAGCTGGAGGCCTTTATGACTGTAGCTGCCAGTTCCACAGACTTTTGAGTGCAAGGATGAGCCCTCGGAGAAGGGGCTCTCAGCATTATTGACACTGCTAGACTCATGGAGGACCCTCATGGCCCCACACTGTGTGGTAGGAGCCACAGAAATTCGGGAGCTTTGGAGCTGACAGTCCCCCGCCGAATTTCCGTTTCTCACTTCGGAGCCAGGCTGCTGAGCACTAAGGATAACCCCTGAAGCCGCTGTCCGAGCCAAAGACCAAATCCGGGGTTTTTCGGAGGCGTCAAAATGAGACAAGGACACCGCTCCTGCTGTCGAGCCAGTCGAAGAGGCTGCTTTGGACACCACGGGTTCCAGGAAATCAGAGGGGAGAGGAGGGAGGGTGGGGGCACTTTTGATGGAGCAGGGGAATGAGTGGAAGCTGTTGGTTAAACTCAGGTGCAGGTCAGAGCTGCAGTCTCTTTTGTGAAGAGCTCCAGAAACCGCCATGACCCTTTGGAGGTCTGGCTCGTCTGCCGTTGTCTTTTCACAGTCACTGTCCAGTTTGTCACAGTCTTCTTCCTCATCCATGTCCTCCAAATCACTCAGATGTAGATCCTTCTCCTCCTTGCAATCGCTGGAGTCTAAACAAGCAAACAAGTGTGAGAAGTTTAATCTATCTGTAAGGTCATCATTATTATTATTTTTACTTTAAAGCAAATAAATGCTTACTTTTGGTTATGTCTTGATCACTTTTGCTGAGGTCGTCCTTCCTGTCATCACTGGTCTTGTTCTTTGGTGACCAGGTCATCTTATTCTCCTTTTTAAGCCTCCTCCTGGCATTGGCAAACCAGGTGGAGACCTGAGTGAGAGTCATTTTAGTGATGATGGCCAGCATGATCTTCTCTCCTTTGGTGGGGTAAGGGTTCTTCCGGTGCTCATACAACCATGTTTTCAGGGTGCTGGTGGTTTCACGAGTGGCATTCTTTCTCCGTGCTGTTCCGTTAAAATCGACCGTCCCATATCTGAAACAGGCAGGAAGTCACACATGCACATCAGTTAGTGCGTTTTATTGTTTAACATGTATGGGGCTTGACCTCAAGAAGATCAAGATCACATTAAATTTTCTCTCCAGTTTAGCAAATCCTCTGCAGCAAAAGCCTGCTGTGAAACACTTAAATGCATGCTGATGGAAATGAAAACAATTGAAAGGTTTACCTGTCATATTGATACTGTCCCAGCGAGTGATCGTATGGGTAGTAAGCAGCTGTTTGAGTGATGCCAGAGTGTAAAGTGCTTGTGCCGTCCTTAATGTCATATTGAGGGTTCTGTACAAAAAAAAATAGAGAATTTGTTACAAGCTGGAAGGATTTGACTTCAAAGCTGCTCATCATGCAGGACTTTCAAACATGTTTTCAAATACTGTCATAAAAAGTGTAAAATTGTTAAATACAAATCTTTGCCAAAGGTATTTGATTGTGTGTGACTGTTTTAATTGCTCCAGAGTATTTGTAGGGGGAATTAATCTGCTTTTTGACAAAATATCAGTTTAACAAAAAAACAGTCTTGTTTTCATCAAAACTTTACTTTAAATGTAACTTTTTTAATCCTATATATGCTACTTTATTTCTTTATGAGATAAACAGTTGTTGGAGTGCGCTTTTGGACCTACAAATTAATTTTACTGGGGGGGAAATATGAATTGCATCTCATTTAAAATATTTGTTGCCCCAGCTATCCTTGAGATAAATTGATCAATCAAGCTGATCGATCATCTCCAACCCCCCCTCCCCCTCACTGCGCATCAGGGAAGCCCACCAGAGAGGAGTAGAGCGCGGACGGGTCGGCGCCGTATTGGAAGTAGTTGGCGTAGTTCTGGCTGGCTGCAGCTGCCGCCGCGTAAGGAGAGCTGTACATCCCCAGCGCCGCGTTCAGCTCCGTCCGACTGCTCGCCAGGAGCCGGTTCTCGTAGGGGGGGCAACAGAAGGAGGCGGCGGCGGCGGCGGCGGTCTGGGAGCTCCCTGTCCCGTCAGAGACCGACCTGGAAATCGAATCGCAGCAAGTCGTACTGGGGTTTGCCGACACGAAAAACTGCATAAAGAGAACCGTGGATAGATGGTCATTGTTTTTTTCCAGTGTTTATGGATGCATATGCAACACTCCTAATGTGGCTCGCGCTGTAAATATTTATTAAAAAAGAGAAATTTTATTTTTTCATTCAATACATTTTGGTTAATTATTTAAATATATAATTAATTCTGCGTAAGCTTTTGTTTCATTTTCTTGTAACCTTTCACAATTCAAGGTAAGTTTTTTCCAGGACAGCAGCACTATGAACAATATCTGTTCTTGCCTTTTTTTTTATTAAAATAAAATAAATGACCTGCATGGGCACAGATAAAGTTTCAGAGATTGTGGAGTTTTGCAGAATGCATGCGCTAAATCCAACTGCTCCAGTATTTTAAAAAAATATATTATTGAGATCAAAGTTTTGCAAAAAAAAAATCTTAAAAAAAAGAAAATGATGCAATCTGTTTAAAGCTGAAAAATGTCACTGCTAAAAAGTTGTCACCTAAGTTTTCCATGAGAACTTCTGTCTCAAGAGTGGAACTGACCCAAAGAAGCTCTATAAAACAGCTAAAATCAATACATTTTGCCTCCTGATAAAGCTTTAGGAAAGTTCGGCACTGCTAGGTCTTCTTCAATTTCAATTAATGAAAAGAAAATAATAATAATACAACTTTTTTTTTGACTGAAAGCCCAATTCTAGTTTGTACAGTGCGCAGTCGGTGACATTCATCTCTATTGTCATCGTAAAAACACGTGAGTTCATTCATAATTCAGTGTAATTGGACACGGATGCGCGCAGGTATGTGGATATTTACTCCAATTACAAAAGCTCCACGGAACACACACGTTCTGCAAGAAGCAGCATATTACTGTTTAAAAAAAAAAAACATTCTTAAAGTGAATAAAATATATTTTATAGTTTCTATAGCCTCAAGCATGACATTGAAAACAAATGTTAAAAATTGTCTTACCTGTGAAGTTGCATTGTAAGGATATCCAAACTGCGAGAAAGACATAGCTGCTTCTTTTGTTACCATCAAGAATATTCTTCACCCTTGATCGATTGCAACCAATTCTACTTCAAATCCACAGTCTTCCACACATTTCCACGCACGGCCTTTCGCTCAATAATAGATGACTTGACTCAAAGGAGGAAGACTTTAGGCAGGCACCAGCTGCAGATTGTTTTATATGAATGAATAATCCCCCCCCTAGGACCCGATGAGAAATTAAATTAAGCGTCATTAAGTGCAAAAATAAAACAATGAAAAAAATATATAGAAAAAGTGTTGTTGTGTTAGCTGAAGGAGGCTTAAAGGATAACGTAAGTCCTCTAAGATATGGACTCTGCTTGTGCTATTATTTGTGGCTCTATAGTTCTTTAGCATTCATCCATGCAAGGGTATCAGCGTGACGTCATTGTAATCCCGGAACGGCAGGGTACCAAGGAGAGAATAATGTCTTTGCCAATCACAACCAGCGCAGGCTTTTCTTGAGGTGCACTGTACACTTTCTTGTCCCCCCCTCACCCTTTTTTCCCCAAAAGGAGAAGTCTTTCCTTTTATAGCTTATATATTTTTTGAAATATTGAACTACTGTTCTTTATCACTAAAGAGTAACAGCATATGTGATTCAATAAAGCATTTATTATGAACAAATATAATAAAACATGTTTTCAGAGACATAAAGATTTTTTTTAAATAAGTAAAGTTTCTTTCTTCATTTTTTCTTTTTTTTTTTTTTAATTCCTCAGACCTCAGTTCGCCTCTGCCTCCCGAGCACAGGTCCACCCTGGAGTTAATTACGGTGATGTTTCTATCTTTCTCTATTAGAAAGAGGGGCAGTCCCAACAGAAACGGTTAGAGCGCTTTTTGGCAGGTCAATAGACCCGTGATTGATGCGTGCCTGGAGACCTACGTGACCATTACGGGTAATGCGTAATTGTATCAATTAACAAATGGATACATGCCCTTGTTTAACCAACGAGTAACAGGGTGAGAATTTGCCTTTGAGCTGAAATCAGAAGAGCTGTGCAGGGGGAAAAATAGATATTAGCAGCCATGCTCCCAAGTCTAATTAAATATCCGTGCATGGGGGCAACGAGAATTGCATTTTAATTGAATGATGCGCACATGAAAGATGGGGAAGGAATGATGCTGCCTCTCACTGAATGAAAGGAGAAATGATTTTAAGCCTTATTAGATCAGCAGCTCAGTCATCACTGCTGCCCTCACTCTTCCCCATAAACACAAACCAGCTGTGCTTTTCTACTGTGCTGAGCTGGGACAGCCTGTGAGGAGAGGGTCCATTCATTTCCCCCAGCAGCCTACACGTATTTATGCTGTCACTGACAGCAATGATGATCTCTGCTGAGGAGGAGTCACGTGCTACGCTCCTTTATGGCTGAGGCCGTGCGCCAAATCGCCCCTGACACTCCCCCAGGAGACCATCTGCGATTACGGCCTTTCTCTCCGAGGGGCGCTAAAGGGCCACGAGCACGAGACGTGAATCGCCTGTGAAAGATTTTCCACAGAGATGAAGTGGACGGAGTGGTCAGTTTATTTCCCCCAAGCGTTCACTGCAGCTCTCATCCACTCCAGGCCTTTGCTCAGGAAGAAATAACTTTGGTCCTGCAAGAAACCTTTTGGATGATACCAAAATAAAACTTCAACATTTAACACTTTAACATTCTATATCTGCTTTACTATTTATATTTACCTTTTTTTTTGTTAAACATGCAACTTGAAGGTGAAATATTGAATGCATTTTATGCTGATTATTGTATTCAATTTAAAGGTGAGTTCTACAAAAAAGTTACAAATTACTCTCAGCTAAAAATAACTGCAATTTCAATTTGTTACATTTTTTTAATGAAGCATATGGATGAGTGAGCAACATGTTAGTTGCAGAAAAAAAATACAAAAAACTATATAGGCTACAGTGTTCACACCATTTGATCAAAAAATCTAGTTTTTTTCAGCTGGCTGACCCTGAATACATCCATCCTGTGTTAGAATACTGTTTCTGTTAAACGTTATTCTTCACAAAGTGTAAAGTTTCTCAACAACCCCTTCATAAAAATTGTTATCTGAACAGTGGACTGCATTTATTTATCTTAAACCATAACTAAAGGCAATTGTGCTAATAAAAAGCCTGAAACAGGTTTAATGTAATTGCTTGCCAAAGTTCGACACATTTCTACAAGGGCATGTATGATGGGCCAAGTGCATAGAGACTCACTCATGCATAATGTATGTATATGGTCACTGCAAATCTCACTGAAAAAGGCCAAAATAATGATAATTGTTATGGCAAAATGACCACAATGTCTTCTATTTTAGGTGTTTGACAAGCTTACATCAAGCTTTGGAGTCTGTTTGAAAAAAGTTCATTTTAAAGGTTAGGTAAATGGCAGCTGACTCAATCACTGCACAGTCAATTACATTTTCAAAACACTTTTATTTTACAATTTATCCACTGTCATTTTAAGAAATTACAGTTAGCTAATGATATATGCTGAACAAACTGTAACAAAAAAAAAAAAGAAAAAAACTATTTGCAAATATGAACATACCTCTGCAGCTGAGACCCTGAAGAGTAATCCAACATGCAAAACAGTCACCCTTAAAGTACCTTTACGTAAAATGCCCAAAACTTCCATTATATCTTGTCCTGATTGATCCAATTGGGCACTAATGAGACCAAGTGATGCACTCATTCTCCATTAGAAGCTTCAGTGGGAAGAGGGAAAAAAAACTGGAAAGGTTAAGTCAACACTCAATAGCTCCTAGCCCTATTCTCCTATTTAATACATTTCCTATGCTGACTTAATGAACCACATAAAGCCTCTCTAGTTTTCATCAGATGGGGGTAGCAGTAGTGCTGAGGTAGAGAGTGGGGCTGTATGAAATGGTAATAAGGGCAGGCAGATGAAGAGATGGAGGGAGAACCCTGAGTGCGGCATGAGGATGAAGCAGTACCTACCTGGAGGTGTGTGATCTCATTAAAGCCAAATTGGTATATGCCAATAAATCCAAGGCACTTGTGATCTGGAAATATTACACACACACATACACACTGCATGCACACATATGTCCCTTCACAAGAAATAATATTAGTCCTACTAAATTATCCAAAATGGAAAGGAAGTAATAAATATCAGATTGAGAAAGAATGGAGGAGTAGACGGTCACATCAGGGACTGGTTACTGCAAAAAAAAAAAAAAAAAAAAAAAAAAAAAACATCTTCGGGGCTGAAGAGTAATTACGGGACATAGCAAGTCATTAAACTGTCATCAGACACACACACAATAAAGAGAATGTCAAGACTACATGACAAAGTCAATCAAATGTAGAGAAGAAAGTAATAATTGTACATAATGGTGCTACATAGAAGACTATAAAAGTTATGCCTGTGTGGCATTCTCTGGTTGCTCAAGTTTAAAAGACAGTGTTTATTTTTCAAAGCACATAATTACACATTTTTCCATCTGATTTTGTTTTCCATCATTCAAACATGGATTTGTACATGAGAGGGCAGGCAGAATCAGTGTTTCGTTTGTTTCATTGTCACTCTGATTACTTGAAGTCAGATATTTAACTCAAACAAACCCTAGGCAGTTTTTGTCGGGAGCCTCCTCTCCCACAGGCCCCTGGGGCTCCTTGGAGAAGGTGAAACTGAAATAGCAGAGAGAGGCAAAGAACACAGCAAGCCATGCTTGTGTGCTTGTGTATGCTGGCTGGCAGAGTCCCCTTGAGGCTCTACTGTAAAGCTATCATCAGTACCGGTGTCAGGGATTTGTAGCTTGTCACTGACAGAGAAGGAGTTCTGCCAGTAACTCCTGGAAATAACTGCTTATGTTGAGAGAGAGAGAGTCTGGATTCCACAGTTTGTGAGAGTGAGAAAGGGAGAATATGAGTAGTGAGATTATGTTTGTGTATCTATTCTCTTGGTGTCTTTGTATGTATGTACAGGTAGTAGATGTGTTGTCTTTGACAAAAGGTCTTCAGCTGTTCATGTCTATGTGAATTTGTAAGTGAGAAATGTTAAAAAATGTCTATTCTGGATTTGTCAGAAAGGAACTGTGTAGAAATATAAATCTAAATTCACCATGAAATTTTGAATTTGAAAAAAAAAGTAGTGACTAAATGTTTTATGTTTCAACACAACTAAGAAATTTCTATCAGCACCCATTCCGCTCACATTGTATTGGTTGCACTTCCTCTCTGACACAGGCTTCCATCCATTCATCCATTCATACTTATACTCCCTTGAACCTGTTCCAGGTCACAGGGTTACTGGTCTCTATGCAGGACACCAGGCATAGACACCAGGCTAAAGGTGTACCTTTGCGAGGTACACCTTTTGCAGGTACACTCTTCCATTGCAGGTGACGCAGGCTTAAAACCAAAAGTATCAGTCAGTTCACCAGGGGCACTAACAAGGGCAATGTATCAAGTGTATTCCCATTTCTTGTTTGAAAAAGATTTTTAAATCTTTGCGTCTAGATTACTAGTAAACCATGCTGAATATTGTTTTTATTTATCCTCTTATATACAAAAATGTCTTGTTGATTGTCTTTTTATAGAGACAGTTAACTGTTTAAAGACGAGTCTACAACAACTTTAAAGTCCCACTCCAGTCATCTTTTGATTTTAAGAATCCTTTCCAGTGGTATTTTAATTATGATTAAACTGTTTTTTTTTTCTTTGTTTATTTTTTTTTAAAAAGGTCATTTTCTAGGACATTGTTTCTGCAGAGCAGCAGTTATTCAGCTCAGAACTGTGGTAGAGTCAGCCTGCCCCTGACTTCCATCATCCCCTTGTTTACACTCTTACCCAATAACTTCCAGCCCCTCACACCTAAAACCTAACATTAACAGTGAACTAAAAATGGCGAGCAGTATTGAGCAATTCAGCCATACAGTTTTGAACCAGATGGCAGCTCAGACAAGGAAAACAGACTTACATTAATCTATTTGTCTGCAAGTTGATGCATCGGAATGGAGCGGAGCAGGGAGTCTATGGCCTGCTGTTGAAGGTAAATCACACAATCACACATCACACGTTTTTCCCTCTGCTCTGGATTTACTATGATTTTAATAAAGTAATACACAGAAACACAATTTTATGCCTAGTTTTCTTTATTTATGTTCTCCATCATGACAAGAACATGTTTACCAAAAACCCAATTTTCATCGGAGTCTGTCTTTTCTGAGCAGTTTAAAAAAACTACAGGGTTTTTCTTTTGTGTTCAGCCAAGATGACAACTACCACGGAACAGCAAAGACTGGGCTTTAAATGAGACAATGGATCACTTGACCACAGAGTCCACCCATCATCAATTATGAACAAGTTTCCAAACTGGGAATTTGTGCAACCACCGTTTCAACCTTTCATCAGGCTTCAAACAATAATTTACCCTCTAAATGTTGAAAGTGTGAAGGAAAAAACAAGAAGAGGAAAATTACAGTTAAGTGGTTTGCCTTTGACTTAAGCAGCTGAACTCCCAACAGCATCGTGGCCCATTTCTAAGCTTACTGCACAAAGACAGTTCCAGTAACTGTCAGTCCAATTACAGTGCAGCCACTGCTTTTAGTCATGGAACGTATCTGAATTATTTTTCTCAAGCACCACCATAGGTTATAGGCTGGTGATTTGTATACAAAGTATAGCTATAAACCAAAGGCAAAATATTAGCATTTCCCTTTGCTGGTAAAACCTATTATTTGAGGTCAGGAAGGTAACAAACAAATAAGCTTCACACGATCATGGTGGACAGCCAAAGCACAATGTTTCCAGAAAATGGTTTACTTTTAGGAAGATGTCCTAAAACAAGGGGGGAAAAAAACAAATGAAAAAGGTATCATTAAATATTAAAACAGTATTAAAAAAGTTTTTATTGTTTCCAGGATTTTTTTTTTTTTGCTTAAAACAGTCATTTACATAAGGACACATGCAAACTTAAAGTGATGTAAATGGTTGTAATACTAAACTTCTTTGGAGTGCTCTGTGTTTAGCATGTCAATGTGACACCGTATGGAGACAAAAACAGTCCAGCTCCATCTGGTTGAGGTTCAGTTTGGTTTTACTGCTAAATGGTGCCAATACAAATAGGTGTGCTTGATGTTTGTCTGCGTAAATTGTTTTGAAAGGCCTCACCAAGAGGTTTTTGGGTGGATTATGGCAGGGAAGCTATAGAGCCAAGTGTGTTGAAATAATCCTCCCTGAGCTGACAGTCAGATTTGCTCCTCTTAAGGACACAAAAGAAAGAAAAAAAAAGATTTTCTATTTTCTCCATCTCAGGCATGGAGTTCAGACCATGAACTCTTAAAGGAAGTGAGTGAGTTGAACTTGAACAAAATTTCTACTAAAAAGGTTAAGATGAAAGCTTAAGAGACTAGTTATGTAGTTAAAAAAAACATACATCTTACACATATAAACCCACTGTCCACTCTGACTATACATTCACAAGTCAGGTAAAGCAAAATAACATAGCAAGGTAAATTAGTGTAATTGCATTACACGTGATGAAATATCACAGACAGCCCTTTCTTCTTTTGTCCTTGAAATCAAAGGCATGCCAAATAAATTGGTAGTCATTACCACTTTGCTTTTGTTTTCCAACCTATGTAAGAAAATTGACATGACGGATTTCATGTCCTGGTAAGTGAGCCAACCCAGCAATAAGTGATCCCAGATCTTTGTGCAAACTGTATTGATAATCAAATATCATCCAGGATGGGAACTTCTGCTCTGAGATGACAGTGCAATCGTAAGAAAACCTCTGTTGCCAATTTGCTGCAAGGTCACTGTTGCCCCCCCCCCCCCTTATAAACCAGACCCAGATGCAGAATATGAATATGAAGTGCAGATGTTACATGGTTGTCAACATCAAAACATCTTGCTAACTGTATGGACGGTGAAACTCAATACTTTGGATTTCTTTTGAGGATCTTTGTACGCAAGTGAACTCTGACCTTTGCCTCACAGTTAATAAGTCAGATATGGGAATAAAAAAAACTACCTTGGTTTATCTTTTTCTTACTAAGGATAAACATGAATCTACCGACTTCTGGCCAAAATGTAGTAAATTTCTAAACCTGACAAACAATGGAAAGTCTAAAAGAAAAGATAAACCTGTACTATGAACAGAGCATGGTGCTTTGAGATATACCTTTGCTGGGTTCTGTAAGTGAATGTTCAGCAAATTGTGTTTGTGGGAAAAAAATTGACAAAGAGAGCATGGAAGGGGACTAAAAAACTCTTTGGTGTTGAACACAACTTCACCTTAGGGTGTTAAGACGTAACGTAGCCTTAACTTAAGATGAATTTGTAAAATAACACAAGGAGTTTAAAGTACAAATTACTGTAAAAACAAAAAAAAGCAGAGCTTGAGAAGGAAAACAAAACAATTTTTTCATCATGTTTAAAATTCAATAAATTGTTTTTAAATGATACATTTCATGAAACAAGACTTTATCCACATCAAATTGACTTTAAAGAAAACCTTTTTTGGCTTGCAACCTTTTTACAAAACAATTCTGATTGCAGGTTCATCTGATTTTTTTGTCTTATCTTTTTTTTATTTCCTTACTGAGTGGTCCTGGTCTTTTTGTATTCTGTGGTCTGCAACATGAGCCTTTGTATTCCCTCTTCATTGTACCTGTCAACAATTATTAACGATTATCAAAATTTCCTTTTTATGGATCATATTTATAAAAACTTTTTTCCACTTTGTGAGAGACTGAAGTTGTTCTGCATCCTGGTGTTACTGAGGTTGTCATCTACATTAATAGAGAAAAAAGATTAAACTGGAAACAAATTAAAAAGTATAAAATGTGAGTCCTAAAGGTTTTTCTTTTCTCACGATTGTTTTCACTCCTTCTTATCCAATCCTTCCTCTTCTCACTCTTTACTCAGTCACCGCCCCAGCCATCAGCACGCTGGTTCGGAGTGTTTCCTTCAGGAAGGAGAGTCCATGTTCCAACTGCAGTCTGATACTGGGAGCCAGATAACCCCTGCAACATGTGCTACTCTACAATCTCATCCAGCAGACGTTGAGCCTTTTGTTTTCTTTTTTTCAGTAAAAACACTTATTTACAGCAAGCAAAACATAAAACATCTAATTTGCTTTAGGTGTTCAAACATGTTTACTGGCAGTAAGTAACCTTGTACAGTAGACTTGCCCCCCCTCTTTATTAATAGTTAATACAAAAGAGAAAATATATATTAGTAGAAAATTCTTAACTTATCTTATTGATGTTCACAGAAATGCAAGGCTCTTCTACTCACTACTATCTTAAACGGTTTGTTAGCACCTCAAGCAAAGTAAACCAGACACTTAATGATACCTGTGCTACATTCAGGAAACATGTGTGTCTAACCTTATAGGTTATCTTGCAAAAAACACAGTTTGGTCAGTTTTTACAGGAGTACCATGTTGGAAGTGAGCTCCCTTACACTTCTGACCTCATTACTATTCAGAACTAACAGTGAGAAGACAAGTAATGCTGCGTTCCCAGTGCAGTTCATCCCTGGCGTTCATAAACGATGTGCACGACCGGCGTTGGTGTGTGTGTAACAGCAGCAGTTTCCTTGAACTCCGCTCTCCTGCCACTTCTACACACACATACGTTTACTTCCTCCAGGGAGATAGAGGGCCTCTGTTTTCTGTCAGAGTGTCTTCAGCAGCAGAACTCCGGGGCCTCCCCCTTGGTGGGAAACTGGTCATTTTGCTTCACAACTGCCCTGCAGATGAGAAGAAAAACAAGAGCAGAGGAAGGCACTGCAGCTCGTCCTCTGCTGCCGCCGTACATATTTTCTTTTTCATCTTAATCCTTTACCCACGTCCTCTTCCTTTCTCCTCTTTTGTCTGCGGAGGCGATCAATAGCGTTAATTGGCTCACTGAGTCACTGTTACATTGATTGCGGTCTCTAATAAAGAGGTTATTGATTGGCACTTTGTTTAACACAGGCCCATACACTGAGAGCTGCCCTCTAATGCTACCAAGACAGTAACCTTTTCCTGTTTGCCAGTTTTTTTAATGCCATAAATTATGTCAGTCAATTAAGTAGATTTCTCTTCTCTCACACTTTTTGCTCCACCATGGCATGAATAATTCACAGATTCCACAAAGCTGAAAGCACCAGCTGGACTTCTTGAGTGTTTGGTTTGTTTGTTATCTATTCAGGTAAGGAGAATTTCACTCTTTATGCCCTGTGTACAAATACAAATATTATATTTGCAGCAAACTAGATTCTTAAAACTGAATTTGTTTTATTCAACAAAGCAAAAAGTTGAAAAAAAGTGAGTGTAGTTTTAATGAAAGAATCTTTACTCTGGATTTTTATTATTTACAAAGAAGAACAGATCACACCTGAGAACAAACTTTTAGCCGCGCACTTCTATAGACAATGTTTACTGCTGCAAATAATACATGTGGATGTGCCTTCACAGAATTGCCTTTTGGGGAAGTTAGAAACACTTATTTTTCAACATTAATGAAACAAAAACAAATCCCACGCTTCTTTGAAGCACTCTAACCAGGATAAACAAAAATATAAAATAAAAATCATTGCTACATGGACCTTTCTGGTGCTTTAAATTGTGATTTTAAACTTTTTTTTTTTTTTTTTTGGTTGTTTGGGAACCAGCTTGGAGATTTCAGAACTTGACTGAGCCTCAGATTTTGGTTTAGTCTCTTACGAAATACCCCAGAGGAAATAATGCATTAATATTTAGAGGCGGAGCTACAGGGTGACAAGGGGGGAAGCTGCCCCCCCCAGATAATAGCAATTTTTTTGACAATATTAATAGCATTATTGACAAAGATTAAGTAGCACAATACAAGCTTCTTTAAGCATTTGTAATGGCACATCAGCTAAAAGAACTTCCGTTAATATTAAAAACAGTTCAAACAAGTATAAAATGTCATCACTTCATTTGTAATAGCTTTCCAGTCTTCTCATTTGCCACCCTTCCAAAATCTTTTACTTCCCCGATATAAAATATTTTAGCTCCACCAATAGTAACATTACATAAACAAATTCTACATTTTTTTATTTTTAAAAATTAAAATGTAAAACAGTAATGTAAGTGTTGCTTGCATTTGTTAAAGGCATCTTTTCTTCTTGCTGGATAACTGGAAACATGTTGCACAGTATCTTATCAGTGCAATAAAAATATGATTTCTTTCTAATTATGTAATTGCGAGCAATTTTTCAGAGCGGTCTTGAAACTTAAGTCAGTCAAAGACAGGTCTCCTGAGTAACAGGATGGAAACTGGAAATGGGGTGTTAGTACCTTCATGTGAGATTTAATTAGTGCCATTAAGTATTCAATGATCAATGGAATTTGTTTTAGCCGATCAATAGGTGGCCAGCCCTGAGAAGGACAATGTGCATAAGTTACTTATTTGCATTTCAAAGCATCTCATGTCACGTGGCCCCATTGGAAATCTATACCTTTTTGTTAGGCTGTAATTCATATTTAGCTGCTTTATCCCCTTATCACTGACTGCTATTGATTCCCTTCCCTTTATTTACTGCCTGCAAACTGCCTTAGGTTTAAAATGTCAAAATGTTTTTTAGGGAATCCGATATTCTCCGTCTGCCTTCCTCTTCTCATATCTAGGTCTCTATTTTTCTCCCTGTGTGTCTCTCACTTTAATTCCCCTGTCTCTCCACCCCCTTTCTTTCTCCTTCACTCTCAGTTCTCCTCGGTGGAGTTGGAAATTAAACCCTGTCATCTTCCCACCCTCCGCACACATCTTTGCTCACTCGGGTGTGAATCTGCACATCATTCAAATACATAACTCATTGGTACCTGGGGAATACTCAGAGCCACTTCAAAGTAAACCCCCACCCCCCCAATCCTTCAATTTTGCGTGTTCCCACTGGAGTTCTATTTTGTTTACCTGAGTTAACTCTAATGGCTTGTTTTTCCCGGCACATATCAGATGTTCAAGAGCAACATTTAGCCAAGTTCAAGTGTGCGCCGGCCTCACCGTGATTTTTAATGTGATTTCATTTTATTTGGGCTCAACCCCTCCGAACATCTCTGATTGAAAATGTCCTTTCTGATGTTATTTGATAATCTTTTTTTTTTGTTTTTGTTTTCTTGTCTTGCATGTCCTTTACTTTGTTATATACTTAGTTGGTGTAAACAGTGGTATTTTTTTCTGAGTGAAGTTCTCTAGATGTGTGGACAGCAAAAAAGAATAAAAAACTGTTCTTCCACAAAATCAAAGAAAAATTAAAAAACATTTTTTCTGTACTATAAGCAAATACGTTCTAAAAAGTGTATTTTATGGTTCCTCTGTTCAGCTGGAAATCATTTATTTTTATTGAAAACATTTTTATTACAATAATAAAAAAGTGATAAATGCCAAATGTAATAAATCACATGCAATCAAAAAGTAATTGAATTATATGATTAAAATATTTTAAATTTTACAGTTAATTCCAAATAATGAACTGGGATTACAAGCTATACATATTAATCTCCTGGAACAGCTAAAATACCAATAAAAGCCACCTGACCATACCAGTGTTATGAGTAAGCATGTATGAACTATGTTAATTGAGATTCATTTATTATTGGATGTGCAATCATTAGCAATGTAAAGTACTGTGCCCTTTTCCAGTTAAAGTGATAAAGCTTCTGTGAGCAAGCTCGTGCATCTCAGTCTTCAACGACAGAGGTCAAGGAGTTAACCTTCAGAGACCTGAGGTCTGCATGAAGCACCATCAGTGCCATCAGGATACATGGCCTCTGCGCTGCCGCACAGCTGGGGAACAGAGGATCAGGCTGAAGTGCACGTGTGCGTATGTGGGTTTATGATTGCACATCTGTAGGAGCTTGTGAGAGACTAACTTCCTAGTAATATGTGAGGGTCATGTGATGCAGCCAGACATGAGTGATGGCTGGGATGTTGCTGCTGGAGCACTCAAATGCATAGGAAGTTGCTGGCTATTTAAAGTTAAATTGATGAATGGATGCACAGATTCTTTTTGGATAAATACATTTATACATTAAAAAAACGCATAGATCTGTATGTTCAAAGTAATAAATGTTGCTAGACTAATACCATATTCCAAACTTAGTTTGTGGTGGAAAAAATGTGACAACTAAAAAAAACTGAGTTTGAGTTGCTTGTCACTGCAGAAACAAAACTCTGCATTAAAGAAAGCACTTTTACAAACTATTTACATTGTAAAGGGACTCCATAAAAAATATGAAGTGCTTTAAACAAATCTCTTCTCTACCTTTCAAAACTTTTTAAAATTCTTTGTTAATCTGTAAAAGTGTTTGCCAATACGCATCAGGGACAACGTAAATTAGGATTTCTTGTCCTGGATCACCTCAGTATGAAGAGACCATAAGGCTAGGAATAGACAGTCAGCTAAACAAATTACACATTTCTTTATTCCCTCCAATCTGATTTTGTTTATGGCTGAATTTGCTGTGAACCGTTTTATTGTTTTATTGTTGCATAAAAATCAAGACATCAATGTGATTACGCACATTGAAGGACATCCGTCATGTTGGGGCGAAGACATTTCAGCTTGAACTTTTAAATTGCTCCCTGTAGCGTCCTTAATCTTGGAGGAAATCAATACAGCTTTTACTGACACATTGAAAGGGTGGAGTATTGATGCTCAGATGTCATTTTGAGGAGGATTTGATGTTTCTGTTTTGTCTTTAGAAGGGGAGCTCAGTGATTGAAAGCTTGGGGCAGTTTTTGGGGAAAAATCTGTATAAAAATGTTATTGTTTCTAATGATTACAAAAGACACAAGAAACGGTGACAGTCAGTGTTTTAACAGAGTACAATTTTATAAAAGCAAATAAATCAATATAGGAGAGGATGGAAAACTCAAAGCACAGGTCAAAAGACAAATTAAAGTAGGACCACCTGCACTTCCACACTTTTATCAGTTCTTATACCTTCTATGTCTTATTACATTGCATCAAAAGATTATTATAAAAAAATATCTTGATCAATTTCTATGGCCTTTCTTTGTTCATCAAGATTGTTTTGTCTGTTTCTCAAAGTACCACAAGGTATTGGGACAGTCATTTCTCAATAGGTTTGCACTTTAAATGCATTTCTGTCAGTCAAAGGGTTAGTGTCATTTAAAACTGTTTAAATGCTGTTGTTCTGCTTCACTGGCCTCTCAGGACCTGCGTCAACCTTTGGAAACATTGAATTGTGGGCTTTTCCCCTTTTGATTTCAATTTGTAGCTGTCCATCTGCTTTGCTATTAGACTAATCCTGTACTTTTGACAACTTTTTTAGTTCTTTCACTGCTACAACTTGTTTCAGCCCCAGTAAAATTATGTTGTCTGTGCTGTAGGTCCATTAGCAAACAATAGAGATGCAGTTTCTCTCATTTCTAGCTTGTGGTGTTATGCTGTATTGGTATCCACCTCCCGTAGAGAAAGGACGTGGACTCTTGATAGTGACTTTGTTAAGAGGGCTTTGAAGCGATCTGCAGAGTTGTGAATTGTTACTTTTGTTCTTCCTGCAAGGTTCTCAAGGGTTTGTGATTTATGAGTGTTTTATTTTAACAATTTAGAGCCTTTTAATGATAGTGTGGTCCTATGGTGCCTGTGCCCAAGAGGAGCTGGAACTTGCTCCAACATACCCTTGACCCTGCCCTGTGATTTAACCCCTACCCCCCCCCCCCCCCCCCCCCACACACACACACCCTAAAAAAAAAGGTTTATGGTAAAAGTATACCAACCAAAATTACTGATTATACTGTGCTAAAAGAATTATTCAGTTTTGTAAACATGCATCTAGCATGTTAGTTATTTTTATGTTGTAACATTTTAGCATCAATCTATCTTTGTTTCAAACTAGCTTTCAATTTACATGTGTTTAATGTATGTTGTATCTGTAAATACACGTCACCCTTCGTTCTCCTTTAACCCAAGTCAACTTCAACTCCCTAGTCAAATTCATATTTGTACATGTCAGTGTTCTTTTAGACCTCCCAATGTCCGTCTTTCTCTTTCTTCATAAAAGATATTCTGCTTTTCTACCAGTCGGTTGACTCCAGAGTCACATTTCAGGCCTGGCTGCTGCTTAAAGGCCCATAATCTACTTGGCAAATGACTACAATGTTGCGGTTTGAATGGAAGCAAATTATTCGCTTTAAGGACTCCTGCTGCTGTGGGACCTGAGGCTAGTGACTGGTGCTGTTAACACACACATACACACACACACACACACCCAGCGTGCAAGTCATCATTATTTATTTAGCCCGTTAAGTGTTTAAAGTAGACAGGGTCCACAGGGGCAGAGCATAGTTGATCAAATTATTCCATGTTTATGGTTAAAAGAAAGTAAAGCAAAAGAACACCAAAAAGTGCAGGCATTTAAATGCTAAATCTGATTACATGAGCACTGGGTCCTAAATGTTTGGCCTCCTATGTGGTAGACTGGACACTTCAGTCTGGAACGAGTGTTGAGGTTTCCAGTCAGAAATCTAACATTGAAGGCACAAAGGCTCGATTATAAATTCAGAATATACAATGTTCCAAAGTCACTGACACCTCACTAACCTTCAAGGTATGTATGTTATGTATTCTTAAAGTTTCAAATTCCACATTGTTTGATCACAGTAATTGACAGAGGGAAAAGCGTGTTTACTTTTCCTACTTGTGTTGAGTAAAGAGTTGCTGAATGTTGGTCCAACCATCACAGGATGCGCCAGTAGGACTTGCTTCTAGCATGACCTCACTGTAGTAATTTCATTTTTGTCCTTTTGCATTTTCTGATACTACCTTTAGATACTGAATAGATGAGACTGTCTGTAACCTCTCCTTTAAGTAGTGATGGGCCATTAAAGCCAGCCAGGCCTTCCCAAAACCTACTCAAATAAATGTATTTTTTCCTAAATGCTGAAATAAACTTAAACTCCAAAAAATTATAAACAAAAGTGTTGTAGTTTCCTCTCTTGGTGTCATTAATTAACTCCCCAGGTTGAACCGCTGACAGTAGCCTATTGAACATTAGCTGTTATGAAACAGAGCAGGCTGTATGCTGTAGTCAAATGAAGTCAGATGCATTATCCTGTGACAATCCCTGTGTTTTATGCTTTACCATTTATTTTTAATATTGCAATGACTTCACCCACTATGAGGCAAGCAGAGGGGAAGATGACACATCAACAACATTCCTTCCAATCTCCTTGATTA
Source organism: Oryzias curvinotus (assembly GCA_023969325.1). Lineage (NCBI taxonomy): Eukaryota > Metazoa > Chordata > Actinopteri > Beloniformes > Adrianichthyidae > Oryzias > Oryzias curvinotus. The sequence continues at coordinate 19,502,199 of CM043708.1, forward strand.
TTTTAGCTGTGGCTGTCAAATCAGAACCTCGTCATGCTCTAAAGCCTGTTTCAACTCCTCTCTAAAAGTCAAGCAGCATTTTTTGGACATGGCCCAGAGAAGGTAGAAAGTTACATGCCATTTACCATTTCAGCCTCCACCACTTGGTCTTCTGCTTTGCCGTTGTCTTCTTCATCTTCCTCACCACCAGTCATCCTACACTACCATCCTATGCTGTCTTGGGGCACTTTCCCTGGTCCCAACTTTGGAGTTACTGATCTCTGAGATTACAAGGTATGTACAAGGTATAGTCAACGTATGAGCCTCCTCCCTTCCCTCTTCAATGTCACCCTGGGCTCCTCTCTGTATTTGAAAAATGTGTTCATCACAGCTACATATCTTCACCTTGTTTTGCCCTTCAAGCATGCAAATCCTATGACTGGAAATCATTAACAGGAGTGCTTATTGCAATCGATGTGCTATTTTATTATGTTCTAATTATGTTTAGGTATGAGTTTGTCTTGTGGATCCACACTGGTATTATGAGGTGTATCAATAAAGGTAGGATCAAGTATGGCATCAATAAAGCCCTCGCCATGAAATGCATAGCTCACTACTAGTGTTAAGAAATTTTCTGATCCAAGGCTTAACAAATTCATCACCTTTTAACCATTTACTTGGTTTGATGTAAGATTGGTATGTTGTGATTACGAGGTGCTATACATGTGTGTGTTCTACTGGTAATACAAATAGCACTTTTTGTAATTTGTTATTAAGATAACTCACATATAAAAAAGCACAATTCCACTATTGGATTATGAAAAAAAAAAAAAATCCAGACAGTTGAAAGTGTGGGATTGAACAGATTAAACAGCCAATGAAATGGCTACTTTTGGGCCTGAATAAATCCTTCGGGCTTGTGATCCCCCAGGATGCTGGCCTCCCAAGGAAATTAATGACTACTGGGCCTTAGTATAATGAAGTAGTTTGCCTCAGAAATGTGCTCATGGATTCATCAGTGTCCACAAGTGGGCTGCAAGAGCACAACATCTTTATAAATCCTGTTCACACTCTTCGCTCCCACTGCTTCTGATTAATGGCACCTGAAACCCCCACAACTGGTTTGGCCCATCTTACCAAATATTTTGGCACGCCTCACAAAACATAGGCTGACCATGACTATCAGGCACAATCCAGGTCAGTGAACTGACCGAAAGCTGGGTCGAAAAAGGCTTATAAACAAAAAAAGATAGTTTGTTGATTGATGCAAAAAAATAATAATTTTATATCTTATTAGAAATTAACTTGTAATTCAACCTTTTTGTTGTGGAAATAAGAATTTAACTAAAAATAATTAAGTAATCCTGTAACTTCTGCAAAAATCTTCTTTTATTCACTTCTACAGTAGATTTGGTTTGTGATCTTTAGATGTAAAGATTAATTTATTACAAACAAAAATGTGAAAGTGTGTTGTATGACAACAGAAAAGTGATGGAAAACATCTGCCTCTAACATCTGTAATGATTAATTATCTTAGCAATGACAAAAGTAGAAGACTCCCTCTGGTCTTAATAAAGTAAACCGTACAGTGATCTTCAAATTAAAACTTTAGACAACCACATAATTATCAGAGCGCCGTAAAGGTTTTATACCTCCTGTAAATAGCCGAGTTGTTCAAAAAGGCTGACATTTGTTATAGTCTGTCTACCGAACTGTGGAGAAAATTGCAGCTTTGTTGAGGACTGATAAGCTGCAATGTGGCATGACACCATTAGACTCATAAAAACCTGTCTACTTGATAACTGGTGCTCCATATGGAATACCAGCAAGAAAATTAAAGAAGAACAATAAAGTAAATTGGGGTATATTTAGATTAAAATGTATTTAAAATGCATTTAATTCTCTCATAGCACAGTTGAGATGTGTTTTCACATGACAAATCATTCGGTAGGTGCCCTTTGCTACAACAAAATAACGCGGCTGTCACAGAGTGTGTAACATAACCTAGTAAGGATTATTAATGAGTGCAATAAATTCAAACTGCTTAATATGAAGTTATGAAAAGAGGGATGTGCGAGTTAGATCTAATGACTATTTAGTTTGTTTACCAAGAGCAATCCTTAACCTCTACAAATGTGCTTATTAATTGTCAAAGGTTCTAAATTGTCCATCTGTCACGGAACAGTTCATCCTTATCAGTAGAATCATATTTTCTTAGAGGGCGATGTATGTTAGTATTTTCATAGCAGGCTATGCACAAGAGTCTGTCGGTAAAAGGATTTTTTTTTAAACAAGAATCTACTGTACACTATATTGAAGTGTCTGTCTTCTCCTCTCATGTGTTTTTGTTCCACCATACATTTGGACAAATTGCAACCAAAAGTGAAAAATGGTCAAAGGTTCATTGCTAATGTTTAAAGATCCACTTCAGTCATCTTTTGAGTTATTATAAAAACATGCCCAGTGGTCTTTTTATTAGGATTATGCAATTTTTAGCCAAAAATAAAATAAAAGATGGTGTTTTCTCTAGATAGTTTCTGTAGAACGGTGGGAGTTAATTCAAAATTTGCGTCCGAGTTGTGGGCGGGACTGTTGGCGCAGAGTAAGCCTGCCCTCATCTCCCATCAAGTCTTTGTTTACACTCACTTCCGCTAACTCACAGCCTCTCACAACCCCAAACTAACATTACCAGTGGCATAGTGGAGATTTCCAGCCATAAAGTTTTGAGTCAGATGCCGGCTCCTCAGAATGGAGCAGAGCAGAGAGCTTATGTCCTGCCCAATGTCTTTTGTATGTCACAAATAAGCTTTTGCAACCTGCATTTTTTTTGTCTACTCCTGATTCGCAACAATTTGATTTATATTTTTCAGTGCCTTTAGTGTAACACCTGGTAAAAAGTAAACATGGAGATTCAGTAGCGTCAAGCATAGAAGAGATACTCACAGTCACAAATCCTTGTCAAGTATCAAGTAATTCGCTGTAAAGCCTGAAGTACTGTAACCTAATGTTAACATGAGTATTTTAATGTCACAATTTTTTATTGAACTATCTTTAAACAACTTTAGACAGTGTCTGCATTCCCAATCGACAAGAACTAGATGCTTTACTTTTAGACCTGCCATAACCTGGAACTAAAAGTAGCGAACAAACAAATGAACACTGTTCACAGATCCCAAAGTTTAAGTCTCAAGTCAAGTCTCTGGTCTTTTATATATGAGACTTAAGTATTTCTTTTTTCTTTTTTTTTTTTTTACATAAACGGTTAAATTTAGAGGAGCATTAGCCCCTTGAGATGACAAAATCTCAAGTCTGAATTTCAAGCCTTTATCTTTGTGATTTAAGACAGTATTAACTCGGGGACTTAATATAAGGGCAACACAAAATTAAAAGAACACCAAGAAAAATATTTAAAAATGATCCAAAGGAGTAGAACTAGGCTCAGTCCACCTGAAATGACGTAGAGGGAGAAAGAGAGAAGTGTTGGTACGTGGACTCCAATGTCTCCACAATCTAACAAAGTCAACTGCAAACATGAAAGATTTACATCAAACTCCCTTTGTCAAGTTATATCCACAAGCTATTGATAATGAAACCCAAATTGTTGGCAATAAAGTCTGTCGACTTTGTACTGCAGATATATGCCATGTGTATTATCCTGATATATGAGGGATGAAATGGGGTTTAATCTGGTGGTAAAGGTCAAAGCCTGCAACTGCCATGTGAAGGTTAATCACTTGAAGTCTTTTTTTTTCATTGCTCTCTTTGAGTGTACAGCTGGTCAAGACCAGGTTATACTCGTGATTTAAAGCATAGTTCATTGTGTTTGTGCGTTGTCATGTGTGCATTTAATACGGATAATAAGCGAGTAAAAAATAAAGATCCCCAGTTATGTATGTGAATGCATGTGTGCCCAACAATAAGTGTAATTTATGGAGGAGGTTATGACCCCAGATTCTCATTGTCCAACCGTCCTCTCTTCGCGGTGTAAGACAGCTCTGGAAAGCCTCTTGGGGGCTCTCAGGCAGCAAGGCACCCCCACTACTTGCTTGTGGAAAACCACGCTTTTTGCTTGTGTGTTTATATGCCTATGTGTGGTATTGATCACCACCTCCATTCTTATAATGAAGTGGAACTACAGCTCCATTACGAACTGCCTTGCCATTGGCTGGAGATAATATAAAATTAGCCAGCATGGGCTGAGCCTGTCAGTATTGATTTCACTACCCAGATTACTTGTTACAGAAGAATAGAGCCGTCTGTGGCATAATTGAACAAGTTAACTCCTTGTTCCATAAAGTGTAGGTCTGTATTGATTGTTACAGCTGTGGGTTTTGTGACACACCTGAGGAAAGTTGCATTTATGTTAGCTGTAAAGAGTTGCTGATGTTTTCTTTTCTTAGTGTGTGACAATTTTCTGCTGAACTAGAAGGCAAACCATAAATGAGCTGTGTCGGAAAGCAAAAGTATTTCTATTACACCACACGTCTTGTTTTCTATTCTGTCTTTTTTTTTTCTTGTGTACATTTCGATTTTGAACCAAAGTTCTCTTTTTTATTTATTTTCAGCTTTGACAGACAACAAATTTTGACTTTGCTATGATTGAAGAATATTATATATATATATATATATATATATATATATATATATATATATATATATATATATATATATACATATTTTTAGGTCACTTTTGATAAACCTAAGCATGCTGACCGTTTCAAACCACACTTGGCATGTTTATGATGAATGAAAGGTACTGCTATTGTCCACTAATAAAGGTTAAAAGAGAGTACTGTTAAATAATTTAGTTGATCTAAAAAGCAGTTAGATCAACTCACATTATTGCTATGAGCAATAACGTGAGTTGGGAGAGGCGTCGCTTATATGGGTGAAGTAAAACAGGATAGATAAATGTTCATTGCATGCATGAAAAGCCACACACTTCTCCCCAGCTGGAGTGTAATGAGCTTTTAGTCTGTTAACCTCAGCCAGCTTACTTTGAAGCAGTGTTTTATGAAGCCCCTATTGAGGGGGATTGACGACATACTTATGGTGTGTAATTAGAAAATAGGGCCCAGTCAACAATAAAAAGTGATGCTGTAAAGAGAGAAATCTCTTTTCATTGTTAATTCATGGGCTCCTGTAAGAGCGAGGTCTTTTGATCAGGTAAAGCCCGAAGTAGGGTATAATAAATTATTTGACGGGCAAATTATAGTGTTGTTCCTGAAACAGATGTGGTAGGTACATTGTTTTCATCCTCCATCAGGGTGAGGGGTTAATGAAATGCTCCTCTACGTGCAGATTTTTGCTCTCCACCGCTGCGTGATAAGTAGCTAACCAACGGAGCCTGTAATTACAATCTTACCAAAACCAGCCTGATCTGTATATAAATCTCACCATCCAATTACAAGATGTAATAATTCTGCGCTCAAGCTGGTAATGAGCTCTAATACTACTGCATGTGATAATCCCCTCTGGATGTGGGCTTGATCAGATGTTGGCTTTGTAATTAGACTGGCAGAAAATCATTATTTTGAGTTCAGAAAAAGATGAGGTTGGTGAGAAGTTAATTTTCTCTCTCAATTCTCTGAAGCGTAGACAAGAATTTAATGATTTAATCATGATTGTTAGCTATTTTGCAATCGATTTGTAATGATTGTGTCAAAACAGAAGCTTTCAAGGAGAGGGCCTGGAAAGACTAAAGGTGTCATTAACATGGCAGCACTGTCAATAGACAATGCAATGCTGACACCTCTAAGTATTGAGAAATAGATACATAGTTATGCGAGAACATCTGTGCTACACGAGTTAGACATGAACAGTATTTATTTAAATCATGTCTTTATCTTTTATAATAACTTGCACAGCATTCAAGCAACTTAATATTTACAGTTTAGGGCAATTCAGGGTTAAGTGTCTTGCTCAAGGACACGTTGATTGTGTGTGAACTGTGTGTAATGAAAATGTTTCCTTTAATGTGTTTTTTTACAAAAGTCATTTAAAATTAAAGCTACAAGTAGCATTTAGCGGGCCCGAGCACGGGCGACCGCCTGGCATGGGCGAAGCCCCAAAGCAAAGCCCCGCTCGAACCGTTCTCGTCGTTCTTTCTTGTCCATTCTGGAGCTCCAAGCTACTGTTAACATGACAGCAGCCTGGGGGGGGGGGGGGGGGGGGGGGGGGGGGGGACTGTAATCTGTTGCCTTTAGGGACAAAGACATTTGCATATAGCATGAAAGAAATTCTTAAACCTAAGCCTTGTTTAGACCTGCTCATTTTCTCATCAAGGAGAAGGTTTTTTATCAGATTGAGAAACAAGCAATGATGATAACTGCTATCACTGTCCCTAAGGATGAGAACAATTAAACTCTTCTAATTTCCACTACAATGTCTAGATGAGTGTCAGCTATGTGTGATAACTTGGCCAATTAGCTGGACCGGGATCTTGCAAGGTGCAGGTGGTTTAACGTCCAGTGTGTTGAGTCTGTGGACGGCAACAGTAAAGCATAGCTTTTGGTTTCCACAAGAGAAGAACTCTTGACACATCTGCCCTAACAGACAACTACAAGAGGAGTTGAAATGTATAACATGGTGAAGGAGTTTTTGTGCAGAAAAAGGTACCATTAGAAAAGCTGGTAGCAGTGACTGCAGACGGGGCTCCTGCTATGATCAATAGACAAACAGGTTTCATCACTCACTGTAAAGCTGACCAAAAGGTTGGAGAGTGAAAACAATATTAGATATTGGAAAAGTTACTTCTGAAGTTTTATAATACCAATTTGCATATACTCCAGACTGTTATGAAGATTTATTGTTACTGTTTTGAAAAACTTCCGTGT